>CM021774.1:17087956-17109027 GCA_011076525.1 Nettapus auritus
AAAAAAAAAAAAAAAAAAAAAAAAAAAAAAAGGCATTTTGGAGGAGTAAACAAAACTTTTTAAATTGAGAAATTTCTTATTTGTGTTTTCCTGTCAGAGCATTACATTAAAAAAAAAATACTGCTTATTGGAAGGGAAAAAAATCTGAACACCTAGGCAATTAAGCTGGTAAAGAAGGGTTTGCGAATGGTAGGGATGATCAGTGCCCATCTGCTTTTTGTTTCTAACATGGGCAGTATTTGATCTTGTTAAATGTCAGCTCCATTGATGTGATTCGATGCGCCTCGATTGTGAATCATTAAATACTTGCTCTGTAAATTTGTTGTCCCTTACAAGAAAATTTGTGACTGAAACTCAAGGCTTATGACAGTGAGCCTACCAGGAAGGTTTAATCTCTGATAGAGCTTCCATATATTGGTTTACAGCTATATTGAGCCCAGTTAGAATTATTTATTTATTTATTTATTTTTATTTTTTTTTTTTTTCTTTCCTAATATGAAACTTGATGCCTGGAAAATCTGATAAGTGAGTTTCATTTCCCTGGAAATTTATTGCTTCTATTTCCAAGTGCAAGGAAATAAAACAAGTAAAAACAATAAGCAGCCTGTAAGGAGGGTACTAATGAGGGGTCACTCTTTTCTCATGTAGGCTCAAGCTCAGGAGAAAAGGAAAAAGGAGTTGCTTATGGGGCAGTCTAAATAGCTGGTGCAGTATATTTTGTTTTATTTATTTGGTAGGAGCAGGGTTTTTGTTTGTTTGTTTGTTTTGCTTTGTTTTTTCCCTCTTTAGAACCTGCTCTCCAAGCCCCAATAGGATATTTATGACAAGAAATAAAGAATCTTTTCTTCAGGTAGCATGAATTCCTTGAACTTCAGCCTAGGGACTGGCCGAGTTTTAGTTGACAAAAGACTATTTATGCTATATTGAGCATCTCTGAAATTCAGAAGAATTTGTATATGTAAAAAAGATCCTATAGAATTCCAGTGTCCCATCCTTTCTCCAATGGAGCATTGCATTATGCTTATCTAATTCCCTGTTCTTTTATTTGGAAATGATGGTGTTCTTCACTTCTTCCTGGTAATTGCTGCACAATGCTAAAAAGCTGCCAAGTTCCACTCCAGGACTCGTTATATTTAGTAATGGTGGAAAAAATTGCTATCTATAGAGCATTTTATATTGGAAATGGACTGGGCTTCACAAGGCAGATGTGCATCCTTGTAGATCCAGTTGTTGAATCAACCTGAGGTGAAGCAGACTGTCCAGTCTGAAAGCAGGACAGAGAGTTCAGAGGATAGTGAGATCTAATGCAGGAGACAAAATCTCCTGAGAGATGACAGTAAGAGATTCTAATAGAGGAAAACAATGTCGGTTAAGTTTTCAGATATTTTTTGCAACAATTCCCCGTTGTTCCCCTTGCTTGCTTTGGGAAGTTGTACTCATTTTAGCTCACTTAATTTTTCATAATGTGCAGCAGTGACTTAGTTGTGTGTTGTAAATGTGATTCCTTTTTTAGATTCTATAGCAGGTTTATTTTAAAATTTATTTTCTCTAGAGAAGGGTGTAAAGTTTACTCAAAATTTACCATATGCTTTGCATCTCCAGTAACGCTGTTGTAGTAGAAAATATTGTATTTTGCAGTTTAAATCTCGTGAGTTGTGAAGAATCAGAGAGACGCCTGATGACGAACACTAGTTAAAATGATAGATACTCAGCAACTCTTTGCCTCCCTAGAGCAAACTGCTTCCAAGAAGTAGCTGAAGAAGGACTATTGAAAACATCGTTGTCGCTTTTCAGGTTATAGGCATTGAACCTACAAACACTTGTGCATGTAAATAACTTTATATAGGTAAGAAAAAGCTTTGAACTCAAAAGGGCAACTTGCACACAGGAAGTTTTTAATGCGCATAACTGCCTGGAAGATTAAAACTCTAGGTAGCGTTTGATTAACGTTTTAATCCTCCCTGGGTGTGCAGTCCTACGGACAATCCAGAGGGAGCTTCAGATGACTTACTTCAGGGGCTGCAAATGAGCCTTTGGTTCATTAGTTAGGCTGATTTTATGTTTTGAGTTTTAAGATGATGTAAAAAACAAACAAAAAACTTCAAAAATAAAAGTCAAAGCCATTTTATTCTAAACTGGAAGTTTTAGTTTTAGTGATAAACGTTGTTTTGGTTTATTTTTCCTACAAGTAAAAAAGTATTGAATTTAATTCACAGGATTTTAAATTCTCCATTCTTCCTTTCTGAGCTTCAAAATATAAGTACAAATGAAAGAAATGTAGAAATACATTGTCTTTCTAAAAAAAATCCCAGTTTTTACTTCTCTCATTCAACATTTTACCAAAATCATCATCAATTTGGAGAGGGCTTTAGTTAACTAAATATCACTGCTTTTTATAACAGGCTGTAGGACACAACCCACATCCTACAAAAACAAGTAACTGTTTTTGCATTAACTCTATCTCAAGACAATTTAAATCCCACAGAACTTACAGGAGTCCTAACTACAGGAATTGTAGGAATTCTGCATACAAAATTCTCCTTTCTGTTCTAACTGTGCCTGTAGGACCACACAACCTACAATTGCTATAGGATGTTTCAACAAGTTATTACTCAGCCCTTGAACAGAGTGGGGAAGTTTATGACAGTAGTGGCAAACATTGGGATTTAATGAATGTTTTGGGGAAGTGTCTGTGTTTATGTAGGAATTAGAAGATGGGCATGGCAAAGACATTATGAAGAACTAAGACAGGAAAGCACATCCTGCAGGACCAGCAAAGTGAAGGAAGAGCTGGAATAGATGAGCTTTATGCCCAGGGATCGTGTATGATTCATTTGCTCAGAGATGTCAGAGTTCATTGCCATGGGCTGCTTTTCGGGGGCTACGGAAAGGCTGTGCTGAGCTTCATGGTTCATCCAGCTCACAGCATTGTGTGCAGGCAAGGACGTTCCTGCCGCTCATCTCAGTTTAGTTGATTCAGAACCACCTTTCCTCATCTCTATGCACACACTATCCTAATGAAATCCTTAAAGCAATCTTTGTTATCTAGTGCCTCTTTGACACTGTTTCTTTGTGCATAAAATAGCAATACCCCCGTGCTAACCGTGCTACTCTGAGGGACTTACCACGGGGTTTGGGTCTGTTTATTTTGCCTGCTTCTGTGTCCTCTTGGAGGACAGGCAAGTAACCATGGGTGAAGCTCACCTCTCTGCTGGGTAAACATTTAAACTTTATGATCCTTGTACTAGCCCCATGCGTCAGGGGGGAATTTCATCCTCCATAAGTGTAAAGTCTTGCTGTGTTATTAAAGTTGTCTCTCCCTATTTACCATTATCTTTGAACCCCCTTTCCATCATTAAGCTTTCTTTTAGGGTCTCGGCAAATGTCATTCTCTTTTCCTCTTTCTCTGACTGGCCTCTGGTTATACTAGAAAATAAAATTAATCTCAAGGGGAAAATAGCACTTAAAATTATTACTACTGTTTAGCTTACTAAAGTAATTTGCTCTCCATGACCTGTCTCAGGCTGATCCTTGTACAAATCAAATCAGCACACAAAACAGCACTTGGAAACTGTTTCCAGACTCAGAATTTCACAGCTCCTGAACCTTTAGAATGTGACAGGCAAATCAAAAATGAAAATATTGGTTTATCTGTCTCTTTAGATCCCAGACAGTGCCTTTTTTTTTTTTTTTTTAAAGCATGTGATTCTCCCATGCTCCGTATTAAGTATGTGATCAAGCCAGTTGACGCTAATGCTTCTAGGTGCACACATGCTTAAATGTTTTGCTGAGTGGGGGCTGGAAGAAGTTTCCAGCCACTTCCAAGTCTATTCCTATGTTGTTGGGGATTAATGTCGCTCTGACCTCCAACAGTTTCTCATTAGACTGTCTAAACTATTAACTCTTACCAAGCCCTTGTTTTTGCTTTAACTTGATGGGTTTCATTGGTGGGCTGGAGGAGACAGCTTGAGGATGTACCCAACCACCATCGCGTTTCTCTGAGGCTTGGGCATCTGTCTGGCATACACCCTCACACAGTGCAGATGCTTTCTTAGAGCCCAAACTTCACATACGAGGCAGCTCCCATGTCACACAGGTAACACCACTCACCAACACAAGGCGTTGCATGAGTAGGCTCTAACACCATTGCCTTTCTGACCTTGCTGGAGTGCAAGATACCGGATGACATATAATGATGACATATGCTGCTTTTTCACTTGAACTCCTTCCCATGCAGCTCGGCAGATACATATCAATGTCTGTGAAATTTAAGCAGTAACCTTACAGAATCTATGACAACAATTTGTTCGTCTTGTGGTGACCTCTTGTGGAGTCATTTAGAAATCAGGCTTGATCCCTTATGTACAGTACGCTCCTGGGAGAGTGGCAGCAGCCATAATCCAGAGGGTTTTGGGGTTTGTGGTGATGGGCAGCTGAAGGACATGTGGTCTCCTGCCAGCTTTTTGCCCATGGGTTTGATGGTAGGAACATTGTCTTGTATCTCTGTACTTGCAACGCTTCCTATCTTTGTGCTTCATAAAAACCAACCTGTCCTTGGCTCTCCGTTGTAGACTTACTTTAGTGTTAAAAAATAAAGCATGCTATAGAAATATACCTGCACCTGATGGGACAGATCCTAGCTTTTGTGTCACCTCATTTTTTAAATTGTCATTGCGCACATATGGTAGACATCAGTGTGATTTCTAAGCTTTCAAGGTGCGACTAGGTGTGAATTGTTTAAAACAGGACTGCCACCAAGTTAATATCGAAGTTTGTATTTGGAAAATCTAAAAGTGATTGCTCTTCACCCCCTGCCCAAGTCTAATGCATAAAATCAAAACCTTCCATGCCATTCACATTATCTTTTGTGCCGATTCTGCTCAAAGCCAACCTTTATTTTTCATTAATTCTTGCAAGGCTTGAAGCTGTTCCCAATGAAACCAATTGCCAAACTGATTGTGGAAGTCAGATCAAATCTGTAGTGTAATTTCCCCCCTGCTTTTTTATTGTCCTTGCTCCAAGTCATTCCTGTCTCATGCAAACTACAATAACTATGGCAAACATTTACTTGGAGGAAAAATTATCTCAACTTCCTCTCTGTGAATATAATATCTAGCAATGCACTGTACTGAACAGCATGTCGAGAAATGTTATTGATTATTCAGAGTTTAACATGATGAGCAATTCCGTCCTTCTCTTCATTGAGAGCATATTATTTTTGCATTGACATAATGTTACGATACCCATAAATAAATAAATAAATAAATAAATAAATACCGATGACCTGTTATCTGAAGTATCCCCCTTGCAAAGATAGTTCGGATAACACCCGCTTAGGTCAAGGTCTGGATTTTGGTTTGGTTTGGTTTGTTGTTTTCTTTTTTTCTCTCTCATTTGTTTTGTTTTTCATTTTTAGCTTTATTATTTGGTCACTAAGGAAAAGGTTTGCTTTTTTTTAAAAAAAAAAAAAAAAAAAAAGCTTGAGGGAGAATATGAATGTCATAAATATTTCATTTTCATAGCACATCTTGCATTGTTCCTCACTTTCAGACCTTGCCAGCAGTCAACACAGTAGTAAATTTCAGCACCTGTGGACCTTTTTCAGTAATTTATGATTTCCATTAGATTTCCATTAGAGATGGACTAAAACAGTTTAGAAAAGTGCTAGCACCTTCAGCCATACGGATTTTGCCTGTCTTTGAGTAGGGCGTGTTGTATTTTGCTGTCTGTGCTCATGCTTGCTGCCAAAAGTTCAGGTTCTCAGTTCGAGCTGTCTGATCTCAATGCCAGGCAAGATGCCTCTTGGAAGAGGGGGGCTCATATCTGAGGATAAAAAGACAGGTAGAAAATAGAAAACCAGGCCAGTCAGGAAATATGTGACCGTTTTTCTCATTCTGTTCCTGAAAGTGTAAGAGTACAAATTCAGTTTACAGTGACTGGTGACTTGGTTGTATCACTACAAGGATCTGTATTTTCTACAAACCTAGTTGTGATACTTTTCGTTTAGCCACATTGCAACCTGAGCTGTGGGGGTGCCTTTCCCCTCCTCCCTGGCAATCTCTGTTATCACAGAATCACAGAAAAGTCTAGGTTGGAAGAGACCTCCAAGATCACCGAGTCCAACCTCTGACCTAACACTAACAAATCATCCCCTAAACCATATCCCTAAGCTCTACATCTAAACTGCTTCCTATACGCTGTATGTCCTTGTGATCTGGTACAGGGCTTTGGTGGTGGTCTATGTTGTTTGTTTTAACAGTACCAGGAATTATTTTGGAGGGAAGCCTTAAGGAAAGCAAGAAAGAAGTTTGGGTTTAGTTTGATTAAGAAATTGGCTTGATATTCCCTCCAGGTCTAATGCGAGCTAACAGGCAGTCCTTGTTGGCTCCAGAACTAGTTTCGAACCTGGAAAACCTCCCAGCTTTCAGCTCTCTCGGCTTGCCACAAACTGAGTTACGGCTGCAAATAAATCACAGCAAATAATTTAGTCATGAATTGTCCATTGGCATTGTATCATAGCTTGAATATATTTCTCATAATAGCTCACGATAGTCCCATTGACATCCACTTGACTTTTATTAAGTTTTGCAGATTTCACTCTTATGAACAGCTCTGACTGGCATATGATTCTAGCAGCTGATTCAAGTATTGAATATTAGACAAGATATTGGATGAAATACTGTAGTCATGGCATTTTCTGGAAGCTGTTCTTGGGATGGGATTAAAATTTTGGTCATTCTGTCAGTTCTGTATTTATTAATTATTTTAACCAGCTGTAGTACATCTAACCACCATCCCTATGTAAAACTTTTCTTTTGTTGCCATCCTTCTACCACCTTTCAGCATTGTCATTTAAGCAGTAGGGCACTCCAGGGTGCGTGGCTCATGCTGAGATAACGTCATACTCTGAGTGCACTTCACAATGGTTTTCAGCAAGCTGAGGAGTGACATTATCTCAGCAGGACACCTGCCCTTCACCTTCCATATGGGGACCCACCTCTGAAAGGTCAACACTTGCAGTTTAAAAAAAAATAATAAAAAAAATTAGCCATTGCTATTCAGAATTCAAAGAAAGAGGGGAGTGAATGTCAGATAGCCATGAAATTCATGAAACCCGTTACTCCCAAAAAATGATAACTGGCCTGAGACAAAAATACACTTTAAACATAGTTTTACTTACACTTCAAGTATAATTTTTTAAAAGAACATTCTGCAAGATGTGTAGCCCAAATGCCAGGGGAGTAGCAGTCTGCATTATAAGTTACTTGTTATAAAATGCACTGGTGAATTAACACATCGAGGGCCATATCTTTTCTTTCTGACTCTGGCTGCTTTTATCTCTTTCCTTTCTGTCTGGTATCTCTTAGTGTACCATGTATTTTTGGAATAGCAATAGACCTACTTAAAAGATGTGCAAATGGTGTAATGGATGGAGCTGCTCGAACCAGCAAGTTTATCTGATCAGTATAGTGAATGTTCCCTCATGTGAAGTATCTACCACTCATTTGGGGTGTAGACATTTTTTATGAAAATATTTCTTCTCAAATCTTATTCCTTCTCTGTTCCTTTGTATGAAGCATGTAACTCCTGGAACACCGTTCTTGAAACAAATGTTGTTTGTGGAAAATGAAGCATATCTTCCACACGTGTTTGGTGGTATTAAATTTGCTCTTTTTCACCATTTGTTCTACTAAAGCTCAGTGGCAGAGATGGCAAAGGTAAAAACTAAAAATAAATAAATCTTATTTATCACTGTTTTCCTTGATGTTACTGCTGATGCAATTCCAGTGAAATTAGAGGAGTCCCACCAGCACAAGTCATGCAGCGCAGAGCCATGCCGAGACATTTAGCTTTGAGAATCTGGCTGAGTACTTCTGGGAAATGTTTCTCAATATCAACTCAGCATGACAAGGGCTTCAACTGGCTTGTGGATAGGAGTGTATCTTCAGCGGTTAGACACACCTTTGATTTGCTGAATAATGCTTTGTATGTTGTTTGATATAACAGCAAATGGAAGGCAATCATTCTGGCAAACAGATTTAAGAAGTGTCTGGGGGAGCAGGTAAGCTGCACATTTACAGATACCATCTTTAACTTTTTTTTTTTTTTTTTTTTTTTTCTTTTCCTGGCAAGGTTCTGTTTTTCTGCCCATTACTATGCAGCCTGTGAATTTGCAGATACCAAAAGTTTATGAGGATTTTTGTTGTTTCATCGTTTCACTGGATTCCTAGATTTGGCTAAAGAAGTGAATTTGATTTTGCTAGACTTCTGGCTCAGTTGTTAAGCCAAGGAGACTTAGCTATGTTCTGATAAGTGCCCTATCAAAATTCCCAAAGGAATCAAAACTGCAGTTCTCACAGGAGTCTTCCATTAGTCATCACAATAACAGGTTATTAATCATAAATGTCCTTATGTTCAGAATTAATTTCTTACTAATTTTGTTCTAAATGTATATGCTATGTTCAAGGCTGCCCAACAGAAATGAAGTTACAGTAACAATTGTTGAAGAGACATCTAAATGATAGTTGTCAAAGCT
Source organism: Nettapus auritus (assembly GCA_011076525.1). NCBI lineage: Eukaryota > Metazoa > Chordata > Aves > Anseriformes > Anatidae > Nettapus > Nettapus auritus. The sequence continues at coordinate 17,096,493 of CM021774.1, forward strand.
GCATTGTCTTAGAAATGGATTTTTAAAAGTCCTTTTTTTTTTTTTTTTTTTTTTTTCTAAAGGAAAGCTATTGTCGTTCAGCTTCTTTTATTGATAATTTTACAGAGTCCCTGAGTTATTTTATAACAACTCACATTCATATCCCATGCATTGTCATTCCTACCGTGGGTTGAAACATGGGTATAGAACATGTCAACAAGAACTCATAAAATTTCTGCCAATAGTGGAAAGCGTGGAATTAGTCAAGCTTTGAAGCAGGAGAGGTGTTTTTTTTTAGGGACAAAATACCTCTGGAATGGAGACTGTATGCTTATGCACGTGTGTGCCTAAGGTAAGCCATTCGTTCAGCTCTACTCCACTATGCCAGGTCAGTAGGAGTGACTTCCCTGCTGTATTTTGTCCTGGACAGAAGGTGGGCCATGTCACATCACGTTACAGTCTTACTTCAGGCAAGTTTTCTTCCTCTGTTTTCTATGAAACTGTTTAATTTGTAAAGCTTTGATGTTTAAACTGGTCCTGACCTTCTGTGAGTACTTCAAAAAGGGAAAATTAGCTGCTTGGAAAAATGTAACGACTTAAATCTAACAATTTGGGACACACATGTTAATGTCCCACTGAACTTGTGTTGACTTCTTCATTTCTTTTGGGTATTATTTCCTGATTGACTTATAACTAGAGAAAGGTGTTAATTTTCAAGACTTCAGGAATTTCTGGTTATTGATCAGTTTTTGAAAGGTTGTTCCTATTACAACAAGAATTCATCAAGACACAGGGAGCTGCTCTAAACACGGGGTATGAAGGACTTTGATTAACTTTATTTTGGCTTTTACTTATCTCTAATGAGTAAAATGATTAATTGAATAACACTCCCTGGCTTCACTGTAGTTGATGGTCCATAACAACTCCCCTGGTTCTCATAGTTTATAATTTAGCTGTCAAAATATTCTCTAGGTTTGATCTTGGCAAGAAAGGTCTTGACTTTCTTTTTTTTTTTTTTTTTTTTTTTTTTCATTTTTTTTTTTCCTTTTAATGAAGCAAATCTACTTCAACTATTTTTAAGTTACTGAAATCAGTTGAAACATCTCACTTTTGAAGTACGTGCCTAATCCATGTAAGGTTGTTATTATTTTGGGAGGATTACAATGCAATATGTCATATGTCATTTCAAAACACTTTAAACTTGCAACTTATCTTTGTTATGACTTTATATAGATTGAAATATGCAGTCAAAGGTTCTCAGAATGTTTTTTAGGGGATGTCTATACTGTATACTAATGATAATTTTTGGAATAGTTGGATTTAGCAAATTTGTTTTGTGATCAACATCTGCCTGATATTTTCAAACTTTTTTATCATGGTACTGTTTACAATTCGTTCCTTTTAAAATTTTCCTCTTCAAAATCTAGTGCATTAAAATGAATTTGGGCCTGCAAGCATAGAGATATACGCTTCCTTTGAGGCAGGCTTCCTTTTTAATAACACAGGACCCAGTTTTTGATCCTAGGAGTAGTTTTCCCCTCATATCTTTTGTTTTCCTGGAGAAAATGCATCTTTCCCATGTGTCCTAACTCTGTTTCATCCCACCAGTTTTGAGGCCTTTTTAAATTCAGGCATCTGTTCATAGGCAATCCTGTTTTCAAATGGGCATTTCCCACTGAAAGCCAATTGAAGCCCTTTGGTTGTTTCCATTCCTAATAGCCAGATACAGCTGGTTGAGCACTGAGGCTATGACTCATGGGTCCTTCAAAATGGGAGAACTTCTCTCAGCTTTAAAAGCTTGCTGGAGGTTCAGGCTAACACCTGAGCCCTAGAGCAAGGGCAGCTTAGGAAAACGTCTTACCTCAGCTGTTTGCCCTGAGCAGATGGCTGCATGGGTTGGAGGTGTGCCACCGCTCAGGTAATCCTGCCCGTGCAAAGCACCAGCTCACGGAAACAATTCTCTTCTTTCCGTAATTTTTGATATTCTTTATAAATGCACTGTTAAAAGCACTCGTATTTCTAAAGATAAGTTATTCTGCAAAAGGATTGCTTGGCTTGATGAGGTTTTCCTTTTCGTGTAATTAAAAAGATTTAATGAATTCTGTTAGGAGTATTCCCTTCCAGTGCTATACACCTCTCCCATTATTGTAAAAAACAAACAACAAAAACAGCAACACAAATTGAATTCACTTTCTTAGTCTTTTACAACTGCCTTTAAGGAATTAAAAAAAAAGTTTCCTACAATGTTAATTTTGGACGTACATATCTTGGTTCCTATTTTCACATATTAAGTGTGTGTGTATGTTCAACATTCCTTATTTAGTTTTTATTTCCAGTGGAATTTTGCCATAATTTCTGTGCTTCAAAGGAATATGCAGTTAAATATGAAGGCTTCATGGCTTCTATTAAGCCAAATCCTTTAAGGTGCTAACTCCTTTCATATTCTACAATTTTACTGATATCAGAAATTCCTTGTTTTAGTGTAGACCTCTCTGCCTTCTGTCCTTTTATTCATTCAGATTACTGTGATACTCATCCAAGGATATCCAAACAGCAAAATGGAATGGAAGAAAAGATCCTTCATAATATTTTTCTACAAAAATCTCCTACATTTCCTACTAAAAAAAAAAAAAGTCTATAAAATCCCATATAAATTTTTCTACATGTAGGCCAAAACCTTATCCAGCTAAAATTAACATATATGGCACTGAGGTTTATTAAAGTAATGGAAAGTGTTGCGTAGATATTGCATGTTAAAGAAATCCTTTTTAGTACTATAATAAAACATGAAATAAAACTGTCCGTTCTTTGTGTCAAAATCACCCTTTTTGTGCAACACCACTTCTTAAAAAAGGAGGTCTGACTCTTGTCTCTGTAGAGCTATTTTATGAGAAGAAATCTCATAATCTGAAAGTCTGTCCAGAGCTTGTCGGTAGAATAGGATTGCTGATAGCAAGACCACACAGCCAAATGCTAAGCCATTTTTGGTCTCAATGGCAAATACCTGGTATGAGATGGGCACTTGAATGTTTTGTAACAAAACTGAATGGAAATTGTTGTCTTAAGTTATGAGGAGCATCATTTAAAACAGTGTCTGAATTACCAGTGGTTTTTACCTGTAGTCTAAAGAAAAGTTTCCTTGAGGAAGGCTTTTAATAAAATTTCAGTGAGCTGATGAGATCAAGCTGTAATGCAAGTTTAGACACACGTTTCTTAGGCTTATTCGCAGTGACATTACATTTCTTTCCTCACCAGCAATGTTTCCAAAGCAGTTTATGGTTCCTCCTGAGGACTGGCCATTAGCCATGCCACATTATGTCAGATGTGGAAACTCTGGGATCTGAAATGATGCAAGCTGGGGAGCATGAATTTTCCCAAATCCTTCAGTTCATTCCTTTTATGAATATGAAAACTTGACTGTCTCTTAATCTGTAATATTTTCAATTCACAATTTACAATATTTAAATATTCAAGAGTAACTAACAGGGTTTTCCCATCTGCTAATGTGAACAAGTCCACACAGGATTGGTTGGATTTGTACTATTGTTGAGATGAAACAGCAGATGTCTGTGAACTTTACAGTTAATAAATGTAGGCAGTAAGAAAATGTAGGAGTTAATATTTAAGTGCAAGAAGAAGTCTTAAGAATTTTAATCTTGATAAACTCCTATCTCAATTAAATGATCAAAGACGTTGGATGTATTTTTCTGTAAGACTTCATGAGTATCATTTTCAAAGTCACTGATTCTTCTTCCACTGAGAGTTTGATTGTTGACTTCAGCCGAAGTAAGTTTAGATCAACACTGAGTTATTTTGAAAAATCCTCCCTGATACTTTATCTGAACTGAGACATCTGAATCTTTCGGGGTTAGCCTGTCCTTGTTTTGGAACCATTGCCAATTTTCCCAGCTCCTCTGTTCTGCTTCTCAGATGAAGGTATTTCCAATGGGAGAGGGAAAAAAAAAAAATTAAAAAAAATCATCTTCCTTTCTTTAAAGAACTAGAATAAGCAATGGATTTTGTAAAGTTCGTATCCCATTTGTACAGTAATGCTTATTGTTTCTGAGTGGTATCAGTTGTATAATTCTTGTTCTTTGATTTCTATTTTGGTTACAACAAGGAGAGATGGCGTACAGGAGGTGTTTCCTTGGGCATTTTTCTTTGCTTGGTTGGTGATTTTTGTGACCAGATATCTGGCTTTCTCTATAATGGCACCTGGTACTGTGTGAAAAATATTAAGAAAGTTCCTCTCTTCTTAAGAGAGACCTTGTGGCTAAACTAAAAGCATTATTCTACCTGATTTTAGCTGATGAAATGAAAAACTCTGACTGATCTATGTAAGCTGGATTTGGAAACGTAGCCTCAGACACTGTTGTCTTATTTTGAATAGCATTTTTTTGTTTTATATATAAACTTCAGAGGGGTTCTAGCAGTCTGAATCTTTTCTTTTTCATCAGTGATTTTCCTGGAATTTCATTCAACCAAACACTTACTTATGTTTTTCTGTCATTTCTTACATTTCTATTTAAGTTACTTACATAATAAGATGCACCCGTCTCCTGCCCTATTAATCGGGCTCCTTGCAAAACAGTTGTTGAAATACTAAGAATCTGCGTACTTGCATGTGTTTGCCTTGGAAAAAGTTCACTTTCATGTTTCCATGAAAGTTCACATTTCTAATTTTTGGGGGTTTAGTTTTTAAAGGAGTTCTTCATATAGAAATGCATGTTTGTGGTTAGTGTGTTTTTAGGAATGGTAAATAATTATGAAAATATATCTCTGCTTAGATACACCAAGAATTTTTATAATGTGGAATTCTAAGTAAAAAACAGTTGATGTATGACAACCAGTATCCTTGAAAATTAAGGATATTTTTTTCAAGTTCCACAATATATTTAGGGGGCCTATAATCTATTGTGTATTATGCAAGTTATCAGCATCCTCTTTTTTTTTTTTTTTTTTTTTTTTTCTTCTCCATTTGTAGTGTGCTTCACTGGCGTTTCTTGGGTATGTGTGGGTGAAGGATAATTTGACTGCCCTCTAGCACTCCTGTGTCTGGTATTGCACAATCAGGGAATCTGGTGTCACATTAAGGCAATTCTTATAATATAATCAAAGTTCTGATGTTGTACTGTCCTTCAGATGAAACAAACTAATGAAATGTATTGACCCTCCTTGCGCACTTCTGAAGCAAAATGACTAAGCGGTATTGAAACTACATGAAATACATTGACATTGATTGTGAAGTCTGTGTTTCCAGAGTCACTTTGGTAGCTGATTAAAGTGTCACATTGACAATATAGCCCCTTTTGAACAGGAAATTAATACCAGCCTGGTGGCAAGGAACGTTCTTCCAGCCTGTAGCATGCACTATCACCAATCCTCAGAAATGAATCAGAGGCTCAGCTATTCCAGCGTGGCATACTGCTTTTGCTGATTATAACAAATATATTGAAATTGCAACCACCATGAGGAAAAAAAAGAAGCTTGTGACATTTTATGTTTATTCTCATGATTCAATATGCTTATTACTGATAGGAATTTCAACAAAGACTTAACACGAACTATGTGTTTTCAGTCAGTTAAAGCTCCATTGAAAGTACAAGTCACATTAGCTATCTGTCTTTCTAATCCATCTATCATCAGTTGGCATACGTAAAAGCCTTTGTTTTACTATGTGGCTGATGGGCGCACAAATTGTGGGAATTTCTATAGACTGGGATACAGAGGCATAGAAAAAATGTGTGTGTTTGACAGAGGGAGAGAAAATTATGTATTCAGTGCATCGTGCAGTACTAAAACGGAAGGAATGAAGCAGGTGGAGCAGCAGTAGAAGCTTAAAGACAGGATCATCTCAGAGATCTCAGGGCCTGTTTCTCCATCCCAGGAGCATCCTTTATAAACAGCCTGATGTAGGAGAAATTGAAGGAGTGGGAAAGGAGCTGTGGCATGGGAAACAAATATTTATTCATTACTAAGCGAGAATCTAAAAGGGAAAATTATGCAGATGTAGAAAACAGACGGCAGTTCTAGTCTGGAAAGATCAAATTCTAGGCCTGTCACCATCTCGCCGCACAGCTCATCCCTTTTTAAATAAAAGGAAGATGCATTTCTGAGCAGTGTGTTATCCAGCCATTGTTTTCTTTCTTGCGATGAACTTTGCACCAGAGTTTTAGTGAGCAGAGCTGTGCTGCTTTATACCAGCTGAGACTCTGACTCAACAGGCCTGCATGTCCCTTACACCTATTCCCAATTCTCAACTGCCTCTAACAGCTGCCTCTCCTTCAGCCTCTGCAATCCTCCAAAGCTCTTTACCTTATAAAACTCTCACTCTGAGCGCAGCAGGTCACAGTTTCCTCTTCTAGGTCTTAGACTGGCCACTCAATTCATATTATGTGAGCCAGCTGTAAGCCAGATTGCCTTCACATCCCTGCGCAGACTTACGGAGGGGAGCATGAAATGGGAAAGAACAGCTCTCATACGAGATATGGAGGTGTGATGCCAGTGAATAGACTGGCCAAAGAAAACTGATCATGGCTGGAGCAGCTGGGAGAAAAAGAGGTAGTAAAAATTTCTGCCTTGCACATCAGCAGGGAAGTTCATTTAGTTCGTTAATTTGCGAAAAGGTTTGGGGATCTTCTGGAAGGTATCACAGAAGAGCAAAGCAACAATATGACCATTAGTAACAGTTTTATTACAAGTTAGCTATATAGATAATTCCTGTATAATTTCTTCCACATCCAAAGTCCAGCCTTCTCTTAGTGTGCACAGCTGCTCATGGAAAGATTTCCATCAGAAAATGCCCGACTGAGCAAAAAGCAGTGTTTTGTGGAGACAGCCTGACCTCAGAAACCAAGCAGGTCTTCTCTGGAACCACCCACCTGGCAAGGAGTCATAATCCTGATGCCCTGACAGCTCCTGTGCCAGGCTCTCAAAGCAGTGTGTCCAGGGGCCCCACAGCCTTGGGCTCCCCAGTTTCAAGGCACCAGCTCTGCCAGGTTCCCTGACTGCTCCTCCAGCAGCCTGGCCGCATGGGGCCTGCAGACGCAGGAGCACCCAGCAGCTTTTTGGCTTCCCCTGAAGGCCACTTCAGCTGAGAGCCCACAGCACTGGCCCCAGCCTGCCCGAGTGCCAGGTACATCACCAAATGGGATAACACAGGGACTCACCCCTGCTTTCAGAGCAATCTGTTCTTTGGCTCACCCGAGGGCTGGTCCCTGCAGGGCCTATAAGCCCCAAGCCCTTCCCAGGTCCATCCCTGACACAGCATCCCACCACCAGGAAGCCGAGCCATCCTATCCACCTCTCCTGCATTCGCTCCGAGAGGTTTGTTGGAGGGATCGAGAGGGTGGGAAGCCCCTTTCTAACTCGCCTCTTCTGGAGTCTGTGGCTTCTTGTTCAGGAACATTGTTGTTACTTTCAGCGCCGCTCCTGCTGTTGATCTTGGCCTTTGCTTCTGTGATTTCTGTTCCCCGCTGCACTACTTAGGTGAACAATAAGTTCCATTTCCAGCAGTGGTCGGCCTCCTCTCTTACCCCTTGCCTGCAGGAATTTCTTTTGTTTGGTTTGATATTTTTAGTCACGCTGTGTTGTAATAATAAGAACAAGACCATGGGTATGCTAGATTCCAGCCTTCCTTCAGTTGCCATGGCTTGCCTTCGCGCGTTGTTATTGCTTTGGATGAGCTACTGCTGCTGCGGCCCCACTCCTTGATTTCTGCCGCTTTAATACCGTTCCCTGCCTCACTACAAAGTGAACAGCGGTGCTTGTTCTTTCTGTCTGACATCTTGAATCCACCCACGAACCCATTATTTTCTGTAACGGCCAAAACCGGTGTAGGGGAGGGTGGGGGAGAGAAATGAAATAAATAAATAAAAGAATAAAATCCTGTGCATTTGGGGGCTATTCTGAGCACTGCAGACAGTGCCTGTGCACCCAGTTGGACACAGTGGTCAGGATGTGACTGTGAGCTCCACATTTCCCTTGCACCCAGGACATTGTGTACTGAGAACACAGACACACAGACACCGACGAGCCCTAGAGGTCAGAATGAGCTGAAATCTCTGGTCTATGAGAAATTTTTTCCTGTTGTTGTCCTAAAAGTTGAATGAAGCCGTGCTGGTGGGACCGAGCCATGGATATGCCCATGAGGTCCATGTACTTCTGGAGAACAAGTCCTAGGGAAAATAAATCAACACCATCTCACACCGCTGGTCACCCTGAAGCCTCTGCGTGCTTAATGGGGCACAGACTTGGCAGAAGCAACCAGGGATTAGGAAACACTTGGCCAGCAGCTTTGGTCAGGCTCTGGTGTCTGATGGTATTTTCAAGCTGCTCTGTAGCAGCTGGAGCAAACATCAGCTGCTCTGAACCCTCAGTGTTTTGGGGACTGCTCAGTTTGTGCTATTGACGGAATTCATTTATTAACTTTTCAAACATAGCCTTTCATTTGTAATTCTTTTCTCTTTCTTTCCACTTTTCCTTCTTGCCTCAATCGTATAGAAAGAAAGGGGTAATAAAAATCTGAGCATTCCGCATCTACAGCAGTTTCCCCAAAGCACTGCTTTTCTGAAATTTCCACTCTGACTTTAAATAAGAAAAATGAAAAGGACACCTGGTTCCTGGCCCAAAGTAATGAGGCTGCAATACGCTTCCTAAATTTTAGATTGAAAATGGTTAATTTTATGACACGAGTAGTTTGTTTATCCTTTTTTGTAATATATTCTGTACTAATGAAGCACTTTGAACACTTCAGAAGAAGAGAGCCGGTAAACAAGACTTGCCTGACCTACTGTTGCGATCTCTTTCACAGGACTTACTGTGTGCAATCTGTATCATGTCCTCCTGCCCTTCTCTGCAAGCTGGTCTTTCATATGTTATTTTAAAAACAGAGAATTGTCTACCCTCTTATTTTGCAAACAAGTAAAACCATCCATATGTATAGACATATATAAAAATATCTATATATCTATCTATATCTATGCACACATATAAATAACTGCCATCTGATTTTTCCAGCTGCAGTTAGTCACTCACCAGACAGTACAAAGGCCTTCCCTTTATATGTAGGTGCAGGCTCCTGTAAGTCTTTTGGCTCTGTTTTTATGATGGCTAGCACAAAAGGGTAGCTATTTCATCTGTGTAATTCTTCACCTCTTGCACTCAGGGAGCTTCCTTGGAGAAGACTGTAACATTTTACTGATTGCTCTTGTAAGCAATCCAAAAATCAAGGAATCTTATGTAGTTTTCTTTAATGCAGTCTAGATGATGAATTTACATCTATATATCAGAAACACTGTCTTCTGCCCTACATTACTAATGTCAGAAAATTGCCACTATATAATTCATCAAAGTATTTCTATAGACTCCCCCTTTATTATCTCTTCTCTTGCAAACGGTATAATTTGCCTTCATTCTATGTCAATGAGAGGAACTTTAATCTTGGGTACTGCTGCATAAGGTGCTGTACACATTAAAAGAATGGCAAGGTAAGGAGAGGATGGGCCTGGATAAAAATATAGATTAGGAGCTATTTATTAGCAACTGCAAACATGGCAACAAAATTTTGCTTTAAAACAGCTTGAAAATTTGGCCTAAAACAGTCATGTACTGAAAGTCTTTTTGCATTGTAACTCTTTTAATCAAAATTATTTCCTAAAGTTTCTTTTACCCTAGGGAACATATGCTGAATCCTGAGTTACACTGCTCTAGAAAAGCGCAGAGCCATAAAGCAAATTTCACTGTGAGAAGGTCTCAATATCTCATAGTCATATTGTACCTTTCACCCCAGAATATCCTAAAGTACTTTCCACACGTAAAAAACTGATATGTAATTGCACCTGCTTTGGATATGAAATGCAGCAGTTGTTTAATGGCGCATGGAAACACTAGACAAGGGTACAGGGCCAGAAATTGAAGAACACTATACCCAGCTGAAAATCCAGGTGGGATTTAGGATGGTAGGATGTAATTTCTTCAATTAGAATTTTGTGAGAATAATATCTTTAATAGGTGCAATTTCTGGCCTGATTGAAGTCAATGAGAACATTGCTGTTGATTGCAAATGAAGTTGGAATTCCTCTCATATCTCTACATTTATGAAAAATTTAATGAAATACTGTAGGCAGAAAGGTCGGCAGGATCTTGATTTTTTTTTTCATCTCCTCCAGAAGAATCATCTTGGTCCTCCGTCCAGCATTATAGCTATGAAATGTTGTTAAGCACCTGTTTTACACCCGTAAAAGGGAGAGGAGAATTGGCTCCAGCATCTCCTGTGGCCTTTCCCACCAGCGTGGGATATCAGTTCATTCCAGCTCAGATAGAAATGTCAGCTGCAGAATCAGCCTGACGCACACAGCTGTTCCATGGAGGTTTCCAGTAAAAAAGTAATTTCCCATACAAGTACCCAGGCTGATAGCTCCTCTGCTGTGCTGATCCTGTCAGATCTCACATGGGAAGGTTTTATGACTGTAGGCCATGTTTTAAAATATCAGTTATTTCTATTCGGTTACTGTAGAATGCTAATAGGCAAGGAGGAGGGAAGGCCTGGGATTGTGTAGATGCACAGGAAATATAAGCAGTGAAGCTTAATATTTGTGTTGTCAATAAGGAAAACATTTTTTCTATCCATTTGTCTCTCCTTTCTCCTTCCCTCCCTTCTATTTTTTCCCTTATCTCATCTTTTAGAAGGTTTTAATGCTCATCTTAATGAAAATCATCTATTGATTAGGTTTAGATACTGAGCTGTGTGATGCAAATACCAAGCTGCTTGCTTACATTTAGACATGCATCGTAAAGGGTGGGGTAAAAATAACAGTGTGAAAGTGTCTGCCCATGTCTTACACTTTACCAGGAACATACCTCAGCTACTCTTGCTGCCTTACAGCTGGACTATGGCATGGCATTATCTTGTTGCATCTATGTGGTTTTGGAGCCAAACCCTCCAACCCTGAGCTGCCCACCCAGACCAGAGCATGGACAGACAGCGTATAGGTGTCCGTGCCTGTCACTGTAGACAAGTCCCAGGTGTTCTTGGCCCAGCTAGGATGGTGCAATGGGAGCTTGAGCCTTCCTGAAGGAGTATGGATGCCCCTGATTTGGGGGCTTTGCTCTCCCAGCATCAGCAGGCCATGATGGCTCAGTGTCACCTCCAGGTCCTGCTGTGCAGGCGGTTACCTAACAGTGGAGCAGGTGTATGTGAAGAACATTTTTCTTATTTGACATCTCCTGGGAGGGGATGTCTATGAACAAAAAAAAAGGCAGAAAATTCCTCTGAGGAGGCTCTAGTTAAAGAAAGCCAAACTTGTTCGCGTTTCTTTCTCCCCTTGCAACACTGCAGCAGGGTGAAATCACACTAGAGAACCTGCTGTGGCTTTCCAGGTGTGCTGTGCCAAAGCTCCAGCCAGTACCCAAAAGATCTAGCAGCATCCCAGCCAGATCCTCCAGCAAAGGCTTCCAGCTCTCACACTGGACAAACAGAGCTGGAGGCTTCCAGCAGTGTTCCTGCGGCGGGTGGAAGCTGTTAGTCATTGAGAGGTCAGCGCTCTCCCCAGTTCCAGCTGGAAGCCCTGTCTCAGGCCTGACCCCCGAGACACCAGCCAGCCCCTGGCCTGAGCACAGCCACAAAACCCTGCCCCAGCAGGAGGGAAAAGATATTCTTTCTTTCCTTCTAAGGTAAACACAAAATTTTAAAAAGTGATTTACTTGAAAACCACTGCTTAGTTTTTCTCATTTCATGCCCCAGCTTGCTTCTAGGTTGTTGCTGTGATTTTATTTTATTTTTTGAACCTCATAACACATGGACTCTTTCAAATACACCGAGTATTTGAGATAAAACTACTCTCAGCCTACGGCATAAAATGTAGGGCTACATGAAAGTAAAAAAGGATGAGAGCTTTTCAATCAATTTGATGAAAAATTTAAGTTAATTAAAAGAATGCTCAATTTTTCCCTAGAAGGCGACACTGATCTTTATTATTAATGCATACCAGTGTTTCATAACTGTGCATAATAATGGCCTGTAACATCAGGCACAGCTTCATCCCCAGCTTAATTTGTTACAAAATCTTTTTTGGTATTCTTAAAGCATGCCCTTTGCCACTGTATCCCTGATGCTCTTGGGCTAATTCCCAACTCCTAAAGGACGTTTTATTTTATGCTCACACCTGAGAATTAATTTATCAGATTGTTTTTTCAGTTTAAAGCTTAAAAAAAAAAATTAAAAAAAAAATAAAAAATTAAGAGGCATGTAGAGATCCTTCACTGCTTGGCTTTCATATCACTTTGTAGTACTCATATTCTATCAGTGGAAATAGCAGTACAGGAGGAAATCTTACAGGCTGGAGAAGTGGTACAGGAAAAAAGGAAAAGAAAGTGGTCTTTGGTCAAGGCCTAACATTTCACTTCTGTCAAGTGTTACATGGGCAGCTGTCTGGTTATTTCACTCTGTTTAGCTCAAGAACTCTTCCATGTACATAAGTGAAGGAAGCAGTCTTCCCAAGAAGTATCTTGGGGAAAGGAAAAAAAAAAAAAAAAAAAAAAAAAAAAAAAAAAAAAA
>CM021774.1:17109127-17187657 GCA_011076525.1 Nettapus auritus
AAAAAAAAAAAAAAAAAAAAAAAAAAAAAAAAAAAGTAGCTAACTGCTTCCATTCCTGTTTTTTCACAACGACTGCAGTCAGTTTGTTAACTCAGGTTGGTGAAGTTTTATATTTTTGAGTTGATAACTAAGAAGCAGTTTGTATTTTTCACTGGTATCTCTGCTTACAAGGAATAAGAGCCCTCCCACCTTGCCTAAACTTTGTCTTTATTTTTTATTTTTTAATCAACCTTAGTTCCCTGAAGGTCCAAACTAAAGAACCATGAGGCAACCTAGTGCTCTCCAGATTAATTGAGGTAGATGGTTTTGCAGAGTGTAATTTTGATTTTACGTGAGTTGAGTATCCATCCTGTCTGGGGACTTGAAGACGAAGAAATTTCCCAGTTAGGACATTACTTAATGTCCTACAGTAGCAGGAATGAAGCTATGCCAAGCTATAAATCTGGACTGCTCCAGGCATGACATGCAAATATCCACATTGTACAGACAAGAGGTAGATTTAGCAGGCAGGTGGAACAGATCTGCAGTCCCTAACTGTTACTGGATGTTCATCTCCTCATGTAACAGGGCAGAACTAGCACCACCTTGAAAACCCATAATTATCATGGCTGCATCTGTCTTCATGGACAAACAGGGTTATTTTGATCTGGGAAACCATTACCTTGTCCTGCCTCCTGTGCTACGCTTCCAGTGTGCTGGCTGCAGGCATTGACAAGTGATAATGGCCAGGTAAATGATCAGCACTGACTTGTGAACCCCTGTCTAATTTGTCTGTCTATATCTCTTAGAAGAGCAACCATCATCTCTGCAGCTATTAGCTGGGTTGAAATCTTGGTACACTGATGTTACATGGTCCTGCCTGTCCACTTCCCCTTTCCCTCACCTCTTCCAGAAACCTTTATACACTTCTCCTGAAAAGTGATAGAAATAATACCGTAAGTCCTTGAACACAGGCATTGTCCTGTAATTTTAGGTTTGATCATAATGTAATGAGAGTTGTGTTCTGGCCAGGTTGTTGAGGAACTATCATCACACATTTGTACTCTCTTCTACATTAGTATTGCAGAAGCACTTGAAGGCCCCCAAGACTAGGGCTCCCCATGCTGTCCCTGGAGTAGGGACACACCATGCCTGAGCAGTTTACAAGTAGACAAGAGTCACAAAAGGGGCCATCCCTACTAAAGAGGGATATAAAAGGATGAAATAAGGTGGAATGCTTGAAACTTCACATTTTAAAGAACCAAACTAAAAGCTGTTTTATTTTATATTTTTCCTGAATATTCCTTTTACTTCATTTAAACTGTAAGAAATATAGAGGAGGGTAAACACTGTAGTTTTTCCCCCATTAATAAATATAAAACAGATGTGCAGATCCTGGATGAGGAAGAGAAATGAAGGAAGGAGAGCGCAAGTAAAAGTAAATTCTAGGTTATATAACATTTATCAAGCTGGTGGAAAAAGCCAAGCTGGGAGTTGAAAGCAAGATTTAATGACAAGAAATGGCGATAAAAAAGTTCATAGCAGTTGAGTTTTATGGTAAGGCTTGTAATCGAGAGTCCTCTGGCCAACTGTCTGGTTGTTTCTGGCTACGTATCAAAACACCAGGGTCCTGCCCTGACCCTTGCTTGCTGTTTCAGCAGAGCTCAGGAGCCCTGGTGGAGCCACGGCAGAGTGGGGAGGAATTCACAGCCTTCACAAGCTGCATCCACAGCGTGGGTTGTGCCTCACTTCTCCCCAAGAAACATAATGGCCCATGACACAGTGGGGATTAGTAGGACAAGCCTACAAACAGGGCTAGTTGAAACGCCCAATCATTTCAACTAAAACATGTTGTAAATTTACCACTTAACCAAATAAATAAATAAATAAATAATTCTCTCTTTCAGGGGAGACTTTCTGGTTAGGCCAGAGGCTCAAGTTTAACAGCCTTCTCCATGCCTAATGACTGTTCTGCCCCCAAGTGGGCAGTTACTCTGGGGTAAACTTCCTCAATCTGTTCTGTTGGAGCTTTCCACTTTGCATAAATAATTGAGCGTTCATTAGAGCAGGGTCTTGAGCCTGGGTTTCCCACAGCCGAGGTGAGTGCCCTGACCACCACACTATTGATTTTGCTATTCCAACTGATCAATATTTCATTGATCTCATTGGGGCTACTTGGCATAGAGGGTGCCCACAGGATGCCCCGTGAGAATACGACATAAGTAACCCCTATGAAAATCATAGAGACCTAGTAGCCGGTAGGAATCCACTGCTCTGGAAGAAATGCATGTGTCTGGCATAGCTTCAGATATCTAATCTTATATATGATCAAACGGCCTCTCTCTAACTGTTCCAGTGGAAATGGCATTGTCATTCGACACGATAAGCAATAATTGTATATCTTCAGTAAAGACAACATTTCTGCCTAATCATGAAAAGCACAGTTGAGCTACAATCTGAACTGACTGACTCAATTTATGTAACAAGATTCTGCTGTGTTTGCCCAAATTGGCATAGTTCCTCTCCAAGGGACTGAAAAATGATGGCAAATCCAGCATGAAGCCTGTTGTTATAGGAAGTGTAGGGAGTAGCACAAGTTTATTGTCAGCCTTCAAGTGTGCCTTTAGGTGGTCACCACATCCTGAGACTTTGCTGATAGAACTGGATGACATATTTCTGAAGGGCTGCCAAAAGATTCAAACAGACATTATTGAAGGCTCATTCTGCTTTTCTTAGCGGTTTACTATTTCCCTTCAGAACGAATATGCAATTACACCGCTGTGAAGAAGCCCACAGTGTAATGAGGGACACTGAAAAAGATTAGCCAAGGCAGATAATGTCTTGTAAAGGCTATCTCTTTGGCATCTTTGATATCAATTATACCATGACATCTCAAAAGGAAGTCACCTATCTTAGACAATTTATCCAAGAAAATCTAACAAGTATGTTTTTGTTGTTCATTGGAGATAAGCTGTGATATAATAATCATTTTCCTGGTATAGGAAGAAAAAATTCAGTAAAATTAGCTTCTCAACATGAATCCATTATGAACTGTAATTTATTTCAGAAAGTGGAAAGTGTTAAGGAGAAAAGGAAAAAAAAAAAACATCTTTGCTGATAATTTGTTATGTTCTGGACCCAGTAAATGACCTTATACATATGGACTTAAGTATACTCAGTGGGTACAATATATCTAAAATGACATAGAGGATTGAGCCTAATTGATATCATTAGAGCCCTGGTCCTTTTACACTTGGCCTTTGAGATGTTGGTGTTACCAAGAAAGCTGCTTTTGATTTATTTTGCTTTTCTTCTTCATCCTTTTGCTCTCTCTCTCTTTCTCTCCCTCCTTCTCCCCCCTCCCTCTCTCAAGTTCTGCTCAAAGGCCAGGCATGTGGAGGTGAGGAGCTCACGAGCCGATCCAAGGGCTTCAATGCTACAGCTTGCAAATTCATTTCTGAAGTGATAACTTCTAACAAGAGGCACTTGATATGTTTGACCAGTGTGCTCCTTAAGAGAGGAAAAAAAAAAAAAAAAAAAAAAGAGTGCAACTATATGGATTAAAAATCAGCAACATTTATTCTAGTTAGCTCTCTAAGAGGTTTAACATCTTTATCTGTGAAGAGGATATTCTGTTCCAACCTGTAACAGAAGCCTCAAAGCTCCCAAATGAACTTATAAAGTAGCCCATGCATAAGGTTCAGATAAAATATTATCTCCTGCTTTAATAAATCACATTATGGTTTTCCCTTGCAAACAGCTTGAACTAGGTAGTTGTAACGAATGAAGGCAAACCTAAAAGTTTTATTATTACACCAAGTTATCCCTTACCCACAGCTTAAAATATCTATTTTGAAATTGACTTTGTTAATTCTGGTCACAGGTTTGATTTTAATTTAAACATTGCTCATCTGTCAAAAAAGCCCAAAGACCACGAGGGCAGGATAGTCTCAGCAGTGCCCAAAGTAGCACTGTGTACCCAGCATAATACGGATTGGTGTGACTTATGGACTTCTGAATGCTCATGAAAAACAAGGTCATACGTTCTTCCCTTAAAAATGCTATAGTAAATATGATACAATTTATTCAGTCTTTCTGTTAGTGTTTTATAGACGCTCTTTCCTATACACACCCCGGAAGTTGTCACTGACTTTGAACGTCTTTGTATGCATATAGAAAATACGCATATGAGTCTAGCAGTTTCCAGGACTGTTTAAGTACAAAAAATGGTGATGTAGCACAGGAGAGAAGAGTGATATATCTTCTTATACCTAGAAAGCTAGGAATTCTCAGAAGTTTCAAACTTGGAAGATGTTCTTTATTAATTGACTCTTGAACATCTATGCAGAAATCTGTGGGTGATATTTTGGCCCTGAAGTCCATTTGAATGGAACAACTACACTTCCAGGAACAGTGGGCTACTAACTGTAATAGTAATTATAAAATGGATTGGTTCTGTGCAAAAAGAATAGCTACTTCAGTAGCCTTCTACTCTATTCACTTACAGAGCATCTATGTCTCAGGAAAAACTGCGTGTTTAGCTTAGCATGTTTGGGTTTTGTTTGTTTGTTTGTTTGTTTTTCCATCCTGATCAAATGTAGGCTTAGCTGGGACTCAATTATAATGCATCATCAGATATTCATTGAAAGTCAATGAGATTTAGCCATCTAAATGAACTTCTATTAAACAAGAGAAAAAGAAAACCCATATTAAAATCATTAAAAATAAACCTATTTACTTAACTTGGGCCTGACCCAGTAGTCTCTTAGGTCAGTGTGTCCTAAGTTAGACTGTTGCTTCAATTCAGAGTAGAAAGTTGCAGATAGGTTCCAGACTGCTCAAAGACAGCACTTTCCTTTCTTTGCTGATTGGACTGGAAATCACAATCAAAGAAAGTTTGTGAGTTTTGTGATCTTATCATGGGGAGTAACTGGCTCTCCTTGGGAACCAGCTGCTGCAGGGTATTGGGGACTGGTGCTCGAGAGACCTTGCATCCTTGAGCCAGCATCCCCAGTTACTGATGATTATCAGAGCTGCAGATGCCTGTAATGCAGTTGTTCCACCAAGTTCAGCAGGAATTAGTGCAAGCACTGGAGCTGGAAGGACTGTCTAATGGTCTGACCATGGGTTCAGCAGAGGTGAGACTTATTAGAAAGGGGCAAAAAAAAAAGAGAGGAAGAAATGATTTTAATTGAAAACATGCAATCAAAAATAAAACCTTGCCCTACATCCTTTATTCATCTGCTAATTGAAAATGGGAGGCTTGGGAACCCAAAGTGCTTATAAGCACATCCATTGCCTGCTCATTGCCGTCCTCAGACAGGCAGAATGCTATGGCACACACTGTGAACAGAGAGCAAAAGGGCAGAACAATTAAAAGGAAAAATGCAAAGTACAGTTCTTGAAATGTCATGCACGTTAGCAGCACAAAATGCCACTTGGACTCCTCATCATATTTCCTACGTGTTTCTTTCTCTTTCTCTTCTATTTTTTGTTTTCAACTCTTCTTAATTTCTCTAGCTGTGCATGTTGGAAGCGGGGTGCACACAGTTGTGAGCATGACTTCACCACCTCCAGTCCTTTGCTGCATTTACCCCGCTATCATCTCACTTCCCATCCGCCTGCCCCGCCACCCCCACGATGTCTAACTCGGTAAAATCACCCTGTGCCATTAACAGCCATTACCAGCGAGTGCGTTTTTACGGTCAGGGAGCATTCTTGCTTAGGCCTCCCTCTGGGCTCAGATCACATAACTATAAATTTACCCTTGAGCCTCTCTTCCCTTGCCGTTCTGCTACATCCTCAGGCCTTCCTTTCTCCTGCTCTTTTTCCCTGCTTCTCTCTTGTTGGCATATGCACCTTGACCCAAACAACCTTGCGCATATGCAAGATACAAAAAGTTCACCAGCTGTGATCAACAGTAAATAAATCTTGATGCCAGTATTAAGTTACAGCAATTTTATCCTCTCTCTTCCCTTCCCCACCCCTTCATCGATGGGAAAAGAATATGAACTTGACATTTGCTCACTGAAAGCAGATGGATGAGGTAGGTCAGCATTAGGTGTAACCCTAGCACTGTTTCTTTGGGTTTCCTGAAGGATGGAGCTAAAAGAATTCTCCTGGTGGGTCAAAGGCCACATTAGTCATTTGCTTAAAGAAGAACTGTGCAGAATTAATCAAAATGAAACACAGGTTTTCATGTCTCTCTCTTATTCAGAATCTCTCGGTCCTTTTTTCCATTCCTCTTAGAGGAAGCAATATATTTTATCCTTTTACACCTTGTCCTGCAGAGGTTTTGTTCGGAGTGGTGTCACAGGCCTTCCCCTTCTGTGTAGAAAACCATTTTAATCAGGATAAAGCCTCCATGTGATACTTGTAAAGGTCATCTGAAGCTGGTGTGTTAGTACTAGTGCAACCAGAAAAAAAAAGACTCAACCCTTCATGAAGAAGTTTTGAGTTGAAAAGAATGATTCTATTCACTGCATTTTTCCAACTTAAAAGGAAAGTTAAAAGAGCAGCTCTAACACTCAGAAGCAAAAAACTTTACATATTTTGTTTCACTATAACCTGAGGAGAGCAAACTATTCAGGGAGAAAGTCTTTCATTCTCGTTTCAAGAGCTATACCCCGAAACTGATTAAGAGCCTGACCTTACCATAAAACAGGTCACAGTAATAATTTTTGGGGGTTTTTTTTTTTTTTTTTTTTTTTTTTCCTGAGGTTGTTATCTTGGTCAGGGAGGTACCAGGGTATTTATGGTTTACAGTTTAAATCATCTCACAAAGGGAAAAGTTTCTTTGGACTGAAAGCTTTCGGCAGCAAACTTTCACCTGCGACGTGAACTGTTCCCACTATTTGACACAGCTTGTCTATAAAAGCTTAAAATAGCACCTCAGGATTTTAGTTTCTCTTGATTTTTTTTTTTTTTTTCCTTCTTTTCGTCTCCCATTTTTTCAAATGCTGGAACTTCCTATTCATGATTCCTGACAATATGTTAATAATTTAGTTGGGATTTGTGCGATTGGCATACAGAAAAGGACAAAATGTTGTTAGTCTGCAAGAAGTTCCACCTACCTTAGCTGCTTCCACCACCATGCCCAGCAGTCTCAAATATGCTTCTTTATCCAGCACTGCAGCGAAGTCATCAGGGCCATTCTAGAAATTGGCTTCTCTTTGTTAACTCAGCTGTAACCCAGTTGAATTTCTACTGTCCTGCAGAATAATCCAGTTTATTCAAATGTATTTATAAAGCAAACAGCAAAACCACCCACTGTCATTTGCTCACACGTCGGCATATGCACGCACAGACACCTTCAGCAGCCCATATAGCACTGACAGTATGCACAGCTGTTATATTTTACGCTATTTGATGCTCAATAATTAGCGCCTGTTAAAGAAAAAAAGAGAGATGCCACACTACCTTGCAACAAATAGCAGGAATCAGTATGTCCAATTTATCAAGACCTACTGCTGAAAGGAAGATTCCTGTTATAATTTCATATGATGTTGCTGTCACTATTACACTTGTCAGCACTATGATATCAACAAAAGACTTGTCGTATATCTAATAGGGAATGACTGTTCTCCAAATTCACTGAAAGGAGATGAGAAAACCATGCAGATACTTGGTATTGTCCTAATTTAATTGTGGTGGGTTTCTGGTTTTTTTTTTTTTTTTTTTGGTTTTGCTGTTGTTGGCATTTTCATTGAATCTTTTTGGTAAGAAAAAGAAATGGACTGTGGATTGTACTCTCCATTCACTTTCCAAACTGCAAAAACTCTGTGAAAAGAAACCCATTTAAAATTCAGGAACACAATGTATTAAGTCATGTCTTTAGGGATGTCCAAGCAGCCACCAGCCTGGCTCCAGCAGGTTCTGCAGGTGATCTGAACTGCCTTGTAACTGTCTTGTGGTTACAAGATTTCCACCAACAAAGCAGTGGTGCTTCATGAAGCCCTCCACGTTAACCTCCAGGGCTGCATCTGCCAGGCTTCAAGATAACCCAACGGTATATGTTGGAGAGATCTCCACTCTTTTCTAAGCTTTTCCACCTCCCTTTATGGAGAGCAGGGCAGGGAAAGCATGCTAGAGTGTAGCCAGTGCTATCAGGGATCCTCAGAAAGGTTGTAGAAAGGAAAAGAGTCGTTAGGATGTCCCCAGCACCAGCTGGTGGCTCCTGAACCTCAGAAGGCAAGGTAAATCACGTGTATGGCAGCCTTTCACCAATAGATCCATGGGAGGCTTCTAGAACAGAGGAAAGGATCCAATCTGTGGTTTATCCAGAGACCAATAAATAAATATGCACTCACTGGATTATGAAAACCAGAAGTGAGATCCTGACCATGTGTCTGTTACGAATGTAATCTGCAGACAGGCTAGATTTTATATGTGCGCATTCCTTGCAGACAAATGGGACTCTTGTATGTGGGAATTTGGTTGGATGATTTTGATGGAAAACAGGCATGTCTTTCTTAACATGCATTTAAGCTCCAGAGGTTCAGTATCAATTAGATGTATTTAAGTCTCTCTAGCAGCAAAGTCTTTCTGATCATCCATGGTAATGCCTTCCTGTGCTTATCCTGCTGCTTTGATTCCCTTGATGTTTATTTCTCACCCTAACTTGCATGTGCAGCGATGTTTTAGGGTTACTGCAGCAGGAATCGTTCTTCAGTGGCAATACAAAGGTTTAGCACTCTGGTTCTGCAACTTCTATTTACGTTGGAGCAATGCTATTCAGCTCAGTATTTGCAAATTGCTTTAAGTCTCGCTGCCAATCCTAAACTTTCAAAAATTATGAGATTGGCTTAGAAATCGTGAGCCTTTTTTTAAAGCAATTAGTTTTTGTGAATTCTGGCAAAAAAGAAACACTTCGTTCCTTATGATTTGTTTTTTGTAATTGTCTGCCAGTTTCAACAGATTTTCCTGTAGCTGCAGTTTCTTTGGTGTATGCTCTTGTGCCTAATAGTGCCATAACCGCGTGTCCCCATGCCTGTGCTTTTCCTGTTGACCACTGATAGGAGGAACATTTACAGTCACTTCTCTGCAACCACCTGTTTTCACAAGGCTTGTATGAACATAATTATTTTTGTCAAGCATGTCCTTCTCTTCCCCCAACATAAACACCTTCTGATCATATACATTTTCTCTTCAGAAAGTAGGCTATAAAATTAACAGATGCCATAGTCATCTTTTTTTTTTTTCTTTTTTCTTTTTTTTTTCCCTGTGGTTTCTGAATCTTACATTCAAGCTTGATTGATGTTTTCAGATCTGATATTTTCAGTTATCTTTTGTAGCTGTGAGGACTATAAAAGTAGGTTTTGGTCTTTCAAAATCAACCTGAAAATCCTATGATTCTCTGACTTGAGGATGTGAAGAGGACTACAGTACTTTTAAGAAAATCACTAACAGTGATAACATTTGTAAGCCTGCAATTCTGAGCTCCATGTAGGCATGTGATTCACCATCCTAAATTGATGTGATTCCCTGGTACTGCCGCTTAAATCAATGATGTTTTGTTGTCAGGAGACAGCCCTCTCTTTCCGTGTATGTAATCTATCTATCAATATGCAGACCACGACAGGTTATTCGTATGTTGTTGAGTAGTACTATTTCTTCTCCTTATGTAGCAATAAATCTATCCTGTGATGAGGAGGAAGAGCAGGATGCTGGTCACTGCGTGGATTTCTGAACTGCCTTTTCAGCAGACCTGCCAATGCCTAGTGGCTAACTAAGGTTTTATATTTGTGGGCTATGTTTCACGTACATTTTGTGGTGGCAGCAGCTAGCACTTTCCTCAGGCAAATGTTACAGATGGCACTTTTTATGCTTGGAGTGGAGTAAGAGATGTAGTCACCCCCTTGGCTAGCACACAGTGTTCCCTTAGAGCTGTGGAGTGCAAGGCAGTATGAATGGAGAGAAGCCCGTCATCCTCTTGTTTGTCTCATGATGTGCTTCCTCCAGTCTTGACTGCATCGTCATGGTTTGGTGACCTAGGGCAGGAGTTAGTCTGTGTCACCTGAAATATATCTCACATTTCATATTTTACATGTGACTATCATATCTAGACCGATGACAGATACAGTCATTGCTGAGTCAGTAATTCTGAGTTATACTGGCAAACCTTGCAACTAGCTTTCCTCCGGAGCTTTCTGTCCTAGCACGTTGGCTCCCATTGCCACTCTTGATGTACTGGTATTAGCAGGCCATGGTACTCTTGAGATCTGTTGGGTTCCCTACCTACTCAGACATTTTTTTCCTTTGCTGAATCCTCCTGAATGTTTTGTTCCCTTCATTTGCAGTCTCGCTGCAAATTCCTGCAGCAGAGCAGGTACAACTTCTGCTTTCATTTCATAATGAGATTTGGCCTTGAACCTGCTAAATGTGCTAACACTTAGGTAGTCTGTAAATCCCCGAGGGGAGAGCTCACCCAAAGGGAACAGGCGGCCTTGGAGTTTCCATTAAGTTCTTTACCCACTCACCTCAGAAAGCAACCCGCCCTCTAAATTACAGATCAGGTCATTCCATCTCAATTCATCATCTGTGTTTTTCTATCCCCACATCACAACTGAAGATATATGTATATATATTTAACAAAATACAGCTGATAATTATAATTGAGTCAGAAGATGTTTGCAGTCATTGGTTAAGAATTATATATCTAAGCAACTATCCGTCACTCCAGCGATTTCAGCATGTAAAAAATAAAAATAAAAAATCAATGAATTCTAAACATCTAAGTACTGTTGCTGAGCATATGACTGTGCAATGACCTATTTGCAAAGTCACATTAAGAGAAATATATGAGCAGTGCAATCCTTGGGGAATGGCAATACAATAAAATGTGGATATTTGTATAAAAGCTAATCCTCCCACAGAGTTATGTCAATTAAGTACAGTTCAGGGTAATAAAGAAAATATAGTGCTATCTGGGCCATATATTACTATCCCCTGATTAAAAAGACTGCAGCGAGGTCAGTATTTTCAGTACTTGTTACTTAGTGCTAAAGTGCTCCCGGAGTTTTGCTGTCCGTGTGTATGCATGTGTGTGTCTCTTTTTCTTTTCCAGTGGCCTGTAGTGGCCTTGGAATGGGAAAAAAAAAAAAAGGTGAAAAGAATCAATAATGCCACTTTTTTAAATACTGAAGTGAATTTAGTGTGTGTGAATATTGCCAGATTGACAGCCTGGAGAGCTAAAGGCCTACTGTTACCTGCCACGTGCAGCCAAGAGCTCTGCAAGCCTTCCCCCAGCTCGCCTGGCTCTATTACCTCGGCTTTGACCTATCTGGGGACCGTCTTCCCTCCTCGTAACTGAACCTTTTGCTTCTTTTCTGAGGCTACCAGCAAATTAGTTCCAGTTGCAGTGTTTTACTGCGAAGGGGAGGCATGGTTTGGTTTTCATTTTAAGGCGCACATTTTCCAATGGGAAGTGGATATTTTAATTTGCTTCTCTGTGTATTAGTAATGAGTTGCTTACTTTTAATAGTATAACAGGAGAAAAAAAAAATAGGAGGGAATGCCTTCTCATGGTTCAAACTACATATCCTTTTTACAGGAATAAGCAAAGACTGAGTAATTATGGTTATATGTAGTCATCTCATGAATGGTTAGACATATTAGTCCCAATTTAAGCTTAATTTTCTCTTTTGATGGGAAGAAATTCTGGAGGAAAAGCTACAGGCAAAAGAAAATCTAACAATTCTCAGTAGAGTGTCTCATCCCCAATATTTTATTGAGGAAAATACAGACAAAAAGGACTTTCATGTAACAGACCAGTTCTTTGTATGTCACTCACCAAGCTCCTCCAAGTGTTTCCCCTGGTGGTGTTTTGGTCCCCTACTGCACGGTGTCCCAGCTCAGACTACCAGGGCAGACTGTGGGCACCAGGAGGTTCAGATACTGCTGTCTGAGAGGTGGTGGCATACCCTAATTCTTTATTTAGAGGGGAATTTTGCCATAAAATGGAGATGTTCAGAACTTGCATAAAGGCTTTTTGTGCTAAAGAACTGGAAGTCTTAAACACAAACCAGACCCTAACAATAGCCTCAAAATCTTGGGCCTATTCATATTGTGCCAGTGCATGCCTACCTCTTCAACTCTGGGCCTACGTATTCAATAGTACCTGGAGGCTGGGAAGGGTTGGATTTTGAACCTGGCTGTGCTGATACAGTAGATATTATTTTACCTACATAGAGCCCCACGTCAGGAAAAGCATAGAGGTTAATTCTGAGCACATGCTCAAAACCTATTGAAGTCGAACAGATATTTAAATGCAGATGTTAGAAATATGTTTATGGGTGTTGTTGAATAAGGGCCTTAAATGCATTAACAGTTTGCCACTTGATGTTACTAGCCAATAATACCTTGCACTTTGGCTCTGTTAAAAGTAACAATGAAACGGTTGTTCTGTGTTCTTCCTGCCACAACCGAATGATACTGCTTTGTGATTCTTCCCAACCTTGCAAGCCATGTAACACTGCATACATCTTGGCAGCCTCCCACTGATCTCCTGGTGCACCTAAATCAGTGGGTATTAGAGCATTTACGATGTGAAGGGGAGAAAAGAAGAATTTCTGAGGGTTGGGAAATTTGAAGAAGAAGCAAAAAGAGTTTTGAAAGGCCTAGAGAGCCTTAAAAAACTGAAATTGATTACAAGAAGCTGCTGATTTAGGGATGGATCCCAGGGTCCCCATTTCCTGCAAGTCCAGTGGTTTTGAATGAGGAGCCTGGAAGCTAGCTTGGCAACTGGAGATCTATTTCATGCATCTTTATTACTAGAAAGAAGAGAGAAAATGAATGAGAGTGTGAAAGTAGTCCAAGCCAGAGAGAATGAAAGCTAAGGCTCAGTAGCTACCCAGCTTAATATCTCCTTGTCCATTCTTGCCTTCCAGATCACACTTCTGTCCTAAAATGAAGGCTGACCTTTTTCAGCTGTTCAGTGGGCTCCATTATAGGACTGAGCGCAAGGAATGTGACTGATCTTCACAGACAGATTTAGTGTCCTCCCCCCACTCACCCTAATGTTGCAGCCTTCCAGCTTAGGTGGCTGAATGAGAACTGTGTCAACATTTGAACCTGAATACACATACTTCATAATCTAAACCCAGCTTTAAATTTCAGTTCAAAAGTAGCAGAGAAGTGGCTCAATGTAGGAACAGCGAATTCCCTTCCAGACTCTTGCAGAGGGCAGATCTGTTCGGAGGGGAGAGTTTATCCACAGTGCCCAGCTAAAAGTAGCTTCCTTCTTTGATAGCTAAATAGCAAGGAGTAAAAATAGAAAAGAGGTTGTCAAAATACAGCAAGGCACCAGGATTACAAAGTCATTGTATTAACTTGCTGGCAGGATTGCAGAAGGAACTTCCAACGACCCCTGGTCCGATGCCGTCAACAGTAAAGGCGCATGTACCATGAGAGAGAGAACACCGAGTAAGCATTTCCTTAAGCAAAAGCGCAATTCACGCTCAATGAATTCTGAACTACTGTAAGGGAATAAAACAAAAAGAGAGAACCAACAACAAAAGAGGAGGCAGAAAATATTGAGAAAGAGAGGAAAAAGTGGTTTCTGTCTGTTTTGTCCTACAGGCAGAAGTGCCAGGACAAATCAGCAGGTCTTCAGGTGAAATTTCTAGTTACAGTAGATGAAGCATTCCGTAGGCCACTTTGACGGATTGTTAACGTTAGTTGGGCTGAGTGTGATTAATACGGCTGCTCTGTCGGTGACAGGGAGGAAAAGGTTCTGCTAAAACCGAGCAGAGGTGACTCTGCTCAAATTGGTTCGAGCAGCACAAGCAAAGCGCGGGTGCGGGGCTTGGAGCAGGGGAAGCATGGAGCAGCCGTGTCAGCTTCCCAGCTGTGGTCTCCTGGATCAAAGGAAAGATGCCGCTGATTTGAAATGAAACGTTGGGGGTTTCCCTAATGGGAGCTGGCACAGAGAGCGATTGATACGGAGTTATCCTTCCCCCCCGTCCTGATGCAGGGTAAAAAATGGATCCGGATGTGAGCAAATAGTACAAAGAGAAGACAGAGCTGCTAAGCTACATATTTTAATGCAATTTTCAAATGTGTGAGCTGTCAGGTTTAAAAAATAATAATAATACAGGGTCAGTCCTTGGCCTGCTAACAGATGTGTCCAACATTTGGATCCTAGCACAAGGATTTTGCCTTAACCAAAATGAATACATCTAATACATCGACAGTAAATCTCTCAGCACCGTTAAAATATAACTCAACTAATAAATGAGAAAGAGAAGACATCTGAGAAACTGCAAGTGTCTGCTTAAAATATATAGAGTTAATATCAGCAAATGGTGAGTGAAGTCAAAGCATTCTGAGCATTCCTGCTTACCATTCGGCTCTGCAGAAACCGGACCCAAAGGCAGATTCGCATCTTGTGTTAACACAGCGCACAGCAGTAAAGCTCCATTGATTTCAGTCTAGTTATTACTGATTTTCAGCCATTTAAAGGAGAAAAACAGAAGATCTCTCTGCTCTGTGTGTTTGTGTGGCAAAGACAGCAAAGCGCTCTCCTGTCTCTAGTCACTCCAGCGCTAGAGACAACATAACCTACAATACTTTGCCACTAAACAGCTGCTCCTGACGCCAGAAAGCAGCTTAAAGGGAGGTCACCCGATGTTTTCAGACAGAAGCAAAGTGGGGAGATGCACAACTGGCTGTGAGGTGCTGGGAATAGCTGTGCAGAGTGTAAAGCTCTGCGGTAACTGGAAATAGACTTACTTGCATTATTCTAATTGTGCAAAGGATGCACACCTCAAAGGACAGAAATAAAAATATGTTGTAGTTAGTTGTTAGCAAGGCTAAAAGTTTCTTGCAGAAACATAGCTGCAGCTTTTATTTGTAATCTTTTCTGTCTAGTAGAATTATTTGAGAACGAAAATAACATGCTCTCTAGATCCCTCTAAGTACATAATTCTATAATACTGGTGCCTCTAACTTGATAGAATGTTTTAATTCTGAAGATAACAGTGGAACAGAAACATATAGAACAATGACATTGTGCTTAACGTTAAGAACATCTTAACATTCATATGGTTTTAAGGTGTGGAAACTCACTTTTCCAGCTCCTCCATGACTCTTCCAATTCCCTTTGAAATTGGTCAGCCTCCGGTCTGTGTCCTTTAATAAGAGTTGGACTGGGACATAGAGCACAGGATTTTGGAAATGCAGGATTTTCAGGACTTGAGAGGGATCAATCATGTTTACACTTTCCCATCCTCAGGGACAACCAGAAGTGTTTAATTCCCGTTCTTTCCTGGGTTTAGCTGTAGTGATTGAAGAGAGAACTTCCAACAGAGTAACCTTGAAGATAAGGGGGGGGCATACAGCTGGGGTAGTAACCTTTTGCACCACCATGGTTAATCCAATATGATTATGAATCAGAGCTTTTCGTCGTCAGAGTTTGGTAGTTCAATATCCTTCTGTAATCCAGAATTACTGCCGCCCATTCACCTGGGCTACAGAACTGCAGCAGCAAGCAAAGGAGTGGGTGGACAGCAAACTACTGCAGTTAAAACCAGGGAGAGCTTAAAAAATTCTCACTATCGTTGTTGAGTAAAAAACCATAATGGTTATTGAAGCAGAGAGCTTTGGAATTTGCAAAACAGAATGAGATCATTATAGTGGTAATTGAGCAAAGCAAATAAAAACATGCTCAGCTCTAAGCACTTGAATAATCCTGATCCTTCTGCCCAGAATCTAACGAAGGACGTAAGACTATGCTTAATGTTCAACATGTGAGAAGTTGACTTCTCAAGGTCTTAAGCATATGCTTAATTTTTTTATTTTATTTTTTTTAACTGAGTTAGGGCCATATGAATGAAAATGACATTTGTAGTTAGTGTCTAGGCTAAATCAAGCCATATGCCTGAGGGTAAAAAATAGCTATCAGATGTAGAGAGTAGTATAATGATCTCGCTCATAGAATACCCACCAAAGAATTACTTCTCACAGGTAAATTCATAGCGGTTAATTTGGAAATCAGGTTATCAGGCTAATTTATTAGGGATTTATTCTTTAATACGAGGTTTCAAATCACCTTGCATGGCTCCAGTGACCAAAGAATTTATGGAAAATAAACTTCATCAATTAATTTTTCTTGTTTTTCCTATTCCCTGGTTCTCTAACAACAGATCACAACATTCATCAGTCTGACGATTACTTGAAATCATTTGTGAATTTTTGCAATAGTTCTTAATCTGCAAATATGTCTGCAAACATTCCACTGCACTGGTGATGTGGAATGAGCTTACTACTGGCCTGACTGCTGGTTTCAGTGGGAATGGATACAGCTTCCAAATATCTTTTTTAGATCTGAGGAGAATGTAGACTTGGATGCAATCGAGAAATATTTACTATATTGACATTATGCCAGTAAGGTGTTGTTAACAGTATTTTGGAATGTTTTTATAAGTATTATACACAAGTTTATTTCTATTTGGACCACAGTTTTACCTTTGCATTTGGGCACAAATGCAAGGAGATGCAGCTCACAGTTATTTAGTCATGGTGACAAAATTAACAATACAGCACTTCCTCTGTCTCCCACTTGTTCTCTGTTCCATGCATTACCTGGCTTCAAGCTGGTGTGCCTCTATGTGTAGCCAGGCAGTAACCTGACTTGAGGAACTGATTTGCCTGAAAAGAGCTGAGTTTTGGATTTTCTTGATGGATTAATTCCCAGTCCCATTCACCACTCATTTCTAAGCAGCCATGGCACAAAGAAGAGGCAGCGGACTAATTCTGTTACTGTGAAACCACAACCATTCAAAAAAAAAAAAAAAAAAAAAAAAAAGCCATAAAAAAAAAAAATATATATATATATATATTTAACTAAGCTAAAGCAGTTTTACTAGCAAGGAAATTATCTTTGCCAGCTTCTTCAGCTGGTGTAAATTAATGCAAACCCACTTCTTGTATATTGTGCCACTGAGGTCTTGACTCAAAAACTGAGTTGCTGTGTGGATCTTCCATGTTTAGATGCAAGTGCTGGATCTGATCAAGATCATG
This sequence comes from Nettapus auritus, assembly GCA_011076525.1. Lineage (NCBI taxonomy): Eukaryota > Metazoa > Chordata > Aves > Anseriformes > Anatidae > Nettapus > Nettapus auritus. The sequence goes on from CM021774.1 coordinate 17,126,126, forward strand.
GGAATTTTCCTTCCTAACAAAAGCAATGCCCCACACCTAACTGTGCAGAGCGATTCAAAACACAGCTTAGAGGTACATCATTAGCTGCAGAGTGGCTGTCTGCTTATAGTGAATGTTGTCCTCAGTCTTAGAAACGCTTCATGTTAGTGAGGTATTTTGCAGACAAAAGGAAATGGAATATGAAGGTTAGTTTTAAGTCTGTAGATACAGAGATTCCAAACCTGTAGAAAGCCCAGTGCAACTTCTGTTTTCTTCATGTATTGTACAACTGCAACTCAAAAACGTACCCGATGCAAATAAGAATCAATCTTCTCTGGATTAAAAGAAATATTGTCTAATTGTCAGTTTACGCTCAGGGTAAGCAGAATGGGAGAACTGTAGCAACAGAATATTCTACCCTGAAGTTACCTCTCTGGAACTACCTAGTTGTCCCCTAGGGGGTGAAGACTCAATTCATTAAATGGCACTGGCTTTGGAAAAAAGCAATCAATTACCCATTCTCCTGGTCAGGCAGCATTCTGCTGTGTCAGAGGAGGGAGCAAAAAATGAAAAGGAAGGACAGGACTGAGGTCTGCAGCAGAGTCTCAGACAAACTCTGCTGTTTTACAGGTCTCTGAAACTGGAGTAGCTGTTACCATTGGTGGCATGAGTAACGTCAGATTAACATGTTTCTATCTAACAACTGATTATTGACGGTAATCCAAATACAACAACCATTTCACAAATAGATGTCACTTATTTGCTAATAAGCCGTTGTGCTGTTGAGGCCAATTCACAAGTTTGGGGAATTGTGCCAGCTAGCAGCAGCTGAGAGTCTTGTGCAGAGTTTTTGGTGAGTTTTGGATGTTTTTTCCAGATACAAAAATAATACAAATATTTCTTCAACATAAGCTGTGTCTTAGACATAAACTGATAGTTGCCTACAATGCCCTTTTTTCATATCAATAGAAATCTGTGTGATTGTACTTTATTGCGTCCATAATATAATGACCAGTATTGTGTGGTTTATTACCCAGGCTATTTGGGCAGTGGTTTTAAATGCTCTCTTTGGTTTGATAACACAAAATTTCGTTAACATATCGGGATCAAATTGTTGTCTGTGTTTGTGGAAATGTATCTCGCTCACCCCAGAGGTTTTGAGAATTTGGCCACTCCCATTTAGTCATTATAGAAAGAGACCTGCCAAGATGAGAAATTACACTAGGAGGGTTGAATATTAGGATTAATTGTCTTGAACCAGTGCAGTGGAGCAGGTAGGCAAGTCAAATCGAGGTGGGGATAATGAGGGCCAATAGGCAGCCTTTATTGTCTTCTTTCATAAAGAAAAGTATTTAAAAGAAACTATTTCCCATTTTTCAGCACAATTAAAATTGGAATTTAAAGTTTCTGCATTTTTAGCCATGTGAAAATTAGTGTTCCTATAAGGAGAGAATTTCTTTTTAAACAGGAGAACCCTGGTTGAACAAAGATCGTCAGTGGGCCATTAGCTATTTCTTTCTTCGATGGTAGCTAAGCACCAGGTTTTCCCTGAAGCTGATAGGATTGGTCTAACCTTTTAGACCTGTGATATTGATCTTTAGTCTTTTCAATCGGACATGTTTACTGTGCTTAAACTGTACCTCCTGGTTGCTTCAAACACTTAATTGTGCTGAAAAGTAGTAACTCATTAAAGCTAGTGGTAAAGTGGGCCAAGGAGGGGAAGGTAATAAAAACTGTAACGTAATAAAGACAATCTGTTAATAAACAGGAGCGCATAGGGTCCTTCCACAGGCTGAAGATTTTTGTTTAAAAACATGAATTGGGATTATCAGGGTGTAATGCTCATCTACTTATTATCCTTACTGCCTTCTGTCATTGCTGAAGACTCACCAGAGAGTGCTGCAGAGTTTCAGTATCTCTGAAATGGGTAAAGGTCCCAAACCTTTCCTTTTCTATAGCAGCTGCACTGTGCCCCCATTTCAAAAGATTCCCATTGCTATCTGAAACTTAGAGAGACCTTCAAACAGTGCTTTGTTTTGGCTTTAATCCTTTAACCAGCTGTTTGTTCAGTTGTCTCTCCAACATGGTTCCAGCAGACTGCTTTGTGTTTCCTTGTCGAGTTTATGTTTCATCACAGAAATATCACAGACCTTTGAAAATAGAAGGCATCCATTCTTGTGAACTAGTGGTTCAAGGTAGTGAACAATTGGTTCAGATTAACTTTTCAGGAAATTTCCACCTTTCGTTGCCAAATACTTGCGAGAAGAATTTCCAGAATTAGTGAAGTCAAAGTATCAAAGTCAAATTGCTTGGCCTTAGCCAACTATTTCTTCTCTATTCAAGGAAATTCATTCCGACAATATTAGGTTTTTAGCCTAAGGAAAACCTTAAAATCCAAATTTGGCTCATAGTCCAGGTAAATGTTCTTCCACTTTACAGTGTCCCTAATACAGATGAGGATATCTATTTTACATGTAAAATTTTAATTAGTAAATTCAAAAAAAAATGCTTCTTCACCAATACCTTGGATAGATTCCAGGATACCCCGGAATCCAGGAAAAACTCCTGTTTTGCATGTCCACTCATACTTACAGAAGATGTCTGAAGAAATTTAGCAAAGTCTATTTTCTGACCGTACCAACCAAAATACTTCATGAATGCGTTTGGCTTAGCATTATGGGTAACTTTCATGATCTAAATCTGTTATCTATGATGAGAGAAAGCACTATTTCTCCCTCCCTTTTTTCAAGATTTATAGATTGTATCTACAAAGCACCTTTGTATCACTGTACTTGAATTTTTCCATCCAAAATGAATTTCTTGTATACCATCTCTGAGCTCTGAGCTGAGTGCAATGAATAGAAAAAGCAGCTCTCTATCGTACCAATAATGAAAGAGTACTTCACTTCCCAGAAGAAATAAAGTGGGAGACTACATACCTATTTCTCCTGGAAACCACTCCAGGATTTCACAAAGCAAGTATATCAGCATATTCACCTTGGATCAACCAGATACCCTTCAGTTCTGTATCTGCTAATTTCCCTGATCAAGCTCCCTTTAATGTTTTGATATCCCATTTCTTATGATGTTCAAAACAGATTTGTATACACTTGAGTGAAGGAAGAGTGGAAGCCACCTTGAAATTCTGGCCTATTGTTATTATTGTGTTTCATATACATTTAATTTAAGACATTTTACTTTACAGAAAGAGTGAATTATTACGTTCTAAATGCAAAAATGTAGTTAGCAAGACCCTGTAAGTCTTACTGCTTTTCCTAGTTTTGGCAATACCTTGTCTTGTGCCTGCCCAAATATAAATAAACTTCCCATAGTTCTATGTGGACCATAAAAACTTGTGTGTAATACAACAGTTGTCTTCACAAAAAGCGAGTTAGAACTGACCATGAAAAGAAAAATCTGTAAACATGAAACCATTCCTGACAGCAAGAATAATTAATATCAACCGTAATGTAGTGTAATGGTGTAAGTCGGATATAATGCTACCACTATCAAATACACATATGCTAACAAGATCACAAGGAATAAAAAAAAGCATTCTCATTTCAGATATCCATTAGTCTCTCGGTTTTGCCATCTACAAAGGGCCTGTACTAGTGATCTTACATTAATATGGTGTGTACCACTTAGATGGCAATATGGGGGAATGTAAAATAGAGCATAAATTGTTGCAAGCAGGGAATCAAGTTTTTGCACTCCATAAATTCACTGCAAAGATCCTTGATACATTAGGATATAATTTGTCCAAAGCTTCAAAAATGAGTCCATATAGGTAAGGCAGCTTTACATCAAAAGAAGGGTGGCTTTGTTTTCCCAGGAACTACCTGAGAAAAATGAGTCTGGTTGGCATATATTCTGTAGAGTATTGGATAATGCTGCTTATCCACGCTTTCCAATGCAACTGAGTATAGCATGTGCATAACTCGATACCCATAACAGAACTCCTTCATATCAGTGGCAAGGCATCTAGGTGGTGGTTCTTCCCTCTGGTGTATCCCAGATAAGACTATTGAATATTTCTTACACGTGAAAGAATACTTTATTAATCTCAGTGAGGTGCAGGCCATCTACTCCCCAGAATATCCTTACCGCAGCTGCCAAGTATTTGTGTTACCTGCTCTCTGAAGGGTCGCTGGTGACATGGTGATGCTCATTGTCAGCCCTATGGTGTAGCTATTCCTGACGAAGATGCAAGCCAACTTGAAATGAGGGTTTGCAACATGATCCATTTTTGCAAACTAGCAAGACAAAACTCTTTACCAGAACAAGAGATAGAGACTTTTCAAAGATGGTTATTCTAGGAATTGTCATTCTTTTTGTAAGTAAAACTATATTTTTTTTGAAATATGTTGTATGGCTATTTATATATCTTGTGTACTTTCAATTCTGGGAGAAAAGGTATTTCATCATAATTTCATCTAAACCAAAAAAGTGGTGAAGGAACTTCACTGACATTTTCAAAAGCATTTATTGGTTCAAGGGGTTTTATATTTCCTGTGACTTTTTTTTCCCCACTTACCCCATAGTGTAGCTCAGGAGTGACATTAAGTGGGGATCACGGTTGTACAGGAGAGGTGGCAGTTCCTCTGCATATGGATTTACTATTTAAACATGGATGTAAGAAAGTTGGATTATTTTATTTCAACTTCTTTTCTCCTTAGCACTTACATGCTGTGACAGAAACACCGCCTGCCTTTGACTGGGTATGGTCCCCTGTGGTTTATCTTTATTCAACAGTTTATACAAAGTAAGTTCCTAGCTTTAGGAGACCTTCAAAGTTTCTTCTGGAGGCATTGGGGTCTCTGAAGCATCTAAGTCTGCAAAAGGAGATATGTCAGCCATCTAAGATATGCCCTAGGTTTATACATAACTTAAAAAAAAAAAAAAAAAAAAAAAGAAGGAAAAAGAAAACTATAAAAGATTAGTCGTAAAAATGGTCTAATTGGCCAGAAGTCTCTCCAGTGGCAGGGTGTTTTATTAACTGGAAGAGACATCACAGACAGTATGCTGAGATAAATCTGACCTGACTTCTGCTAATGTTTTCTAAGAGTGGAATAGCAGGCTATGAGGGAATAATTTTGCTGGATTTTTCTTCACAGAAAATGAGGGTTGGTTTTTTTGCTTCCCCTTCATATCTCTCTCTGAAATCTTTTGTGAATTAATTTTCTATTTCCTGTGATCAGGGTTTTTCTCATACCTCATTCATACCAAACATTGCATTGAAAAATGTCAGAGATTAGGACAAAGGACGAAAGAACTATGCACCTCCCATCTGGGCAGCATAAGTAATGACAGGGTCAGGATTGAAGTCCATGAATCCCTCCATTACCTCACTCTCCCACTTTCTATTTCATTTTTAAGGATGCCCTGAAATGTGAAGACTTCTTTTAATGCCTTATGAGAGTTACTGTGAGAAAGGTGATCAAAAGGACTCTGCTGGCTTGGGTGCCCTTTATCTCCGAGGAAGGTGATGCACAGCATCTGGAGATGATGGAACGCATGATTAACATTACCACAGAGAATGATTAATATCTTCTTAAAGCACCTACTTCCAGATTATCCATCATTTCATTAGAGAGAAAAAAAGTTCTTTTTGAAAGGGGGCTGTGCCCCTGAACCATGAATAACTAACCCACCTCTTGACATGTTTACTAATTGAGTAGTGGAGTATGCTTAATATTATGTTGAACAAATAGTGGTGCCCCCTCCTTACGCAGAAACAAAAAATAATAATAGGAAAAGAACAAAGTGAATTTGAGACGGCAGGTTAATATAGCAGTTAAATGATTCTCATTTCGTGGGAAGTGTCTTTAAATATATTAGCTAGCTTTATCTTACTTTCCTTGTTTTTCTTAAAATATGTTCTGCATGCTAGGCTATACATTTTTTTAATATATAAAAACGGATGTTATAGTTTTCTGGTTTACATAAAGTTTCAAAAAGTATATATTTCTCTAAAGTCTCTTAGATAACAATGCTGTTTCTGTAGTATAAGAAGTGAGTCCTTGGGGGTATGTAAGCTCTTACATCAACTTTCCATGTAACAGACGGGGACTGATTGTGCAAACACAAGGAGGAGAAAGGCTTTTTGCCTGTGCTAAATGGTCTGGTGCAAGTTATGCTGAGTTTACCAGAGATCTGCAGTTGGCAATTCTTGAATCTGACTGAAGAGATGAGGAATTTGCAGGAGGAAAACCAATGACTTTATTTTTGTCTGCTATTCTCCTTTTTCCAAGTGCATGCATTCTTTTTGTTTTGGTTAATGGCACTGAACAGCTCTAAAGTTCAGATCAATATAGTGCTACCTTTGTGCCTTGCTCACATATGTAATATCTTCTTATATTAATCCTGTTTCCAGGGAAGTGTGACAGACAGTGTGATGCAGAATACTAAACTGGTGATTATTAATCACTGTCTTTCAGATCAATAATCCACTGGAACTTTTCCCTTCTCCTATCCGATTTTTTTTCTTTTGGGCCATTTTAAGATAAACAGAAATGTACAAGTGTATCCTGCTAGTGTTGTGTGTTTAACAACATGTGTGTCCTTCCATACAGCACCGTCTGCAGCTTTTGCAGTTCCTTCTTGATGACTGGAGACTGATTGCCTGAGGCATTCGTCCCCACCCAAGGCTTTCAGGGGAGACCCTGAGACATTCATTGTGGATGCAAGGCAGTAGATAATATGGCATCACTGGTAATATATTGCTTGCTTGGTATTGTTGCCTGCAAACCAACAAAGGCAGGGATCACTGCCCTAAGAAATAAAGCCATCCGTAGCCCTCTGCCTTTGTTTGATTTCAGGAGCATTAGTTACATTACACTGTGTTCAGATTCTAATGTCGGGAATTTGAGCTCTGGATACTGTCCCCTGAGTGCTGTGACAACAGATGCATGAAAGGATGTTTTCTGAGAATTTTAGAGAATTCCTTGAAAATGATACAATGTGAAAACCCCACTTGACACACTCCTGATTTTTTCAGGAAATCGCGGTTGACTGTAGGAAAAAAAAAATGATGCTTTTTCAGTTTGTTTTAAATGTTTCTCAGTTTTCCACCTGCTTCCTTGTGACGTACAGGCTTTCCAGGGGGGCAGGCTAGGAGAGAAGAACGGCTCCTTGAAAGCCACCTCTGGCACAACTATTACAAGAGACAATGAACTCGAACATGCTTCTCTCCCTTTTTTCCTCCAAAGATCACGAACTCGAAACTCAGTTGTGCATGCATGAAAGTTCTATAAACATTACTTAAACAGCAGCTAAAAGACCTTTGCCAGCACTGGCCTACTTCTTCCCTTGTTGGGGCTCAGCACTCCCACTCAGTTGACTACTTGTCCTACTCTTTGCCCTCTCTGCTCTGCTGCAATCGTCCTGTAATTTTCCTCTATGCAACTGCTGTCCAAACCAGCTGCACCCACTACATCTTCAGCAGTGGACCGAGGAGGGTATTAATCATATTTTTGAGGAGGACACTCTGCTATTTATCTCCCTGACACCTCCAGCGTTTGGGAGCCCACTGCTGCACACAGCCCATTGACTAGTAATATTACACATTACCGTGCTCCATTGCCTCTCCCTGCCCTCTTCATTGAGTGGCTGTTCAACAGTGGAGTTGTGTTTGTTCAATCAGACATAATTTATACCTTTTTTGTTCCTTCTGGAGAGCTCTTGCTAATTTTAAGTCTAAGCACTCTGTTTTCCATATAATTCTAGCTCCAACATCCCCGGAACTAAAGATGGTCAAATAGATCTGATTCCAGACTTGCTCAAACTCATTGGTTTTAAATCAGCAAATAGATGATTTAAAAACAAAGTGTCAAGGGAGATCATCTCATACGTACTTTAAAGATCCGAGTTTTATTGCATGTCTAAGAATATATATGTCTTCCATCTCTAAGGGGAATACCTGCAACAGCACATTGTGCTGTGATCCCCTGGCTATTGTCCAACACACAAAGCCTGCAAAGGACAAGAGATTAATAATTCAGCTAATTTATAGCAAGTGTGTTTTTTTTGTTTATTGTTTTCATTTTTTAAAATGAATTTATAGGAAGAGGAGTGGGTAAAGGAAGAAAGCTGTTGTTAAGACTAAATGACTAATTGTTCATCCTGGAGTTTGTTACCCTTTCAGATTCATCAAACTGGGTAATGAGAGCAGCTAGTTTAAGATCTGCCTAATCTTACAATGTTTAGACAACATAAAGAAACAGAAGAGATCTTTGACGAAAAGGATTACATTGCAGGACATGGGGATTATTTCACATAGGAGGGCCTAAAATAAACTTGGAATTCCTTTCTTCATTAAAAAAAAAAAAAAATGGAGAAGATGATAATGATGATGAAAAAGACAAGCATGTTTTAGGTTTTCTTGTCTGGATGGAATTTCTGAGGGATGTAAGCTGACAAAACTTCCAGAGGAGTTAAGCCAATTTAGCCCAGTTAAGGATTTAGCCCATCAGGTCCCAGTAAATGGCCCGTGGGATGAACAGATCCCTCTGGTGCCAATCACTGTAGTGTGTAATAATACTCTGTATTTCATTCTAGCTTCTGTTCTCTCCACTCCACTGGAACTGCTCTTGCCAAGGTCTCTAGTAACCTCTTCAGGGCCAAATCTCAAAGCCATTATTCCATTCACATGTTCCTTGACATTTTGGCTACATCTGACAGATCTGATTATAATGTCTGTCTTGAAATCTTGGTTTAAAGGCTCTGTCCTGGAACCTGTTCCTCGCCTTAACTTCCTCTTTCAATGACCTCTTAAGACACTTATTTTTCTAAAAAAAAAAAAAAAAAAAAAAAAAACCTCTTCAGGGCAGTGTTCTCTGGCCTCATCTTCATCTGTATCCAAATCATTTCCATCGTAATAATAATTTTGGCTTTTATCAACTCAGCTCCTTTCCTGATGGAGATACTGCTGCACTGACTTGCCTCAGAGCAGCCAAGCCTAGACATCTGCTCATCTCTTTGACATCTCATCCCAGATGCTTTATCACCAGGCAAAATTAATGTGGGCAAAATACCTTATTACTATCTTAATCTCTTATTCAAACACGTAACCTGAACACTGTGCTGACTGCACCTCCTTTATCCCCTTGTACTTCCTTGCTATGTCTAGAACTTGCCTCTTCTTCTCCCACAGCCACTCTCAAGTTCTGGAAATATTGACTTTTTTTCGTTGTGTGTAAATCTAAACTGAGCTGCAACAACTCCTGAGGTGCAGTTTGTGGAAGAATCTAGGTCAGTGGATGAGGTGGGCATGGAGCAGGCCCATGTGGTTGGCATACAGCCCTGTGGGAGATATGGCATATATGCAATTAAGACAGAATGCTCTGGGAATTGTGCTGCTAGCCTCTAACAAACCTCCACTGAGCATATGCAGATGGTGATTTGCAGAGGATTACAATTTGGCCACATTTTGTTGAATATTCATGAGGACAGTGAACGATACCTCTCTTTCCTGCATTGGCCTCTACCACATTTTGAGACAGTCCCCCAATGCACATTAGTGGAGTTTCAGTAAAAAAAAAAATCTAAGCCTTTCAAAAAACAACTGGTGCATTTTTTCCTCCTGAAGCTTATTCCTAGAAATGGCTGAACTGTTCTGTAGAAGTTTCCCAATATTTTTCAACGTGAAGCAATAATGAACTCAACAGCTCAAACTGCTAGATGTTAAAAAGCTGTAGTCTACAGCGAAAGTCACGTGTCCTTCCCCATATGAAATATAACCTTTTCTTTTTTAAGCTTGGAAAGAAAGCTGAACATAATTAGACATAAAATAAAGGCTTGAGGAAAGATGTTTGTCATAAGAATGACTAAGAGAAATAAAAGAGCTTTGCTGTGTAACTGAGGGCATGCATTATATTTCCTGGTCAACTGTAGGCTTGGAGATGGATTCTTGTCTTGCTCACTGGAAGCTTTTCTATTAACTTTAAGGTTAGAAACATTCTTTCTGTACCTTTGTACCCTCAATGAGGTTCATACTGACTGCACAGGTCTGGTATCAACCTCCCTTGATTAGTGTTCACAAAGCCCAGAGAGATGATTTCATAGAACTAAACACTTTTAATAGTTAACTTCAAAGTTAAGCCTGCTTTGAGCCAGGGGTTGGACTAGATGACCTCCAGTATCCCTTGCAGCCTGAAGTACTCTGTAATTCTGTGATCAGTGTTCTGTTAGTGTTAACTATTAAAAGTGTAAGCAGCTCTGATGAAAACACACATGAAATCCTAAAGGTTAAGAACAGATATGTCCGTAGTCTATCACATAGCAAAATAAAACAAGTTCATGCAAACTGTTTGGGGTCACTCAGAAACCCCTCTCAGTGAGGGGTAGTAAAGCTTTGTGCCTAAATTCATTCATTGAGGATCCTCTGATCCTACCTCAGACCCTAAGTGTGGGCCAGGTCAAACAGGACATTGTTATTCGTACCACAGTTACCATAATCTTCCCTACATGAGATAAAAATGAGCAGTTACTATTATTCACAGACCCGCCATGAATGGATTCTTCATGTTTTTGCACAGAACCACCTCAGCTAGAAGGAAAAGGAACTGCTGGTTACGTTGCACTTGTTTGGTAGTAGAGAGTTCCATAAACTGAAGACAAAGAAAGCTTTATCATAGCCAAACATATCACAGCTGGATCACACGAAAGGTTTGCAGCTGGGCTGGGTTGGGGTAGCCGTGCGAGACAGGTGATCTTGTTGTTTCAGAGGTAAAGGACAAGACAAGGAGCCTCTCTAGATTCACATGAAGAACCAAACTCTTGACCTCTAGGCCTATGCTAGCCTGTGTGAAACTCAGATCTCAGGACTAAGTAAGAGCTGATTGAGCAGAAGATGGGCTTGTCTATTACATCCTCACTTTTTAATTATATCTTCTAGCTGAATGTCCTTTGATCCTGAGCTGTATGTGACAATAAACATATTGACAAAGGGGATTACATAAGGAATAAGTTCAGGCCAGTGTCTTTTTCAGCTGAGCGAGGGTGTTTTTTCTGTGTAGGAATTTGTCTACGCAAAAGAAAACAAAAAGTTATTCTGGCATGATCTGAAGAGGATTTAAACTGAGATAGTTAAGCTGAATAAAAGGCTGTATAGATAATTTTACTTTGGCATAATGGCAACTTACTCAAAGTTCATTAAATCCATTTCTAATTAACTTTAACAAATTCAAATTAAGCCACTATTACACTGCAATAAACATGTCCATGTAGTTTTGCGAACCAGTCTAACTCTCGCTTTAAATTCTCACCTTCAGTTATGTGGATACAGCTTTCTAGCTAGCTCAGCCGAGTAGTCAGCTAGAGAGTGTAACAGATGACAGCATCCCCGAACAGTATCAGCGTGCTGCCATCTTTAATTTTCTCCTTTCTTTTTCTGTCTAAACAAGACAAGAACAGGAAAGCCTGTTTATATAGTTGTTTGCTGATGTTGCGTTGCCACATTCCACGGTTTTTAATTTTAAGTATTTTTCACCCTGACTTACTCTTTGTGGAGTATTTTGATGTATGCATCTCTCGTAACTGGAAAGCTTTCACTGCCTTCCCCTGGCTACACCTGTACTAGTAAATTACACAGGATCATCTGTCCTGCTGAACAATGAGAACGGTCCTGGACATGGTTTTGCTCATCCTGCCTGTCACTTCCCAAAACCATTCTGGGGGAAGGTAGGAGTGAAAGTCAAGCCTGTTCCCAACAGCCTCCTGGGTTCTCCTGCTCAGCCACTACATTTTGAAGACTAAAGGGTGTCACTACCATCAGCCAGGCCATTTCATGTCAATGGACGTGGCTTCTCAGGAACACTCTCAGTATCCCTGTGGTTTTAGCCTCTTGGGTCTGTACCATGTCTGTAATAACAAAATTGTTCTTCCTCTAAAAGTCCTGTGCAGAGCAGGGGCAGTGAGGCACCTGAGGGCTTGATGATGTTCCACCATTCAGAGAAGGGCAAAAAAGGGCAAGAGGCCTCTTCACTAGGAACTACTGGATTTGTGTTGCATGCCCAAAAAGTTATTTCATAAATGGACTTTACCAGCAGTGGAGCCCAGACATCTGCCCACATTTGAGTCCTTGGAAGATTTTAGGGAGAGTGGGAGCGAGCAGGGATGCTTTGGTTGTATTGTCCAACTTAGTGTCACCCTGCAAAAGGATGCCCTGATGAAATCAAGAGAGAATACGGGCTAAATCAGCCTGTAGTCAAAGGGACTTATAACTGAATAATTAAGCACAGACTAACTTCAGGGCACTTTCCTGATCGCGAACAAAAGATTGTGAATAGTACTGTAAATGGAACCCACCCACCTGAAACGCTGCCAACAGATCTGCCAAAGCCCCTTCCTGTGGAGACAAACCTCCTCCTGCAGGTCTTGCAAATGAATTAATTACGTATCTATTGAAACAGAGTAAAGGTTCATCAGTAGTGCTAATATTTGGGATAACAAAGTTGTTGAGTTTGCTGCAGTTCAATGTTGCCTAGTGCTGTTGGAGCTCACAGCTGTCTCGTAACACCCTTGTTTGCTAAATTCTGCACACAGAAAGACCCGGGTGTGGCTTGGGGATGTGGTGAGGTGGGGTTTTAAATAATTGTTATTTTAATAAACACTTGGTCGAAAAGAATCCATCAGTAGTTTTCGAAAATAACAGCTTCGCTACCAGCGGGTAACCAGAAATGCAGTCTTAAATACAGAGATGAGCTGGCTGGATTTTTTTTTTTTTACTAAAAAAAAAAAAAAAAATCCCACAAGACTGCTGAACAATTACAGCTTAATTTACAAAAACACTTAAATGTATATTGTCTTGTAAGCTATTTAGTCCTATTGTCTTCAAATGGAAGCTTATTCATGTGCTTAACTCTAAACAGCAGCTGAAAGGCTTCATTGAATCAACCCCTGAGACACGAAGGAGACCTTTGTGAAAGTAACTATTGATAAAGACAGCTAAAACTTGGAAAAAAGCTAAAAGCAATAAATCTGCCGGTATAGATAGCATGGTAGAAATTACTTTGGAGTCCAGGCTGTCTAGGACAGCCATTAAGGTGACCACTTGGGAAGATATCAGGATGAGAGATTTCCTAATAGTACTTAGGGTAGACACGGCATGTTGGGATTGATACCACAGATACTGGAATACTTCATTTCTGGGCACTTCAGTGACAATGGTACTGACAAAAGAAAAACAGTCCAGAAAAGATAGAAATAAATAGATCAGTAAGATTGAAAGACTTACAAAGAATGAACAAAACATTAACAAAGTAATACAGCCTGGCCAAATAACATCTATCAGGGACCATGAGTACCCCTTGTTGATGCTGGAAGGGTGTAAACAACAAGGTCAAAAGATTATTCCAGGCATTGACTCACAGTGACATGAAAATAAATTAGAAAAGGAACATTGGGGTTCACAGTCAGCAGGATTGTCGTGGAAAATGTATAATAGTCAAATGGGCCAATTAGCAAGGCAGTGTATGTAGCTGCGAGGGTCTGGGAGCAAAGCTGGGCAGGAGAAGTGGAGGAGAGCTGCCTGCCTCCATGAGCGAAGAGGGCAACAGAAGGAAAGGGAAACTCTCGGTGTTGTTTTTTAATAGCCAGAACCACCAACTGGAATCCATCACAGCCCTAACGATAGGGTGAAATCTCCTGGTGTGATCTGTGATACCATCAAGCAGCTGCTCAAATGGAGTGAGGGAAATACTGTTGTGTAACACTTAAACTAGCTTGGGTAAGGGAGTATTTACCTGAACTGAGAATGCAGTAGGAGATGAAGGTAGGTGTCTCTTCCATCCCTAATACTTCTGCACTGGGACTCTAATAACTAGCCTGAATTAGTAGCGTCATTTTCCCTAGCTTTTTATTTTAAATGCTGGTAGCACCTTTCAAGCAGTGACAGATCCCAAGGCCCACCCCTCCCGTAGCTGCAGGTAATATCCTGATGTTTCCTATGTGGTGTTGGCAGGTACTGTATATTTTAGCACATTTTGACAGGCTTCTACAGCATCACTGAGTCAATCAAGTTCTGCTAAATCTAATAAAAAAATTACCATTAACTTTTAAATAATAAGATGAAAACTGTAAGAGGTGAATGGTACCAGTCCTGCTGTCTCAGTTTTAGGAAGATATGTGCTTTTTTGTCAATCCTTGTATCTTCACAGGAGCCAATTTTCTTATTCATCCTCTTCTCTGTTTGGGAAGTATTATTAACTTTGCAAATAGGCAGTAAGTGACAGTTTCATTCTGAGGGTATAAGAAGGGGGTGTGATGACACTGGGTGCAGGTATGTTTTAGCCCTATTTGAGACACACCTCGGGTCAGACTTGCAGAGTATAGCTCCTCGGCTGGGTTGTTTGTAATGAGCAGTTCTGAAAACAGCAATATTTTGTATTGTTAGGAAACTGATGTTCTCCAAACCATGTTAAAAAGTGACTTGTCCTAGATCACATAAGAAACCTGTTGCAGAGTCTGCAACCTCTGCACTGGTGCAGAGTCATGATAGCAGTTGGGTGTCGGAGCATGTGTGCGGATCAACCTGCCTCTGGCTCTGATTAAGCCATAGCTGGGTGCCCTGTCCTTTTACGCTGAGGCATTTCATGTCAAAAACCAGTGTTGGTGCAACAGAAGGGTTTGAAATGTCTGTGTGCCAAAGTTGGGAGAAGACTGAATTACAGTTCTGATACTAAAGGAGATATTTCTTCCATCTCGCTGCCCACATAGCAGTGGTAGCACCCGAGGGTAACCCCAAGAGGAATGGGTGTGCCATGCTGATGAATGAATGTAGTTGCAAATATTGTCATTGCCTGATTTTAGCACGTGGCAGTCCATAACCTAATGTTTTATGGTTGGAGGGTATCTTTTTTCCCCTCTCTTGTTTGCATTAAAGGCCTGATGTGGTGCCTTCTAAGGGAAAATGAAAGACTTCCAGTGACTTAAAGAAGCGTTGAATCGAGGCTGTAGTTTGCATATGTATGCACGTGTGCAGAAAATGCAATATGTTGTATATACACACATTATAAGATCACACATATGCATTTGTATATACTGTTTACATGCATCAATGTTATGCTGTATGTGTTTTTATTATCATGGTTTGTAATCCCACCATCATTCAAAGTCTTACCAAATAGCACTGTGGGCAGCATGCCAGCTTCTTTCACATTCCTGCTAAAGTCACTTGGAATATATCTGAATGTGGCAAAACACATTTGCCAAGTTATGTGCATAAAAACATCCTTTGATCTTTCAGACTCATAAATATGTAATAAAGTACATGATTGCCCTACTGATCTGTCCTACATCAATCTTACGTCTCTCTTTTATTGATTCATCAAAATAAGATACGATCAAGGTACAAAAGAGTTAAAGAAGCTATTTATTTTAATGTTTCCTTGGAGAGCTTGCATGTTATTTTGAGTACAAATTATATATATAATATTTCATGAATGATGTTTGAAGCATTAAAAATCACCTCTGCACTTCAAGTTAACACAAAACTCTGGCAGTCAGCCATCTTTTCTTTTTTTCTTTTCTTCCCTTTTTTAAAGGAACATTGCAAGATGTGGTATCATTTTTCCGAGGACATACGTCTTGGTTTTTTTCCTTCTCTTCTAGAACCGTGTACTCAACTGATATTGTAATCCATCTTTGAAATGTTCAGGAAATCATGCTTTGCAATAGATTTAGTATATGGGCTGTTTAGATTGGGTAGTGAATCCTGTCCAAAACCAGGGATTATCCTAATTTGTACTGAGGGTAAAATGAGCGTAGTGAAGGTCCAGGGAGGTATTGTAGGAGTAATAACAGAGGCAAAAACTTGGCCTGAAAATATACATGATAGCAAGCCTTACCTCTGCCTTGTGGTTTCTGAGATGTCTTTAAATGACACAGTTCAGACTTTGGCTCTATCAGGTGTAAAGCCCCTGAAGCTGATAAAATGAAATGTATTTGGAAAGAGGAAAAATTATGCAAACCATAAATAGAGTGAGTTATACGGTGGGTAATAAAATCTACATTTTGTTTCACAAGGGAGAAATCAGGTGGAGTCCTTAAGTGTTTGAGCTGTTATTCTTGCTTGCTGGGAGAAGAATGCACTTTTCCCCATGATGCCGCATATACTGAGTTAAAGGACCATCTGAGTTTGCTTTGACATATTTAGTGCATCCAACAGAGGCTGGTTTATGTCAGCCAACGCATTTTTCACAACCACTTTATGGTGCTTACTCTTTGGCAGTGTAAAAGCACCCAATTCTGAAAATGTACTGATAATGAATGAAATAATTTCTGAGCAAGACCTGCCAACCAGGTAGCAGGCAGTGAACTTCAACACACTTCTCTGAAGCTGTAAAATATGGGAAAAAGTGACATGGGTGCAGAAGAGTTCACCTCTTTGTCAGGCTCGCTCTTGGCCTGCCATATGAGTTGTGGAGTCTGGGAAAGTGGAATCATTTTTATGCAGTTCTTGTCATGAATCCACCAGCAGTAACAGGCAGAAAAGACACAGATTATTGTGTGATTTTATGATAATCAAGACGCTTAGCTGACTTGGAGACTGTGAGAGAAAACGAGGTGCCAAGTGCTTTGTGATGTTTGGCATCTCCCCTTTGAGGATCATCACACATAGCAAACGTTAATTAAGTTTCTAGTCACCCCACAACGGAGAATCTTGTTACTCCTTCCTTTCACCAGGGAGAACTGAGTCCAAGCGGCGTAATCAGAAGAGTGGAGCGAACCACTGGCTGAGCTGGAAAAACTCTTCAGGCTCCCGAATCCCAGCTCTGTGGTTCAGCCAGCAGACAGCGTTGGCTCTTCCTCAGAGCCAGTCAGCAGCAGATTATGGCTTCGCATTATGCTAGAAAATGCTGTCAGTAAAATAACCTTTGGAGATAGTGAGCCATATGCTGATTGCAGTGACGTAGGTGTAACGAGAGAAGTAGTTTTGTGTTAAGGAGGGAGAGAGCGTGGCCTCTTCCCACCAGTCGCATGCTGCAAAGTCCATGTGAGGACTCGATCCCGCTGGTTACGTGGTCTCATCTCCCAGCCCACCTCCTTAAGGCTGGCTGTCCTCCTCTGACCATGTTCAGGCTCCTCACCGGTTCATGCTGAAGTCCCTGCCGCCTTCCTGTTGATCTTGCCAGGAGCCATTTTTGGTGCTGTGAGTCCCTCTCCAGAGTCTCATGCCTTCCCTGGAAAGAAGGAATTCCCTTTGTTCCTCCCTGCCCTGCCTTACATTTCCTTACTTAGCCCTGCAGGCAAATAGCCAATAAAGCCCAGCACTGAATTGGAAGGGGGGGGAACATTCTCCTGAGCTTTTGTGCAGATCTCTAGCTTCACCCTGAGCCCAGATTTGTTCTGCTGTTCCTGGTCAGGTGACAGCCACAGTTTTAGCAGTGGGATCATGCCCCATCTCCCCCCCAATCACTTTTATTTGAGTAACTGCTTCACTGGCACCATTCAGCTGGGGATGTTCCTACTATTTAACAGCACGAGGCCTGCTGTGTCCTCCTCGTCCTGCCGCTGCCTCAGCCCCACAGCAGCGCTGTGCACCTCCAGCTCCCATAGTTAGAATTAGAATCAGAATTAGAATCAGAATTAGAATCAGAATCAGAATTAGAATCAGCATCAGAATTAGGAGTGGTGAGACTCCTCACCAGAGACACTGTGTTAGGCTTTTGCCAATTATTATTTTGTCGGTTCTGTGTTACTGATGATGAATCATCATCTTTTGGTTTAAAAAAAAAAAAAAAAAAAAAAAAAAAAAAAAAAGATTCCTTTATTATCTAGTTCTCAAACTTTGTTTCCAATGAAAATTTGGTGTCAGGACATCTCCTGTCTTTCCACTAATGCGGAGGTAAATCTCTGTGGCCTCTGACTGACACCCCTTCTGTGGGAGAAGCTGGGTGTCTGGGCTTCTGTTTTTTATTAATTAAACCATTGTAGGATTGTTTATGTTACAAGATAAAAGGACTGGCGGATTAGAATCTGTCATTACATTTTCATTATCTAGTCAAGAAGGCAGGGAACGATTAAAGAAGATTTTTCTAAAACATTTCTAGAGTCCACAGCGCCAACAACCCTAACCAGAGTACAGAAGTCTATATGGCAATTATATTGTCATGTTTTATATTTCTCATCCTTTTAAATAGTGCAATTTTAATTTCAGTAACTGTCTTATATTCCTTTTTATTTTTATTTATTTATTATCCTATTTATTTTACTTTTGGAAAGCATTTTTACTAAACAGAAATCCAGCTTACTGAAACTTCCTTCCACTTTTCCCAGTGTAAGAGTAATTAAATCTGGCAACTTTCATTTCTTCTAATGACCTTAAAAAACCAACAGGTGAGACAGCAATGACACACGAGGAGTCTGGTTTAAGTACCTCAAATACGAGCCTCTGATCTTAATTTAATATTAGCCACATCTTAAAATGAAAGCGGAAATTGAAACAGGTTTTGTTTCTATAATTGTTTTTAAAGCTAGTGTATTAAATCTTGGTGAATTATTTAGTAGGAAAGATAACTCTGCACCTTTGATTTGTAGGTAAAATTTTTATTCTTAGCTGCTTTTCCCTGGCAGGATTAAATACCAGGTTCTCAGCTCTCTGTGGAACTAGTAAAACCCTGTGATAGATGCTATAGGAAATTAAACCACAGTTGAGAGAAGACAATTGCTGTAAACATTACAGGTTTGTTTTCACAGGTTTCCTTGGTAGACTTTTCCATGATGCGTTTTTCCACTGTTTACAAAAATGTGCTCTTTCTTCACTTGCCTCAGAAAAAGATTGAAACAGTCAAAAGGCTCGGACTGGACAATGAAACTGTTCTGATTTATATCTGCTGATATTCTGCTGCAGGATTTGGTGTCATGTGTATGCTGCTAAGGCAGGCTCCCAGAAAAAGGAAAATGACATTTTCTGGTAAAGAATTTCCACCTTGTGGTTGAACGAATTCAGAGGAGGAGCCTGGCACTGAGGATGGGCGGTATGCCCCTGCCAAATCTGGAACAGTCATTTCGAGTAGCTTAGGTCCCTCCACGTAGGAAGTGGAGCCTCTATAAGGTGATATTTATAAGTTTGTTATCAAAATTAAGATGGCATGAGAAAAATATTTACTGTGTCTGCCTTCACTGGCTATAGACAGAGCCTTGATGACTAATTAAGACTTCCAGACATGTAAACTTACAGAAATGGCTGAAACATGGTTGGTTAATCCCATTCTTTGTATCACTGTTTTTTGTATAGGAAAACAAAAGGGTGGGAAAACAGCTTTTCCCTTCCTACCATATATTTTATAGTGAGGGACACTCAGAAACTGTACTGGCTGGGGATTTCTAAGAATCCCAGAGCTCCCGTGTAGTAGGATTGCAGTGTGCAGTAAGTGAGGGTTTGAATTTACTGCGTACTTGTACATGAAATGTCAGTAAGTACTGGTACACACACCTTTTATGGTGTCAAATATTGGATCATTTTTGCAAATGGCCCTGCCCCAACATCAACAGCATATTCCTATATGAAGCGCATGTTTTTCTTGTGTATCAAATGTTCTGACTTCCAGGGCATTTGTATGTAGCAGATCTGTTACAGCTGGCACCGTCTTTATGCCTTAAGTGCCTCTGCTCTGATCATGGCTGAGAGGGAGAGCCAGTGTGTTGGGCAATATCTTCTGTCCTCCTTCCCCTGCTGTACTTGTTCGTCCTGAAAGGGTTATCAGCATGCGGGCAGCTGCCAGGGGATACAAGTAGGTTTGGACAAGTTAAAAAAAAAAAAGGATATGTTAAACTTTAAAAGTGCAAATGCTGAGTGAGTGAAAATAGTTTCCTTATTTCCCCATCACTGAATTTACTGGGGAGGGTGGGGGTGATTAGAACGAAATTAATGGTCAGCCCCATTCAGTTATACTTGCGCTCATCTGGGCACTTTCTGCTCACAGGTGGAGCAAAGAGCAGTAGAGGAAATAATTATAATATTATTCTCCTTACTGCAATTGGGCATGAGTTAATGCAGACTTCTGAGCTAGCTTACTAATAACACGCATTCCAAAGGGTCTGTGCATGTTTCCAGTTTAGAGCTGTAAATTAGATTTTATCCTCAACTCGGCATCCATAAAAAACCTTCATGGAATACACCTGCGTAAGGGTCCTTATTTGTCTCTCTCATCCCTGTTTAGGGTTGCTTTTTGGAATTATAATATATTACAGAACCAGACTTTGCCTGTAAAATCCACCGCGTCCTGAAGAGGAAGGAGAATAGCAGTAATCTTTACTTATAATACCACCTTTCAGCTTCACAGTCACATGCAGTTTAACTGGAATTTAAGCAGCAGACATGAAATGATGACATTTTGTCTATTTAATTTACCAGGTTGAAGTATCTTTGTTTACTCTTCCTGGGCCTTGAAGAGAGACATAAGATGGTTTCAATTCAGAGGACTGGATCCGTCCTTCTTGCTATATTATTTATACCACTCTCATCACCATGGCATCAGAATGCCTTAAAAAGTGTGTCATTTCTCTGTAGCTTCTTTACACGTCTGTTTTCGACTAAATTGTTGTTATAAAAATTCTGACAACAACAGCCTTTCATGAGACTAACATCAGCTTGCTCTACCTGCTGGGGGGGGGGGGGGGCACACAAAATCCTAATGTCATTCTGCAGCCGTCGCTCTGTTTTCTCTGCTGGAGGAGCATTTTGGGCACACAGGCTCGGAGCAGAGTGGCCCCTGCGTGGCCACAGCGCTATGACGGATGTTGTTCCTCCAGGCAGCCTTGCGGTCTCGCCCTCTTCAAAGCAGCTCCCTGTCCGTCGGTGGGGTTGTTATCGCTCTATGCCTATTTCTGGTTTAGCTGTCTGCTCGCTGTAATTACAGTGGCTGATGTCCCGGTGCTCAGAGAAACCTGCTTTAATCACAATCCCTGAGCTCAGGGAAAACCAAAAGGAAGGTTTTTTGAGCACGTTAGGGTGGTGTGGGATGTCCTGTGCCCCGTGCTGCCCTGCTCCATGGGCTGAGTGTCCCAGCAAAACCCAGCTGCATCACACCGCATCCCTGGGGCAGCGCAGCATCAGCAGCTCATTACTCTGAGCTGTGCCCATCAGATACAATCCATCTTCGGAGGAATGTTTTTGGCTCAGGGGGGGAATTTTCTGAGATCTGTGTGTGGGTTTCAGCCACATGGCTCCTATTGACTTTAATGGGAGTCACACAGCTAGAAATCCATGCGCTCCCCTTGAGGTTACACTCTCCCCTGATGCATGTGGACTGTGCCATGCATCAGCTTTAAGAGGAAAGAACACCTCTGCCCTGCCTCGTCAAGAATCAACCAGGTCCCCTCTCCACCCTTACCCCCACCCCTTTGGCCTTGTGTGTTTATGGATGAGCAACAATGGAGACTCATTTTTATGGCAAGTTAGCAGGCTTTATACTATAAATATTACATTACAATGTTCAGACACGGTGCTATTTTCGAACATATCCACACTTTGCCGCAGATCAGCGTGTCACTGAAACATTTCCTTTGAAGAGTAAGTTTTTGAAACACATCATAAAAATTCCAGCATTGAGATTTCTCCATTTGCACCATCACAGTGCATGTCCAAATGTCTTTATTAAAATAAGATATTTAAAAGTTATAGGTTTGACTTGGGGTGGGGGGGTAGACGGAGGATTTGATGAGGGATCCAGAAAACAGGCAGCATAGCTTTAATTGAAGGAGACAATGTTGTCAGTATATGTGTTCCTACAGTTATAAAGCCCAGCAGTGTAGTATTCATCAAGTCTGATTCCACCTGACACTTGACTGAAAGCATTTTGCACTAATTTGCTTTGTGCTTGTCTAGTAAATCTAAAAAGAATGAGTGAAGGGGTGATAGGTGGCCATTAAACAGAATAAACAGCCTCTGGCAAGTGAATGAGTTTTACAGACTTGTTGCTTTTGGGAGGGGGAGGGTGGAAGGGGAGAAGATTATAGGTCCTTGAATCAGCGTGTGGCTGCCTCTATCACTCCGTAATCACAACTGTTTTCTTTGGCCCAGAGACCCATGTGCACCTCCAGAGAGGCTACTAGGGAGAAGAAGGAAGCTCTGCCCCCGAACCTCTGCAGGAGACCCCTCCAGACATATGATTCATATTCCAAGTGTGATAGAGGCCTAAATGGCAATTATTTTATCATATAAACACCAGTGAGATAGATTTCAGTCTGGAGCTGATTGCTTTCCTCGGATAATCCTTTTCAAATTTTCCCCTACACAAAATATAACAGCTTTAGGGTGTTTTCAGGTCCCCACTTATGGTTCAACTTATGGTAAAAACCTTGGGCTTGTTGTCATCTTTGTCTAACTTTGCTGATAGCAGGCAGGAAATAGCTGTGTAAAGGCAGGAGGGGGTAAATAGCTGACTCTGTGGTCTGTAATTGGTTCATAGTTTTGGACTGTGAAGAATAGAAAAGAAGGCAGAGGAGGGCTGGAAGACAGCCTAACAAGGAACACATGGGCATCTGAAAACTAAACACAGCTGGACCAAGAAGTACATTTGACCGCCTGTTCCCTGCTCTCAGACTTCTTAGCATTGTTGTTGTTACTAGTGAAGAATATATAGCACCGGATTTCAAGGGGGTGGATGGGAACATCGCTGCGATAAAAGGCTAAATATCATGACTAACGAGAAATCAAAACAAAAACTTCCTTTCTCCGTGTACTTATTTATTTAGTTGCTTGCTAGCTTGGGGTTCTCTTATCTTGGCAACCTTGCTGCTGCAGTTTTGCTGGAGGATAGTGTCAGCCGCAGAGTTTCAGGTTTTCGTTCCCTGGAAAAGGATGTTCAGCTTCAGGGGGTTTGTTTTTCCTTCCCCTTTTCCTTGTCCTCCCCTTCCTGGCTCCCTTCAAAACGCAAGTGTGGGTAGAAACTCATGGACCGGGAGAGGACATAACGAGCCTGGAAAAAAGGCTACGGTGCTGAAAACTTCTACCTGTCGATACAGCGCCAAAGAGAGGGAGGTTCCGTCCTCCTGCTCTGACCTCCCCTTGAAAGGTGGCAAGGGATCGGGCTGGCCACGGGCCGCGAGCTGAAGCCAGGCAGAGGCTCTCTGCGGGGCTCGCAGACCGCTCCTGTGTCTGGGATAAGTCAGCTTTATTTTGGCTGCTTCTAGGACAGGGGAAAAGCTTTTCCTCTTGCTCTCCCAGAATTAAGGGTTCTCATTACTCAGGCCTCATTAAAATAATCTCTCATCTGTACTTGTGTCATGAGGAAATGGCTGTTTCTCCCCCCCCCTCCTTCCTATCCCTTGATATCTGTACAAATGTATTTTTCTTTTCTAAATTAAAAAAGATCCTGCTGCCGCTACGCTCAGCTATTTACATTCTTGAAGGAATAAAAAATCCTGAAAACCCTGACTGCAGAGCTGCCATTAGCGTTGATTGTGTCCAGCAATGCACAGTCCACTTCAAGAAAGGCAACATCCTCTATTTTTTAAGCCAAATGTTGTGCACCGCAGCAAGAACAAACAAGAGCGACTTTCATCCTTCAAACACTGAAGCAGCTTTGCAAAGCCTGACATGAAAGGGCCTCCCTTGCTCTCTTGTCCATGTAGGCCTGGAAATGGAGCTGAAATGGCTAACAACATTGGTAATAATAGGGGCCTGCCTGGCATCAAGAGGTGAGCCGAAAGACTTCAAAAGCTGGCTTGAGCATGGCTGCAGGAGCATTTGCTCTGGGATTCAGGCTCCAACTTTTATTCTCTCCCTTTGAAGAGCTTACAATTGGGTGGAGGGTGGAAACCAAGCATTTTTGACATGAACTCTGCCATGGAAAATTATGAGAAAGACGGAGATGAAAAGGAATGTGTCCTGATTGTGCTGGGTATTTTTTTTATATATTTTATTTTATTTTTAAAAGTCTGCAAAACAAGGGGCTAGCAGTACTATAATCATTGATCCTGAAAAGGTTCTTCAGAGATTAGTGCTATCAGTGCAATGCGAACCTCAAGGCTGAGAGGCAGAGTGGAAGAGAGAGACCCTTTTGCACTAAAATAACACGAGCTTTTAAAGGAATAGGGTATTACTCTGCTGGAAAAAATAAATAAATAAAAAGAGAGAGAGCACCTGTGCTTGGAAACAAACAAACAAAACCAAAAATAAATGGCAAGCTTGGCATGCCTCCAAATTTTGCAGTCACTGGAGGGTCCCAATTGTTTGAGTGTAGATCCCTTGGAGCACCCGGACTCTTGTTTGTTTTGTAAGCTAAGATTACTCTGCAGGACTCTCATGTTGTTTTTCCTGCCTGTAAACACAGAATAATTTCACTAAACCTGGAGAAGCTACCGGGGATTTACAGCAGTATGAGTAGCTATATGGATATCTAAGGGATTACTAAATATTTAAACAGATTTGCCTTATTGTTTCATCCTTTTTATTTTTGGCAACGCTTTGTTAGTATCAAAGAAGCAACAGGCAGGCAGGCAGTGCTGTGAAAGGTCACCTGTCATTTCCCATTGCAGGACTCGTATCTGTTGTGCCAACTTTGCTAACCTTTAATCATCGGGGCAGCAGATTAGCAAAGGAGGAAAAGAGGAGCTGGAAGTTGTAGCAAAATAGGAGGAAAGGGGACAGGGTGGGCACTCAAAGAAACAGACCAGGGAGAACGGACCTGGGGGGAGACTTTGGGAAGTGCAGAGCAGGAATGTGAAAAATAAAGAGCAGGAGGGAGTGGGGGAAGATTGGAAGGAGGGAGAGCAAGCAGATGCAAACATCCATAGCCCTACATCTGCAGGAATGGCGGGCAGCAGGGAAGGTGTTGTGCACGGCTGCATAGATAGAAGCTCATTATATAGGCAGAGGACCACTGCAGGGCCTGCACAGAGGCTGTTGAAATGAATGGAAAGAGTTTGTTGGGCATTAGAGCCCTCGTTAGCTGAACGAACACTTTCCCGACCTAAGTCAGCCAATCCCTGAGATTGTCACTCTAAGCCCATATCAATTTGACATTTTAAGATGAATATTCTGCATTCAGGGGCTCTCAGTCTGTACTTTTGGCACTTTCTAGTGGTCCTGAGTGCTCTTTGTGAGTGCAACTTGTTTTCCTTCTCTCATTTGTAATCATACTGTAAGGGAACTGTGTACACACAGTACACTTACCTATTTTGCTGTAAGAGCGGAGTTGTGGAGTGGCTGCTGTACTTGATTGCCTGTCAGGCACCAATTAGCAATCCATTCAGAATCTCTGAAGCTGTGATCCACAGCCAGGAGAGAGTCTGAGAACACTTGTTTTGAATTATCCTGCATAAATCTCATGCCATGTATCTACAGCAAAATGAGATCATATCCCCATGTCTTTTAAATATCAAGACATCTAGATATGCCTGTTTTTGAACAAAAAAAAACAAACTTATAGTGAAGCTCTTTGTGTAAAGCAGTTTCTGTGACAGTATGTCTTTAAAAATGAATATACCTCCATCTAAAATCTGATTTGCTTTTATGTCTCAAGTTACAACGACATGAGTATTTCAGTTGTTAAAATATAAAACTTACATTGTTGGTTGCTGAGTTCTTAAATAGATCACTGACATGAGTCTTCCAGTTCCTTTTTCCAAGCTCTTTTTTCAAAAGGTAAGAAAAGCCCCTTGGCATTTCTAAAAACAAATTGCCAGTCTTTTGCTGTTGCTGAAGTTTGTGTTAAATCTTTGAATCAATCCTGATACTTCTTAACTAGCCAGTTCTCAAAATTTAGGGAGGGAGCAGAAGAAAACAAAGTCCCCGAACTACAGGGACTGCAGGTGGAAATCAAGGCTGTGGGGGCTGCTAATGTGCTGTGAAAGTGGAGTGCTTAAAGCAGACAGAGATGGGGAAATAATAATATCTAAAATACAAGCTAAAATAATATCTTTATCTACAGCAATAGATAATACTATTTAATAAATAATATTATCTAAAATAACGTCTTCAGTAAAAATCTGTTAATCTGCAATGACAAGGGAAAGAGCAGCCCTTAGATATATTGCTAAGTTTAAGAAATTTGCAAAGCACCAAAGCAAGAGGGAATCCAGCAACAACTCCCAGGGCTCGCAGCTCACTTGCTAGCTGACTTGATGAGTCTCTTTGATCTGGTATTGACATCATATCAGATCTCTTGCGCTGTTTCGCCCACTTGCCAAAGCCAGCTTCCCAGAAGCGAAAATGTGTGTTCCTTTCCTTGGGGTAATTTGAAACATTGACATGAAACAGACCTCTCACTCTTCCTCTGCTGTGGTCTGCCTTTCTAGTAGTTCCTTCACTGGTGTCTTCTTAAGAACACTTGGAGGTCAGTGCCATGTTCGAATTGTAGTGTTCTCGTCTATTGTGAGTGATGCAATGATTAGGTAGTAAGTGTATGAATACCGAGAAGAGAATAGAGAGAATATGTAAGTTGATTTGGGAGCCTGGGATTCACAGACATCCAATTCTGTTTAGGTATCTTGTATAATAAACATGGGCTTCATTAACTACTTTTGTCTACTGGAGGAGTACTGTAATGCACAGAGTAATGGCTGCTGGTTCAGGGGGATGTAGAATTTCCATGACATGAAAACAATGGAAAGTCTCCAGTATGGTGTAACATGTGGAATGAAGCCAAGGCAAAAACTTTCCTCTTTTCTCCACAAAGGAATTTTTGGAAGTAAAAGTATAGGCATATAGGATAGGCATTCAGTGGGTAGCTTGAGTACCGTGTCTACACGAGTGCCAAAACAGCATGGGATGTGTGCTTCCCTGTTCCCAACTGGTTGTTCCATGTCTGCCTGTTACAGAGTGCCTCAGCCCTTCCTGCGTTCCTTAGAACGTAATGCTTCCCCGTGTTTCTGCCTGATCTGTGACCTGTCATATTTTGGTCACAGATTTCCCTCACGTATTGCTGATTGCTGTAGTCCCTTCATGGGGATACTGAGCAAATAACTCACGGGAATTATTGGTGCCCAAAATTAAGGTGCCCCATATAACTATGCTTAAGGGACCTCTGCTTTGAGCAGAATACAGGTACAATATGGGTATTGTGGGAGTCTGGGGACAGTACCTGGATTTTTTTGTGCTATCCTAGCTCACTTTTCTATACCAGTTGGCCAAGACCTTTCTCATTTGTTTGTCTATGCTTCTCTCTCATTTAGTTATCACTACTAGGGAGGAAATATGGCTGGAAAAAAATGGTATAAAACTGCTTTTAAAAGTTACTATGGCAAAACTGCCCTTAGCCAAGTGGCTAGCCATTAATTTTAAACACAAGTGGAGTATCAGGAGGCAAAAAAATCTGTGTTGGAAGTCAGGAGGAAAGGCATCCAGGTTGTTTGTGAAATATTAAAAGGTGAAGTTCACTGAGCATCTGTCTTGTGTATTTTAATCATGTCTCTGCGAACCTGAACTCTGTGGGGCCTTCAGCAAGCCCTGCTCAGTTGTGCTGGCTCACAAGTTCAAAGCTAGGTTGTAAGTCGTTTTTATTTAGCGCCTAGTGACAGCGAGTTCTGTAGGTGGAGGAACATTAAGTACCACTTAAATCTGTTCCTGAACATCTTGTTAAAAATATACTGGAATGATACTCTGGCTCTGACTTCATTGAGATCCATTATAAAGTCCCCCCTGGCCTTTTCTAACACACACCTGACTATGCCATTGGAGAATCCTCAGCTCTTTGAGAGGCTGAACTCTAATTCTTCCATCCAGCACTCAACAGTTACTGCTCAAGTCCAAAGTCAACACACCACAAAGTCAGTGCTACCACGCTATGAGAAAACCTCGGCATTCTTGACCGTGTCAACACAGAAATCAAGGGTGACTCTGATGTGGAATCAGAAAATGAGTGTCTAAAAAGGCTGCTGAAGCTGAATGCAGCTGTGCTTTCTGAGAGCACATCTCGACTCAATCAGAGTGCCAAAGGTGCTGGGGCTGGGCCGTGTGGACAAGAGACACTGTCTCCTTCAGGACGGGTTCCCTTTCAAAGGTAGTGTGAGTCCTATCTTCAGCTTCACTGGGAGATTTGTCCAAAACGTTAGGAAAAATGACAAAAGTGGGTTTCTCTTCGGTGACACTGTCCCTAGAAAGGAAACAATAGCTTCGATCAGAGCACTCGCCTGAGCCTGCTGAAGTGCTTTTGTGGCTTGCTGAGATAGTCTTGGTGCACGGCTACTGCAGTGAAATGGAGCACAAGTATTTGCTGTTGCAGCGAGTATCAGAGGAGGCGATAATGCTCTGCCACTTATTATGAAGTGTTTCCATGTAAATGTAAATGAGTGCTGCAGGGGTCTGTTCCCCTCTGAATGCACAGGGGAGCAAGGTGCTGAAGGGTGGTTTTCATTATACAGTTAGCACAGCAAACTACTTCCTTGCTTTCCCCCTTCCCTATCCCTCTTCTAAAGCAGGGGCTTGAGGCATTTCAATCTAGGCTCCTTCAGGTCATCCACACCAGGCCGTGTGTTCCCTGCCCGTCAGGGCAGTAGGTCCCACTCCTGTTCTCAGATGCCGTCCCCTGCCCTGGGCCCAGCAGAAATCCGTCCCTTGTCACACCAGCTGCACTTTCTCTGCAGGGAGACAGCAGTCACCCGTTTGGCGAGGAGGGGCAAGCTGTAATGTCTAGCGAGAAACATCTACCATAAACCATTGCTTCCTGTTATGACACTCATGTGTCTAAACTTATTGATTTATTTAGGTCGAACTGTCTAACCTGCTTGAGTAAGACTGGAATCAGCAGGTACGAAGTCATGTAACAATGGGAAGCACCAAAATACAGCTTGCAGTATTGTATCTTAGAATCTATTTCTATTCAGTTTTATTCTTTGAAAACCACCCCACATTATTCAGAATCATCTTTCACACTTCTCTTGTATTTTTTTTTTTTTTTTTCCCCCTTATATCTTATTAATTAGTAGGAGTGGTATCATTACAATTCTCTGATCTGGCCATAGCTTTTTTCATTCTAGGTGTTTTCCTGAATAGGAGAATAGAAATTTTAGAAACTGCAAATCTTGAACTTGGACCACCAAGGATAAAAGAGGGAGTATTCTGTTTTGATTTATACATCTCTCTTGATTAGGGATTTCTTCCTTTGTCTGGAAGCAATGCGATCTGGTTGTTAGGAAAGGGGCGACAGACCTTGGGGACACCCGAGTTCTTTCCTGGTTCTGTCACTCAAGCAGCTTCTTTACGCCTAAATCAACCCTTTGGGTTTATTTGTGAGCATAAGAGCACCTAACTAGCTCACCTGTGTGTTGTGAAACTTAATTAATTTATATTTCTAAAGCTCTTCCAATTTATCAGCCAGGAGACTGTGTATAAAGTGTGTAAGTACTAATTTTTAAAGGAGTAAAGCAGTTTTCCCTCCTACTAACATTAATTGAAGTTGTACACATTTAGAGTACAACCACTTACACAATATTTCCTTCTAGAACATTTTGTATTTAGAGCTTCATTGTGAATTACTTCTTTGCACCTGTAAATAATAATATTTTTTGTGTGAGCATTCATGCGTGTGGCCAAACACGTATGTATATATTTATATATGTGTGTTTATATACACGCACAAGCCAGAGAAGAGATAGTCTTTCTAAATAGTCTGGAAAATCTCTGGGACTCCACAGCTGGCAGCGCATTACTTTTATTTAAAGAAAAGTTACGCAAAAAGCTTATGTGCAGTCAAAAACTTCCCGGTTCTAATTAATATATATATGAAATGTAAACAGATCATGAAATATTTTTTAGTGCTTAATACATAGAAACGTCCTGTGTTGATGCTAATGAAAACGTAATGCCTGGTATATTTCACAGTGCAGGGCCTGGGGACACAGATCCATGGAAAAGCAATTCATACCAAACTGCTTTACAAGTGCAAAAATTCTGTTAGCCTAAAGCTACAGCTCTGCATAATTGTACAGGGAAAAAAAAAAAAAAAAAAAAAAAAAAAACAAGAAAGAAAGACAAAACAAAACCACAGAACAGCCCTCCTCTGCCCCATGTTTGCAGCACAGTCATTTATTTCCAGCTCTGGCAATGTTTCAGTCTTTCAAAGATGATGACACCGGTATTTCAGCAGAGAGGAGTTTTAATCCACCATGTTCTCAGTCTAATCCAGACAGCTCCTCACTACCAAACTGAACAGTTTGTCATTCCAGCTGAGTTTCAAGATCTGATTGTTGCAAGGGAAGTTAAGGAAATGTGTGAGGACCACGAAAATCCAACCCTCTACCCTGGAGAATAGTCTCTTAATTGTAATAGCCCATTTTAATCATTGTGATTGTTTAAAATATTATGAACAGAGGGAAATAAGGAAGATAATTGTGCTTCAGCAGTCACAGTCTTTTGTTATCACCTAAGCTTATTGGAGATTTAGCTGTGTATAGTCCCAATACTTCCTTCACATATCAAGTGGCCTTAATTATGTGGGCAGCTAGAATCCCTCTTGAGAGAGAGGCTTGGATAACAAAACAGCAGGTAAGAAATGCCTCTTCCTTACTTCTTTGTTTCTTCCCAGTCCCCTGTAGCTAAGACTGCATATGTGGCTGTCTCTGTCTTTGTGACACTTTAAATGTGAAACAAGTAATTTAGTTGAAAATTTTCTGTTATTTTTTTTTACATGCTTCATATGCTGGGTTAAAATCCATTAGCATATAACAAAAATCAGAGCAGATGTAGTGCAACAGATTCCTTAAGGGAGTCCATATTTTTACATATTTTGTAATAAGGAAACTGTCACTCCCAGATGGTAGCTAGCTAATACTGGTGGTTTGCTTGCTGATAACATACTAAAAAATAAAATTAATTGTATTCTATTTGATGACAATGAAGCCATTATCATATATAATTCACTCTTAAAGCAAACGTCCAAGTGATGGTCTCTTGCAATAACTACGCTTTCTCGGTCTCGGTGCCTGTCCCTTCTCTCCTTCTTCTACCTCAAAAATTCTTTCAGAATTTGTTGTAGTAGAAACCTCCAGCTGCAAAGTATAACAGCCGTTCATTAGCAAAGCTGGAAACCAGTGTTAATTTGTACAGGGAATCTGGGCCAGCAATATCTCAATACACTTACCATAAGCTTCATCCTCCACCAGTGGTTCCCTGACTGCTCTGTTTTAGATGTCACAATTATTTATTGTAGCGAAGGAAACAATTAACCATATAATTGAAGACACTGAATGGTACCTTTTTGGTACCTCATTTGGTTAGTGAAGTAAGCATCTAGACCTGATACTTTGCGTGGAAAAGAAAATCAGGGCAACCCTTTGTATCCAGAATATTATACAAATTAACTACAGTGATCTGAGACTGTGTTCAGTATAAAGGTTTTTTTGTTTGTTTGTTTGTTTGTTTTAAAAAAAAAAAACTCTCAAAATATTCAAAACCTTTCAGAAAACAGATTTTTTTTTTTTCTGATATAAAACTGCTCACTTCCTGCTCAGGAAGGAATTGCTTGTGACTGTTCCAGGCTGGTTACAGATTGGTTGATTACAGCCTTATGAGACGTGGATGGCTGAGCTCACATGAGTTAAGGTTTTCAGTGAGGTTTATTGGTATTAGATGTCCAGCATGAGGAGCTCAGAAAGACTTTTTTCTTTCCATCTGTCCACCACAAAAATACCCAAATGTTTTCAGGAAACCCTTGAAGAAACTTCCACGTTGAGCCAGTATGGTAGAGAAGTATAGGGAAACAGATTTTTCCTTCTCAAAGTTGACCATGGTCCTTGAGTGTTGACCTTTGTGACACCTCCTTGGGGCCACAGCATTCGTACCTCAGGCCAAAGACAATATGTAGGTGTTGACAGCAGTCTGCTGGTGGGAAAACTGGAATGGGGTGAGGTGACTTTTACCAACTCACAATATCACTTACTACTAACCCAGGAAAGGAACCCCCATGTCCGAAGACCCATTTCGTTGACCTGTCCAATGGGTACTGCCTTAGCACAAAGGATAGAGTGAAGAAAGGGAGAGAATTCTTCCTGTGGTGCTGGGTGTATAAAGACAAAACTATCTGTCTTGCTGAAAGAGAGGGTTTTACAGGATTGGCTAGTTTATGTAACTATTCAAGCAAACTTCTCACTTAATAATAATGATTTCCCCATCTTTGAATTACTGTAGAGAGATCGTAAGCCATAGTCTCTGAAGGATCTAAAATGTGTCTAGCTGTGTTCATTTCAGGTTATTTATGCATTTTATGTAATTTCCCTTGTGATATAAGAAAAAAGCAATATGAAGAGGAACAGATGGATGTTGTTCCATTTGGAGATTTGGACAATGTTTGGTCAATGTTATAGCCATCTCTTCCACATAGGTCAGAGGAGCTTGGGGTATATGGGAACTCATTTTATATGCTGAGGCTATTGTCCTGACATGAGACCTCATGGCTAGCACAGTCCCCCATAAAACCTTCTGAAGTTATTGGTGAACATTGTATAGGAAACAGCTCTTAACTTGCACGTGGTCTTGACTGAAGCAGTAAAGCATGGATCAAGACTTTGAAAGTACGGTGTATGTCTTAGCAACCTGTAGTCCTCAGCCTTCTGTTACAGTTCTTAACAGCAGTAAGCATTATTTTATTTCATTTTGTTTTATATTATTTTGCTTTCTTGTACTCTATTTTAGAAATGAAATAGCCTTGTGAAAGTTACAAGAGAGTGGTGAATTTTCAGTCGTTGAGTGGAATTCCTCCCAGGCTTTCATCTTCTGTTTCAATTCAAAGAGAGAAGAGCCTTCTTTCCTGGTCTTCCTCCTCTGCCTGGAATATCACAAAACTTATTCTCAGGTGGTTGCAGCTGCAAATGGCAGAAATCTCATGAAATACCACCTTCCATCACATCTCAGTTGTTTTGGTGACTAGAGCACTTTAGAGATTGTCCAGAGTCATTGAGAATTCTGGGTCTGGGTAACAGATTTTCTCAAAAACATTTTACCTGGTTTTGAATGCTCTGAACTCACTTTGTAATCCTTTTCTTCTTTGGTGTCAGACATTACCTCTTTGCCCTTTTTCTAATGCATTAAGTGCTAGACAACTATAATATTTTATTGAGCATGATTGCATTCAATCTTCAAATACTCCTTGAATGATACAATATGTACAACATTGAACTTTATTACTACGTTAGCTAACACGTAGCCAACTGATATTATGAGATGTTCATACAGAAGTCATGTGCCCCAAAAAGCAATTTTCTGTTTGTGGGTCTTAATTTATACCTTTTATCTCTCAGCCTACCTCATTAAGACATCACAGCTGATGTGTTTTCTCCTCTGTGCTTTAATGGCTGAGCAGAAGATGTATTTTATTCATGATTTGGTAGGAAATGTGTCTGGTGGGAAGGAATTTGGATACCATTAATGCAACCTGAAATTCCACTGTGGACGCTGGGAGGGAGCTCTTCCTCTTAGCTGTATAAAGCATCTGCTTAAATTCTCAAGTGTGGAACGTGCAGACTTGTTAGGCAAGATTTCTAACAGACTGTTTGGCACTGAGTATAATTTTCCCAAAGACCTGGCAGTGGAAATAGTTTAAATAATAGTTTGTCAAATACTCATCAAGAGAAATGCTAATTGAAGCCTCATCTGAATCAAGCTCTGCACAATACCGGAAAGGGAATGGGCATTTCCTGTTGCTTTCCTACTCCATGGAAAGAGATGGGTTTTGAGAGACTGCTAATGTTAGATTAGATATATCCCATGTGCAGGACTATTCTGAAATGTAGATTAATTCATGGCGAGTACGTATCAAGACGTTTTATTTAGTAATTTGTTGAGTAAAGTGGGGCTCCACAAACCTATTGTATGGTCTTAGTACTCAAGTTGCTAGATGTCCTTTCACCAAATGCTGTTTTGAACACTACATCAACTTTTGTATCCTGGTGTCTGTCTTTTATTTGCTCCTGAAGTTTCTGTGTTCTGTGTAGCTCTTAAAACCACCAGGGGGGACATAAGGAGAAAGCACGGATGGGACTGTGGGACTGGAATGCCAGCTGGCCACAGTGCTACAACAGCATTGCAGGGTGGTTGGGTAAAGCAAATCTGACCTCTTGCAATAAATATTAGAGACTTTGAGTGGATTTGGAATATGAAACCAGAATTCAGATCAGTCAGAGCAGGTCTCTATGTGCAGACTAAACTGAACTGAATGTCCAGACTGCAGCTTTGGCAAAGAAATCAAACCCATAAATCCAAATCTGCTTTTTGTCTTTCAGACCCACTTGTAATGCTAATAATACTTTGCCCTTTCACAGTCTCCAATAGTTTAGGAACTTTGAATTATTTATCAGATGAATCATGCTTCCCAATTCAAATCCTATGAACAAGCTGGCTGGAAATACCACCTGAAAGCAAAGGCAGGATTGGGCTGTGGCAAAGTCCATGTTCTGTTTGTAGCAGCATATAGATACTGAGGTTGTAAGGTTTTAGCTATATCTCCATAACTCTCCCAGTGCAATTTTTGTGTCAATAGCCCCAGCTCCGTGTGTCTTGGATTCCCATAACTTCTTAGCTTCAGGTGTCTTACATCTTTGTGTTCACTCACTCCCAATTACTGCTACAAGGCTTTGAAATAGAATAGGACAAAGTGGTGGGATCTTGGTGCAATGAAGTCAAGCTTTGCTTTGCCAGTAAGGAGTTGCCACAGGATTAGGAGTTTTACATGGTTCACCCATGTCTCTAAGAGTGAGTGGCAGAGCTGAGACTGAAGCACAGAACTGCTGAATCTCCTCGTTCCTCTGAGCAGCCACGTGCCTCTACATTTGGAGAGAATAGGATTATTTAGCATCAAAGGTACCAGTAGCAGATACAGGGCATCTTCATTCATCATGAATAATGCTGTTAGTGAGAAATAATAGTATTCCTCAGTATTGATGATAATGTATTGAGTGCTAGCAAAGCCTTCTGCTGAGAGTTATCTAGTGAAGTGAAGTGAATTATGGAATTTTACTACCTGAGTACAAGGACTGATATAAATGATCATCTCCGTGGCAATGAGTTGATTTAAAAAGGCTTCATGAGAACTTGTCTAATGCTCATAAATTAACATTAAATATGAGATGGGTTATCTAATCACATACTTTCGAGCAAATTCCTTTTTAATATGTATGTACACTGCTACTGGAAATGTAGAAGATATATCAGAGGAGATATTTCCTGCCACACATGGTTACATTTGATAACTCCATATTATTTTCATAGTTTTTGTCAGTTAAAAATTTCTTACTTTACCATCAAAATTTCTATGCAGAACCAATGTTAAAATAGCATTTAGTGACAACAGAACCCTACACGTGCTTGTGGTTCCGAACTAAGGCTGGAATTTCAGTATTCCTTTGTCATGAAATACTGGAATTGTGGGTTTGTTTTTTTTCAAATGAAGGGGGGCTTGAATCACTGAACTGCAGCATGTCTTCTGCAAACTACTGAGGCTCAGGAACATCCCACGGCATTTCCATTGCAGTTTTTGGTGTATTTGATAAGCTGTGCCCCTCGTTGCCTCCCACCAAAAACATTGCCGGCAGAACTTTGTGAATTCAGCAAAAGCTGTTCTGGGCTATCCTTGTGGCTGGGGCACATTGGTCCGGTGCATGTAATGACAGAAGAGCAGAAGGCCAAAAGGGCAAATATCTGCTTTTCTGTCCCTTGGACTCACTGGAAAAGAACACTTACATCGTGCACCAGGTTAATTGTGATTTTTTCCTGTGGCGTATACCACTGCCTTCTGGCCAGCACCACAGTGAAAAACACTGACTCAGTTCAGTGTTTTGAACTCTGAAAAGTGACATTTACGGTACCTGGGGTTCTTGTGATACAAATGATCCCTTCTCAACCTGACAGAGGAGATACGCTGTAGAAAACTGCTTCCACCTGTTGGAGCGGCTTGCATTTTAAGCAGGGTTAACTATGGAGCACCATTTGGAAATAGTTTGTGAAATGCCTGAATCCTCTGGGGGTGGTTGTATTATACACCTTGTAGTCACTGAGCATTTCAGGACTTAAACTTTATCTCTAAGTCCATCAACTGGGGATCAAGCAAGAGGACTGGGTAACAGTTTTACTAATCAAAACAATTTTCTGAACATTGTTGAGTTCCAGGGAGTTTTCCCTGCCATCTGAAAACACAGTGAAAGGACGCTGAGAGCAAAATTATAAAACAAGCTCTTTAAATCATGTTGTACTTGGAATTTGATTTCCTAGACTTTACAGGGAGCAATAATAAACTAATTATGATTAAACTGATAAAGAGAACTCTAAGAGTCAGCCAAGAGAGTCTTTCATAAATAACCAATAAGGAATGCTTGGTCTCACAGTTGACATGCATCAGGAAAGCTTGTTTTTTGCCTTTTCAGACTCAGCTCTTAAAAAAAAAAAAAAGAAAAAGAAAAGAAAAACAAAACAACCCAAACCAATTGGATGAAAAATATATTGTTAGTATTAAATAAGTCCCATTTTATCTTAAATCTCATGACATCTCTCTGACCCCAGAGAACTGGCTCCGAGTCACGCTGAAGCAGCTCTATTGCTGTTGCTGTTTTGTAGCAGAGTTTGAATCTAGTCTTGGACACCCTGAGAGAGCCGAGAGTTTGGATCTGGGTTTCTGTGTTTGGCCTATTTTGAACAGTATTTGGGTTTCGCAGTTATAACTCGGCAGAATTTTTTTCTGCCTGATACACGAACATTTCTTCCCAATAGGTTAGGTCAGCTGTGAGGTTTAATCAGTGTTCATATTTCTGACATGCTGCTCAAGGGCATGTAATCTGAGTAAACAAACAGGCGAGGAAATGGCTGTATACAACAGAGATGATGGAGGGTTGCAGGGGATCGTTTCCACTCAGGTGTTTATGGTTGTAGTGTCTTTTCGTGGCAGATAAGAGCTGACATTCAGTATAATGCTCTGTATTGCACCAATATGTATAAAATAAGTAGTTATTGTTGTTTCCCTTATGGAGCAGTGTTGTCTGATTGAATTGAATATGTTTGCTCCTCTTTGAAGGATGCAGATACTTTCCACTAACATTACAAAAACTCAGTGTCTTTTATAAAGGGAGCATATTTTCAGCTCTTTCGTTCATTTTGCATTAAAGAGAATTTTCATAATGATCCTGCCTCGGGGTAAGGGTTGTCCTAGTCCTATTCTAGTTCTTTTTCTTAGGGTTATAGCTCCATGTTAAGGCTTCTGATTTCCATTAGTACAATATGACAGGAGTACTAGCGGGGACCATAATCTTCTTTTTCCCATGCTGTCCTGTTCATACTTGACAGTACTTTGGAGAAGAAGAGGCATTCAGCCAAGGAATGAAACTTAGAAGCAACCATATCAGCCTGAAAGATTTATTTATATAATTAAGTCATCAGCAGGATGGAAAAATACTCTCAGTTGCCAAAGAGCAATGTTCCAAGCTCAGGGGGGGTCAAAGTGCATGCTTGAAAATTGTATGTTACCAGGACTTGAACAAGAATCTTCACAAAATATTGCCCTTTGGTCTAGAGTAAACCCTAAAATGTACATTATGGGTGCATTCGCTATCAAGGAGGAGAAGGAGAAGGTCTGGGAAATGTATTAGTTTGTTCTCCCACTAGAGTAATCCTGTCAGAGAAGCAGACTCACTTGGCAGCTATTTTAACATCAAGTGGCATAACTGGACATGCTTATCCAGCAATGCAGAAAAAGACAGGAGGATAGGAGTGAACGGGACCACCTCAGCCAGAAGGAGCAGGATCCTCGCATAGCAGCCAGCCACATGATCCATAACGTCCTTCAGGAACTCCTGTTACTTCTGCACAACTTGCTTCAATTGCCAGGGAAGTGCCTAGGGAATCTAAGAATCCCAAACTCCTGGCATTTCATCCAGCTGCAGAAATTTCTGCCACTGAGCCACCCATGGTCCAAAAAAAGACTCCTAAATCCCTTTATCAGCAAAGCTCCTGGAGGGCCTGAGCATGAGCTTTCAGGTCTGTGGAGCCAGAGCCACAGCTGCCTCTGTGTGCTGGCTCTTCATCTGCTGTAAACTGGCCCCGTTCTTCTGATCCTGTGCTAAGCATTACTGCTGTACAATGTTTGCTGTCATTTTAGATAGGACTGAACATTTTTTAAGAAGGATTTGGGAAATAAGGCTTACCTTAGACGACTTCTGGAAAATAGCTTGTATTTGCTGCTCTTCCCCAGTGGGAATACTTAGGAACTTTAGAGACAAGAAGTCCTCTGGCAGGAGCAGTTTAGCAGAGGGAGGGTATATTTTAGTTATTTCAGCTTTAGTTTTTTAAACTTTCCAGTCATTTTGGTGGTTGATTTTTAAATAAATGTTGCAAGGATCAACTTTTAAATATTCATCTGGTTGGCTTCATTTTTCTCTCTGAGGGGTGCATTGCTGCAATATTTTGCTGTTCCAGGATCTTACCAATTTCTCAGGCAAATTACGCCTCTAAATCATCTCTCAGGACAAGCATACAGTCCTGTAGCTGTTTTCTTTGCTCAGTGAAGCACCTAAAAATCTTTCAAAACAAACAGAATTTTTTTCAGTTCTCAATCCAGGCATATTTGCCCAACTGGTAATAAAGGAGGCACAAGCAGGAGAGGCTGACAGAAGCTAGGGCAGAGAGGCACACTGTTGGGCTGCGGGACTAATGCCTGGGATATGTAACGGCACAGCAGTAAGGCTCATTGGGTCGCTGGGAAAAAAAAATAGTTTGTACAAGTAGAGGCCTGTTGAACTCTGTGGGAGAATCTTATGGTTTTCAAAGGGAAGATGGCTGTGTCCTGATTCTTCAAAATCTGCTTCCTCAAAAGCTAATCCCCACGCGATTCATTCTTACGGGTTCCTTTTGTGATGTGTTGAACTCTCAGCCTGAAGAACCACACCAAGGGGAGCAAGTGTGATTTTGCTTTTGGATGATATCACATTAAAATGTCAGTCAGCTCTTGAATGTGGCGATCCAGCTGAGAAGACACTTTTGGCTTCTTCCAGGGTACAGAAAATAGATAACTAAACTTTCCCATGAATTATCAGTGATATAGACTGCTGTTCTGCTTGGAAAAAAAAAAAAAAAAAAAAAAAAAAAAAAAAAAGGCAGAAGAATTGGCTTCAAAATTTGCTATTCTCACCCACTGCCAGTTCTGGTGATCTTCCCAGACACTGACCTTTCTAATTAATAAATAAATAATTGTTTTATATTCTTTCTGGCCCTAGCCAAAGTCATTACTTTCCTCTTTGTCATACTGAGACTCGATAGCATTGTAATTTTTTCTGACATATGGTATCATCTATCCACCTCTTCTTCCAATATGTGCACATGAAAGAGGAATGCTACTGCAGCCGCTAGACCGTGGTTTCCATCAGGGCACTTGCTGCCTCTCCATTCATGGAGTGAAAGGACCTGAAATCTGTGTGTGGGGCACTAGGCTGTACTTGGAGTCCTGAAGTTCTGTGCTCGTATTTCAGCTTCCCCAGAACTGGAAATTTCAGCTCCAGTTTACTTCTTTAGTTTTGTGGCAGGAGGCCAGTGATTCTATCTGAGAGGTTTTCCTTTACCTTCATTAACCCCCAAATGTTGCTGTATTCAAAACATCCATAGAGAGCGTATTTATCATTCATTTTCTGTTCATGTTGATGTGGGAAAACACGTGCAATCAATATTGGATCTCATTCAAAACAACTTAAAATGGGAATACATATTGGTCTAATCTAAAGCTAATCATGATGATGAATGATGAAAAATATGCCAGAAAGTGGAAATCCTCATTTTAGAAGTTCTTGAGTTATGGGTATGTGAATGTATTTGCATATATATATATATATATATAGTGCTTACCAAGAAAATAGATCTCAAATTGGAATTCAATGAGAAAGGAAAAAAAATGTCAGTTGGTGCCCACATCTAAACTTTGTGGGTCAGATTTTATGATTTTGCCATCTTTTTAAATGTAACCTAGTCATGTATTTTATTTACCTGCATAAAAAATGGCCACAAGTGCATGGTAGAAAATGGAAAAGGTAGACTCAGCCTTGCCAGGCTCTCTTCCATGGGTATTTCCATGTGCAGCACAGCACTGGGAAGCAATGCAAGTTGTGAGGCACCAGCAGTCCTGCTGTATACTTAGTGCCCTCCAACATGTTTGCTCTCCTCCTTTCCAGCTAAAAGTACGTGGCATGGACTTATCAGACAAGTGAGTGCCACTAAAAGCTGCCTTGCCCACACTGAATAGCCCACGAGCTCCTGCCCCTCCAGCCCCTGTAGGGGCACATCTGCAGCCACACAGTGAATCAGGTGTAGGGACTGCTCCAGCTGAAAATTCACCTGATCCTGCTGAAAACCAACCTGTCAGACAAAAGCATGTCTTTTCTCATCAGTTTCCTGGCAGAGCAGTGAGTGGCCAAGGACTGAAGACAGGGAGGGCTGCATTGCTGTCCAAAACCAGAGCCACCGGTTCTCAGGAGCTCATGGTTCTGGTATCTGCAGGAACTAGGGAGGAACAGGGGCTTCCAGTGTGCTGACGTGTCCAAAATATTTCTAAGGACTGCAGGAAATTGAAGGGCTTTGACCATTAATCGTTTTCATTAAAAGGTGACTTTTGGGGGAAGAATTACATTTTCAAAATAACTGTGTTTTTCTGCTTGATTGTTATTCTTACAAAGAAAAGGAAGTCCATATTTTAAAACGTATCCAAAATGATAATCCCTATAACTAGTGAATTTGCTAATAACTATTTCTGAGACTTGCAGTAATGTTTTTTTGTCCCAAGATTAAAAGAAAAAGCACGAGAGCTGCTGAAGCTTTCAGTGGTTCAGTTCTATACATTTTGATAGGGAGGAACTTCACATTTCCAGTGACTATGGCTACTCACGGCGCATAAAGTTAAATAGCTCTACATGTCTTTGCCTCATTAGGTCAGCAACACCAGCTAGCAAGACACTGCAGCTGGCTTCTGTGATATTATTAAAGGAATTGTAAATACATGCACGCATGCTTGTAGCATCAGGCCCAAATGAAGACATAAGATCAGAGAATTGGGGGGGAGGTTAGAATCAGGAACGTGGATTATGGTAACAACATGGTGAGTTAATTTAGAGCTATAAATATCCTATTTTCCTGTTATCATTTTAATCTTGATTAAAAGTGAGTGATTCTTATTTATTTTAGTTCACATCTGCATATGCTCCATTACATACACTAGATGGTTTGTCTCAGTATACGTAGGCTTGTAAGATTACAACATTTTGCAAAAGTCTTCTGAGACACAAGTGTTAGCACAAATCTGTATGTGAGAAAACACGCACAAAACACACACAGCGTTTCCTATTTTGCTGAGTTTTTTCTGTTTTTTATATGCATGCACAATTTTTTTTTTTTATTATTTCTAAGAATTTAAAAAATCTTTTTGCCTTCTATACTTATTTTAAAGGTTTTGCATGCTACTTTTCATCTAAACTCGGTATTTGAACATACACTCATCACATGCCTGTTTTCTTTGTTGCTTGTAATTACCGAATAAGTCAGAATCACAGCCAAGTAAGTCTGTGTGGTATTACATCTGGAGTAGTGTACTATAGCAACATTGCGCTTTGCAGTGCTTCTGCTCTCTTAGATTTGATCTTAATGACGGGCTACACTTTCATCTTTAAAAAAATCATTTTCTGCAACTCGTTGCTTTTTATACCTCAGCTAGAAAATGCTGTTTATTGTTCAGTTTCTCTTGCATACAGTTGTTTGTATCTATAATTGAAACTTAAAAGCTAAGAGCTTGAATAATTCAATCAGAAAGCATATTGTTTTTACTGTTCTCAGTATGAATTCAAACGATCACATTATTGTGATGTTATAATATCAGAATGTATTTATTTTTACTTGCATAGTCATAGTACTCTCTCTCCAAAAAAAAAAAAAAAAAAAAAAAAAAAAAAAAAAAGCAAAGTAGCAAAAGAGAGAGAGAGCGTGCAGGCAGAGCTTTATCCATGCTGGGGTCCTCTGG
This sequence comes from Nettapus auritus, assembly GCA_011076525.1. NCBI lineage: Eukaryota > Metazoa > Chordata > Aves > Anseriformes > Anatidae > Nettapus > Nettapus auritus. The sequence continues at coordinate 17,168,023 of CM021774.1, forward strand.
TCTAACTTAAGCAAATGAGATATCTTGTCCCCTCCAGCAAGCGCCTGGTCTGCCGCTAAGACTTTTTCTATCAGTGCTGCCGCATGCACTGGAACTGCCCCCGAGGCTGAGTGTGATCACGTCGGGTAGGAAACACATAACCTCCTCATCTGGAGGCACCTCAGTTACTGAGCGTGTCACTGATACCACGCTCTCGGCTGTTCGATGTCAGCTCAGTAAGGTGGAGAGAGAAAGCATCCCTGCTTCCTCTGCTACAAAGTGCCTTGTAGAATTACAAAGAGAGAATAGCTCCATGCAAGCTCCATTGATGTCTCTGGACACCTTTTCACCCCAGAATTAGCTGGTTTACTGTAGGACAAATTGAGGTTCGTATGTTTTGTGTTTAGTGCAGATTTTTTCATGGGTGTAAGAGGCAACTGAAAAAAAACACAACATTTTAAAGTATTGGCTAGCAAATATTCTCGGAATGATTTTAGTCAATAGAAACATAAAATAAGAGCATTGAAAATAGAGTGGATAAAACTGTGGTATCTTGTACAAGCATCACATATTTTATCCCAACTAACTACACAGCAATTTATTTTTTTTAATTGGTTTAATTGGTAAAACGTTTCATGAAGTATCACATGCAACTTTTGGCTTAATATGGCTGAAGCAAGTGGTAAGAATTACCAATAATATGGAAAGGAAACATATTTTCCTTCTTCTGCTGCTGGGATAAATCATTATTTATAATCATCTATACTTAGTGCTGTAACTGTGGAAGTAGGCCCAAGGAGAAAAACTGTTCTTGCTCCCATAACTGAATCTAAGATTTTCATTATGTCCTTAGCATAATTCCAGCACAAACGAAGGGCTTAGCCAGACTCCCATGGTGTGTCCTCCGGGTACTGAACAACTTAACATCTTTTTCTCTGCTTACCAAGCTTAGCGCCTGTAAATCAACCACTCTCTTCTGCAATAACACCCCTGATTCTTCATTCAAAATACCATAGTTAGCAGCAGAATATGGATAATGAGGAACAATACAGTTTTGGCCCACAGATGATCCTCATTCATTATCTTTTCTTCTTTCCCTTTTGTTTCAGGAAATGGAAAACCTTTTATTTTCAAATCCATCCATATCACTTTATAAGACACATTATTAAGAAATAGCATGATTTATTGAACTGAGGAATTTCAGTAAGGCCTAAATGATATAGCCTGCTAAGAAACTTGTTTTTTCAGGATCAGGTCTGATCGTAGGGGTAAGACCAGGAGCTCCCTGCCAAGAAAACATGCAGCAATAAACTTGCTCAGAGCTCTCGCTACTGCCTATTACTGATGATGGTTCCCCCTTCTCTTACCTCAAGCATTGCCCAAATGGGGATGTACGAGCATCTCCCAACTGGCTGTCTTGTGAGGTAAAATGAAGAAAGCCTTAAACTTCACAATTGCCAATAATGAGCAATCATTACTCAAATTACACCAAGCACTGATTAGGTTTAAAGTAATGAAGAAAACAACACGATCAATCATCATCAACCCAAAAGAAGTCAATCTGCGCTAGAGATACAGCAAGATCTTAGTGGAGGGCTCCATCTACAGGGTTTGGGAGATGAGAGAGAAAATCCTTCACATCACAACATCTGAAAAAGATACCCCATGCCCTTCGCTCCGCTCACATTTTTCTTACCGATCTCCAAAAGCACATAAGGAATTTGTGTTTTTTTTGTTTTTTTTTTTCTTTAGCTGCACAAAAGAAAAATAAAAGGTACCTTTCAAAACATTAAGGTAAGAAAAGTTTTAGAAAGGACATTTTGCTGCTGTTGGGCTGTACTCCCTGTTTAAAAAAAAAAAAAAAAAAAGTCACAAGTTAAATACCTGACATCTATCAAATAGTAAAATTATACTGAAAGCTCTGACTGTCCTAACAGTCAATGGAACTGAGGTTTGTAATGTAATTTGTATTAATAGGCTTTAGCCACAGAAATAATGCTGGAAAAGCACAAATTGCATAGGAAATTCCCATTTGTCAATTTTCATCAGCTGCTAAATAGAAAATTACAAATTAAAACAAAGTTTATCTTGAAAATCAAGAGAAAATTCACCCAATGCTACATTTCTTAGTAAAGAAAAAGATTTTTTACCAGCTGCAGGCTCTAGTAAATAAAATAAAATATTATTTTATAAATATATTTAAAAAATGAAGAAAATTAAAAAGGAGATGTGTTCCTATTTTATGCACATGTATTGTATGTGTATATGAAAATTTTATACTGTGCATACATATAACATTAATATCTGTGTTTCACAGTAGACATATGAAGACAGTATTATTCTTTCAGAATAACTTCAATTGAAATACATTCCCTGAGGGTATACTCAAGGCATTACATAACAATTGTTTTAAAAGGAATTTAGGCTTAGGAAAACACAAAATTAACATTCCAATTCAAATCTGCTGAACAGAAAGTTTCTCTATTGACATAAATTAGTTTTGGATTAGGCATTGTAACTATAAATGATAAGATAAAAATAAAAGCCTAGTAAAAAAGACATGACTGAAGGGAAATAAAAGATAATACACAGCTGTTTCAGTATCTGTTTACATTTTAAAGCCCGTTGCGGAGCAGTCCTATAAATTTAAGGGAAAATATGTAACTTTTCATACTTTTGCTTTAAACCACCTAGTACAGCGCAGCTCAGGATGCTCTCTCTGCTGCAGAGTTCTGCAAGTGGCCTGAGGTAATCTCCAGGAAGAATATCATTGTCACCAAAACTTCCCACTTGTTTGCAGTAATTTTTGTAAAAACATTATTTATTTCAACAGCCTATTTCAGTAATATATTTAAGCTAGCATATATGAAGTGCTTAATGTTCAATTTGTTGTTAGTCAGAAAATGATGAGTCAATGAAGGGATTTTCATACCAAAATCTATTTTTCTGAGTAAAACAAAGACTAGTATGTGGCTATGTGCCTGGCTGAATTACAGATGATCCTGAGTGCTTTCTTAAATTAGAGCAAGTGTCCATGTGTACCTGAGCTTAATGTCTATAGGTTTCTTTATTTTTATTTTATTTTATTTTATTTTTTCATTTGTCTTATTTTCAAACTAAAGCTTAGAGTGAATTAGAGTGAAGGAAGGTGGCTTGGGGAGACTCTACCTTTTACTGAATCTGAAATAGCAATTGATTAAATATTGGCCACATTTTTTATTTATTTTTGGTTGTTAAAGAAGTAGCTGCAGCTAAGTTAGTTCATCACTTGGTTCTGAGATGAGAATTTTTAATTTTGGTACCCTTTTTCAGGTCCCAGGCATAAAAAGGTGGTGTTTGGCAGATGCTGTCAGTAGGGAAACTTACTTTGAAATGGAAAGCTGCACATAAAATTTTAGGGAATCTATTATTTAGTCTTCAGGAATATTGTTAGGCTTCTATCCTATGCAGGGAAATTTTTCTGAATAATCTCCTCAAATAAATTATACATAGAAATATGTAAAGATTATATTTTTCCCTACATTTTATTCCTTGTGATGGTCCTATATCACTGAGCTAAGAAATGCACCCAATTCGCAGCCTCACGGCTGAGTCTGCAGCCCAGGTCCCGGAACCTCAGGCTGGTCTCAGGGGGGCTCTGGCCAGATGTGCAAGACCCCTTCTCAAAAAGCTTTGAGCATCAGGACCCACATACAGACTTATATTGCACAGATAAGAAGGGAATTGGAAGTTCATGTATTTGTCAAAATTGTTTGTTTGGAAAAGGATGAATATTTTGAGAGTCTTGTGCCTCTACTCCCAATAGCCCCTGTCATGGGAATACCTGGTCTTCATGCAAGTAATTGTGCTGTGCACTTACAGGTGATGGGTAATGTAATCCTATAAATATTAAATTGCAATAAATTCCTTTTTAAGAAAAAAAATATTAGGTTGTTTATTAAAATTTTGATTTACTTAAATGAGCCTTGATTAATATTGATTAGCTTTTCCCCTTTCCACACTGCAATGGAGAAAAAGTGCTATATATACCAAAGTTATTGAAAGAAGCTTATGTATGTTCTTCTGAGATTTAATCCTCTAATGCAGTTTATCTATTTCTAAGTGAATTAAGGTAATATTTTCTTGTAATACCACTGTTACTTTAATGCCTACATTGAAACTACTCAGAAAGAAAGAACTAAAGAAAATCTTGCTGGAAGAAGTTGACAGCTACAAGTATGTTTTTCAGTTTTTACATTACACTTCTTTAAAATGTATTTGGATTGTCCATTCTTGACAACAATAATAAACTATTTCCATGGAAACTCAGGGGAGAAAGTGGAAATCTCATCAACAGAGCAGTGCAGGTAGCAACGCTGACAGGGGAAGGAATGACTTGTCAGCACGAGGTAAAGCGAGTCAGTTGTTAAGGTGTTAAAACAAAAGTAAATCTTTGGGTTCAGACTGATTGTTTTCAGACCTTTTAGAAAAAGCTGTAGGTGCAGAGGGAAAAAATATGCTTCTGATGAAACTGGATGGCAGAGTTAATTCTGGTGAAGGCGAGCTGCCATGGCCTCTGTGCAGCAGTGGTCTCGTGCAGTGACAGCAGGGACTTGTGCTCCTCGACACAGGCAGAAACAACATCCTTGTGGGCACTTCCACTGAGGGCCTTGGACATTGCTTTCCTAATTAGAGAATAAATAGCCAGGCTGGCAATAAGATATTGTAATCATGGCAGAGAACTATATTTAAGCTTTCATTATGTTCTCAGATAACAATTGGCTTGTTCTGCACTAGTAGAAAACAAGGGTCAGTAGCATCTTTAAAGTAATCTCTCATAAATTTCCTCTAATCCCCCCATGACCTCAGCGCAGTGCAGAGCAACATCTCAAAGCCCCGCTCGGAGAAGGAGAGCTGTGTATTGATTCTGCAAGATGCAGTTTTATCTGGCACAGAGACTTCAAAAGAGGGACCCTGCCCCAACACACTGTCTAGAGGCAATAAACCCCAGGTATTCGTGGATCTCCGTGTGAAGAAAATGTGGCCTTCAGAGTGCCTTTCATGCTTTGTGTCTCCTGCAGACCCACTGGGGACCATCCTGCCATTCGTGGGTCTGAGATCCTTGTTCACTGGGAAATGGCAAGAAAAAGCTCTCAAGTCCGAATGTGTGCTTCCCCTTTTAAGGGGTCTCCTAACTGAAACTTTGGTATAAGCGTTTCAGGAGCAGTTTATGCCTCTAACAGACCATCTGAGAGGGCTGAGGGCCTTGTCTCCCTTCCACAGGGATCATTAGAGGGATGCCCCCTCAGCTTTCTGGACTGGAGGAAACCTAGACAGGAAGCATAGGATAAAAATGAACTTAGGGAGGCTGTTGTTACTGAGCTCCAGCTTCAGTCAAGCTCCCAGTATTCAGTCAAGAATGCATCAAGCAAGAGAATACAGAACTACAGCTTTGGGTTGGGGACTAGGAATTGCAAAAGAGCCAGCTGGGAATTTCTGAGAAAACATCACTGAAAACAGCCCAGGACCTACTTGTTAGCGAAGCTAACATCACATTTAACAAAACTGTTTTCATGTGGAGCTCTTGGGTTTCAGACAAGAATCCCTGGTCAAAGCCGGGGTGGAGCAGAAGAAGGAAGAGGGTGTGATCTACTTTCATGAATAATTATTTAGAAAAAGTACAACAGTAGAGGAGCTGGATGTCTTTCTAGTCTAATGCCTAAGTCATTTATGTTAGACCTAGGACACAGTTCTTTTCCCAGCTGTGCATCAGAAACAGCCCATGCTTTTACTGAACAGAGGAGGAATTATTTGTGTTCAGACCAAGTGTTCAAGAAGATAGGTCATGAGATAGTGAAAGAGGTTTAAAGAGATCACCTTATAAAAACTGTAACCACCAAAACACCCTTTATAAGGAAAACTAATAATGTTGTGAATTTCTTAAAATAATCACATTAGAAAACATGAGCACATGTGGGTTGAGCTGAAGATGGAATTCTGCTGATGCTCAGCTTGGTGGTCCTGTGGGTAGGCAACATACATAAGCAATTGCCCAAGGCAACAACATTCTTTATTAGATTGATTAAGCACCAGGTTTACTTATTGTCGTTAGTAATAGATGCCAGATTTCTGCTTTGCCTATGGTAATAGGAACCAGCAGAGAGGAAGGAGTGTTCCTGTGAGCATCGATCCTGCTAGTTCTGTGGAATTTTCACACCTACCTTGTTTTAATGTGGAAACATAACCACAAATAGTCCTCACCCAGCTTTGCTGCATGATTCATTGCTCTTCCAACCTAAAACTGAGATTTGTGTAAACCGATTTAGGTAAAATAAGAAACATGGGCCCTTTGTTGTACCATCCAAGTAGCTCGTAGGCTGCCTTTGCACTACTGTCTGGGATTTCATCAAGGTGAATCATTCCAGGGTGGACCTAACAGAAAAAGTGCAGATGTTTGCAAAGGAAATATAGCACTGAACACAATATTACATACACAAAGCTACTGCTAATACTCATATTAGCCAAAGACACGGTCCACTTGATGAATTCTCTCGCAAGACTCACGCCTATCCCAAAGAGTCACAGAAACTTCATCACTGCAGCTGAAAAGCTGCAGGAATGCATCAAATGTATCTTAACAAGGCATACATCTAAGGTAGCTGAAGGAAATGTGAATCTTTCCATTGACTTCCCATTGTTACTTGTGCTCTGGAGCAGATCCGTGCTACAAAACCTGCTTAAAAGGTTTTCTTTGAAAGTCAGTCAGACTCAAACTCCTAAATCATTTAAGTGCTCTTGAAAATGTTACCCATATATTCTGTATCTATATGAAGTCTCTGTCTCTTCAACTATCAACAATGCTCGTGAGTTCTCACAAAATTTTGCTGTTGCATTTATTTTTAAAATAAAGGCGGTTAGATAAAATTGATGAATTCTTAGTCAGTACACTGATAACTGTCCTTCCTCACTATTGGTTGTTAACATAAACATCATCACACGGTTTAGATTTTTCTTTATTGCATACAATCTAATATAGAAGATGCAACATATTTTATCAATAAAATCAGTACTTTAAATGTAATATATTCAATCAAGACCTCATGTTTCTGTTTTTACTTAGCTGGTAATCTTCTATTTCCAATAGTTTTAATACAAATGTAAATAGAATATTTTTATTGTTATTGCATTCCAGAGCTCTCTCACACATACAGCAAATAGCACTCAATAAGAATTATTTGCAGTTTAAAACTTCACTATATTAACACTTAAATTTTAAAATGATCTGTAGGAGTTACCATTATATATAATTTTTTATTACCAAGATTTTTTTGCAGGGATTATATATGTGTATAAAATATGTATGTGCATACATATATATGTAAGAATAATTTCAATCTGTTTTTTCCATATTGATGTAATTTTTTTGATATAGACAGTTAAACATAGTTAAGTACAAAGATTATTATGAGGTTTAATAACTTACATCCAATCACCAAACTGAAAGTAGAGAAACTATTTATTTTCTAGAGAGAAATGCTAAAACAAAAAGTATATTAAGGAAAAAAGGAAATTCCTATCAACTTAGGTTATTCATTTTGTGGTTCTTCTATAGATTCATTTCCTAGGATTCAAGATACTTTTCACATTTTTAAAAATACGTTATTTTGTTGAATTATACAGTATTTCCTGTATTCCTGGCTGCCTTATTTTAACTAAATTTGGTAGACTTCTCAAAAATGTTAAGGAACATAACAAGGTACCTATGCTGTGTTAGTCCTGTGATGTGCAGGGCAATGATGAAGAATGGGTTTTGCAGCCCAAGAGAGGCAATAACTCACTGTGGAAAGTGATCTTGCTGTCAACCCAACTAAAAAATGCCTGTCTGCATGATCTTCTCCCAGATCCAACTTTCTTCTAGAATCAAATGCAGCCAGCTTTTCTCCTGGACTGCACTGGTCATATTTAGGAACTGTGCTATCTAAAGGTCTCTGCCTGTGGGAAGGTTAGAGCTCATGTTTGGCTTCATCAGAGTGAACAGGACAAAGCAGAGGTGCAGGGAGGGTCTGTGCCAAGTCATTTTGCAGGATTCACCTGATATTCTGAATTCTTGACAAGAATTTTGAATATGCATGTCCCTGAAGAACAGCAATGCCAGCTTAATTAAAATACGGAAAAAAAAAAAAAAATCAGCTGTATCACAAACGAAACTATGCATAGCATTGTAGGGAGGAAGGCACATTTTATGAGGGTTGGGGACATTCGTAATCTTTTGATAGTGGCTAGTAGAAAGTGGTCATTGTATTTCATTTTCTTGTTTGCTAAAGTTCTTGTTTTACAATGGACAGCCTGTAAGAAGGTCAACTGAAGAGATTGGTAGTTTACTCCAACAAAATCAGGAGATGACTTTAACAAGCCGTTGTGATACACAGCAAGTGTTAAAGAAATCCTTTGCCCACTGAATTCAGTTTTGCCATTGCTTTCAGTTGTGCCAGAATTTTATGCATTATATTTAATTTCAACTAACCCAGTTTTCATATTAGGTAATATTTTTAAAGTATTTAGTCTTTTCTTTATGATGGGAAATATTGTTGGGAAATAGTAGGTTGTTTATTAGTTTATTTAAAATATTTTAAATGGATATTTTTAAAAACGCAGAGAAGTCTTATAAATTTCAATTAAAAATAGGTTCTTTCCAGTAGACATATTTCATCATGACATAGCTCAGATCCTTGTTCTGAAATTCTAGAAGACATATAAAACATGTATAAAGAAGGTAATTTAAACAACATACATGCAAATGCGATTCCATTTTCTTATTTCTGAAGACAATATCTATAGAGCCCTCATTTCAACAGAAACGTCTTATTTTCTATGAAAGTCTATTTATGTAATGATCATTGTAATTAATCAAACTTTATTAAAGTGATACGGTGCCAAATTCAAATAATGGATGAAGATAAAGTGTATGGACTCTTGAAAACTTTCATGATACATACAATTTTCCACTGAATACTCAAACAAGAATTTCCATATGTATACGATATTATATTGGCTTAATTATGACAAGAGCTGCCAGTTTTGTGTGTCATCAGATGAAAAGCAATGATGGCCACATGGACACCAACACAGAGTTATCTAGAAATTGCAAGTATTTTTTGGCACAAAAAAAATGGAAGGAATGAAAAAAGTGTAGGGACACTGAGTGAAAGAAGGAAGACAAGGGATTTTTCTGTTTCTGTACAGATGAACTAGGATACTAAATCCAGAATTCTGGGAACTTTTTTTTTTTTTTTAATTGATCACATCATTTTGAACAGATATACTACATTTGTATTTCATTTGGGTATTTCTCTGTGTGCTTTTGGTGTATATACCTTTGTGCCTATCTGCATAGATAGAACATTTCGTGTTCTCCACCTGGCTATGATGAGTCATCTAGAGAAACACTCATTGTTAATAGTATTTGCTCTTATTTCATCTCGTATTATTGTCCTATGTGGGTAGTTTTATAGCTGTTTAATGTAAAATTAAAAGAAGACAACCATAAAGGTTTATGGTACAGCAAATTCAGTTGTTCCCTTTCTATTTTTAGAACTGATTCAATGATTTGGAATATGTCTTGATAGCAAAAAGGTGAATTGTGCTTTAAATGTATGTTTGGAAACACATAGAAATGACTTGAAAGGGTAGCAGCAGAGCTGACTCACATAGAGATGACAACGTGGCACTTTCCATAATCCATGTAGCACCACTAAGAAAACATGTAGAGCTGTGCAAGCTACCTGTAAAAATATAGCTAGGCAACTATCCTGTGCTCATCTGAAAGCATTTAATTCTTATTCTTAATACAGTCGAGGCTAGGTGGGCAGCCAAGAATCTGGATATCCAGCTCCAATTTACTGCTTGAACATTCAGTAAGCATTTGGAAGCAGAAGACATTTTGTAGCTTTGTGTTATCATAACCCAGACTGATGCATACGTTATAGACTTCTGCATAAACCATGCAGAAGATTTTATGAGAACACAGGATAGAGCATATGCCTCCATAACAAACCAATACAATATAGTACAGTATGAATATATTATATTTATATACACATGCATATATAAATTATACACATCACATATATGTAGGAAGAGAACCCCAAGCATCATATATTTTATGCACATTATACCTGTGTTTATATCTGTAGGAACGAAATACATGACACTACAGTGCACACATATGTATCCATGTTTTATGTTAACTCTTACAAGTTTGCACCCATTATAGATACCTGCATTTTCTACTCATTTTAGCAAAACAGTAGAGAAAGGGACTTCTAAGTTCACTTACCTGTTGTCAATTACTGACGCCTCATTACACAAATCGCTCGGAAAGCTGATGAGGTTTTATCTAACATAGAGGCCAGGTCAATCAATCGTCATCAGACCTGTGGATCTTCAATGGACATTGAAAGGTTAACCCAGTTCTTCAGGGCCTCCATCATGTCAGCAAAAATTAGCAAGAAGGTGGCCAAGTTGTCAATAGAGCACAGAGACAATTAGTTAATGATTAGAATGTTAGCACTTGGGGAATTGATAACAAAATGAGCCATCTTGGGTACATTTGCATGCATTTAGAAAATCTATATAGCTTGGTGGGAAGGGAGGGAAGTCTGTGCATATGCTGCAGTAAGGAGTGCCATAAAGCAGAATTATGTGTGTCTGATTGTATGTATCGTTGTGCTAAATCAAGTCACCGTATCAAAAAACCTGTACATTTCAGCTTGTCAGGTACTTGGCTGCGCTGATCTACTTAGTAGCCAGCAGTAGCAATGACTCTGCTGCCCTGTCATCATAACCCCATTTTCAGCTAAATGATTATGGATTTGATGTGTTTTACTGTAAGCACTGGCCCTGCTAGTTGTGATTAAACTTGGAGCTTGTTAAATTAGGAACAAGGTAAAATTAGAAGACTTTATCCTGTTTAGGATTTCATCACTTGATTTTATTCTTGACTTATCTTCTTTTATAGGACTATTTTGTAAGACTTCCTCCATGCAATTAGCATTTCACTTTTATATCCCTTGTTGGAACATGAAATCCTCTGTCCATATCACTAGGCCATGGATCCTTCTTGTGTTGGCTGAGGCTTCTTAACTAGTTTAGGCATGAAAAGTAAATGTTAAGTAAAGTAATTAAAGTAAAATAATTACATTGACAAGTGGGTTTTGATCGTTTCAAGGTCTCCTTTACCTTTGTGCTCTCCATTAGGTTCAGATACATTTCTGATACCCACGACTATGTTTAAAAATTGCTCAAATGTTCTGCAATTGAAGTATTGCAGGGATTTATTTTAGGCTATTAGGTGTCTCTCTATCTTTGATGGAAGACTACTGTAGGCTCTATATCTGAATTGCATTGTCCACGATTATAAACACCCCCTTAATAAGAGACATCCACTCAGTGTCTAACAAAAGAATTCCTTGGATTCTGAGAACAGCCTTAAGAAGATATATCATATATACTATAGGTTATCTTGTGACCCAATTGCCTTCCTATTGATGTGCTGGTACTTGGATTTATGTCTCTGAGTGCTTTGACATACAAGTACCCAATTATATTCAATTTAGATTCAGGTGGCAAAGACCTTCACTTTTATTTAGCAAGCATGGATTTTGTAAGTTTTAAAGAAAATGTCATGAAGGGAAAGGGAAGATTTTTAGATGGCTGATTCCAGCTTTATGTTTTCTACACCCCAATAACCCTCCACAAACCATAACAATTTAAGTCATAATCATATTTATATGAGATTTAGTGAGAAGGGGGCATGAGATGACCAAGTGGTGGTTTCTGCAACAGTGAAACTGAGACATTATGGTCTCCAGCATCTGTTCAGACAGTTTTCAGCCCTACATTTTATAAACAAAAAAGGCATCTCTTTTCCTCCTGTGAGCCATAAAGGGGATGAAAATGTGCTTTAAAGACATCCGCATTTGAATTGTCCCATTTGAAGCAGAAAGCCTAATTGTCTGGAATATTAGTCCTCCATGCCATTGTGATGAGCCTTTATGAGTATCTTCCTCCAAGTGTATTGAAAAACTCAAGTGTGCTTGACACTGAGCGCTAATGTTTCTCTCTACACGTTGATGTTACCGTCACAAAAATGTGTCGTGCCTTAGAGCTGTAACTTCCAAAGCAATTACACACAGGAAATCTTTGGGATTAACTGAAAATAAAAATATCATGGCCAGTAAACACTGTTTCATTACCAGGCTTGTGATCAGTGTTGGTGTTTTTAAGCCATAGTCACATTGTTTTTTCTTTATTCTTTCATTATTGCAATTCAGAGGATTTTCTTTCCATCCATTAAGTTCAGGTTGAAATAAGTAATGGGACAGATTCCACATTATTACATCTGGAGTTACTCAGCTATGATCAATTCATCCTTACAAGAATAACCAGGTGAAAGATTTTGCCTATATTGTCATACTGACAGTCACATATTTTGTATAAAACAAACCCGTGCTTCTGGACTGTACTCATGGTACCCAGACTTCTGGAACCAGATGCATTCTTCCTTTTCACCTGCTCTTCACCTCCTACAGAGGAAGCCTTTTCCCACTGGGTTGTACTGTCATCTTGCCTCTTTGACCCCTGAACTGACAGAAATGGTTAAACTTCCTTGATGAAAGTTTTGTAGTTGGTATTTTGTTGAAATGCTGCTCACACTTTAAAGCCACCATATAGATTCTTTAAGGATGGTTTCTGGTTCCCTAAAAAAATTCCACAATAGCTGTTGAGCTGTTGCAACTGTTGCCTTTCTTGTTTCTCATTTCTTTCTTTGCACTTTGATCAGAAGCTTTGTTGAAATGTTGGTGTTGGTCCAAGGGAAGTTTTCTTTTTTGTCTCATGCCAGCTACACTGAAGTATATTTCTGAGTAGAAGAATGGGCTAAGCAGGGAGCCCTGCTTGGGGAATGTAAACACTATTGTGGTCAGTATATTAAGAAATATCCTGAAGTTAAAGACAAAACTTGTATCTAGAAGGGAAAAGATGCCCTTAGAAAAAGAAAAAGCACTCTGAAGATTTCAGCTGAAATATTTATTGACATCTATGTAACCACCAAACTTGAGATAGTTTTTATATGAAAATAATAAGGAAATCCATAGCCACTTCTGCTTAACTTTCTCTAGAAATGAAACAACAACAACAAAAAGCAACTGGCAAAGGGTATCTTTACGATTTCTTCCCCATAGGTGAAAAATAAATAAATAAATAAATAAATAAATAAAAGAAAAAAAGAAAAGAAAAGAAAACCCTAGCATGAATGCCATTCCCTTGAGATCTCTCAACTAGGAAGGCCCGTGAGCTTCACGTACATTTCAATAACAACAGCAGCTTGGAGCTCTTTGAAATTATACCCCTCAGTACTAAGCTTATTTCATTCAAGAGAGAAATCTAGGATGATGTTTATAAGGGTTTGCTGTTTTGCCATGGTTTTGATCAGAAACAGATGGTGTATCTGAAACAATTAGGAAAACTTTTGTTTAGAAGCAGCCCACACATAATTGAGTGTTTGATGTAGACATCATAGCTTTTGGTATTGGGGAGAGAAACTTGTAAATCCATTTAAAATTTGGTGTGCCAGGACCTCAGCAGGTGTCATCTGGCGTGGCTTCTGGAAGCCATGTCAGATCACGAGCTGAAGGTCCCAGCCTGCAGTCCCTTTCAAATGAGCAATCATCTTTTTACAAAATGACCAGAACCACACCCATTCCAAATAATAATTTCATAGAAGATACACCAGCCCCCAGACAACCATAACATTGTTCTTGTTGCCTGAAGTTGATCCTGCAAAATTTCTTTTTTAAAAAAACTCCTTCCACTGTAAGTCCAACTTTGCATTGCTGGACCTGGAGCACATATGAGGACTTCATTCCAAATAACACCGGGCACTGACACCATGGTATTGGATTTGGTTTTTCCTTATGCACTATTTATGTTCTCCCTAAGAACTAGTTAATTCTGCAGGAGCAGAATTAAACACAAACTGAGCACTCTGGAGAATCCCCCTATATATATACCAAGCTGATTGTCTTAAATTAAATACTGTTGAACAAACTGCCATTTTCATTAAACCCTCTTTTTTCACTCTACTTGTAATGGGAAGAAAACATACATAGTAATGGGCCAAGGTACTGAGAGTGCACGTTGAAACCATGTAAGATGCTTGTCTAGTGTACAGTGCCTTGAGGCCAATATGTAAACGTGAGTCAGGCCCGTATATATAAAAATATTTTCACACATAAGGCCCAGGTTTATTTGACCTAACTTTAGGCACTTAAGTAAGGTACTTAAGGATACGCTCTCCTGTGGCTCTCTATGCAGTCAATGGAGTGAGAGAGGCACCTTAAGGAGGCAATTTAGTCTGTCTGTGATCTGAATTGTCCTTATGAGATTCCTGTTTCCCTCCAACACCTATTTAGTTACTTGTAGGGTAACAAAGCTTTTACAGTAGGTACTTGAGTTAGCTGCCTCATACAGGGGAGATAAATCTTGGCCAAACAGATTGCATGTTGGAAGTAATTGTTGACATTGCACTGTTGCTCTGATGTCTTTGAAGTTATGAACATTCCCTCAGGAATCTTGCTGATAAAAAATAATAATTTAGAGATAAGCTATGAAATCCTCCAGGTTTCTTTAAACCGTTATAGCAGACTCAGCATCCTTATGCAGTATTAATATTGCAAAATACACTGTAATGAATTAGTTCCTCAGAATACCATACTTTTCTTCAGTATTGCAGTTCTCTAAATAGGAAGATCTGATTACTTGATTCAAAAGCAACAAACAGTGATTTTAAAAAACATTTGGCTATTTGGATTACTATTAATAATTTTCAAGATTTGCTGCAACAGCATGTAATGAGTGTAAAAGTCAACAAAAAAAGGTTTTAACTAGCACTAAATTTATTCCCTGCCAAAGTAAACACCATCACAATTCTGCTTGAAAGAAAATCCATCCTAGAATGAGCAATCATCGTTTCCTTCCTGCATGGACTGGGAATGTATGAATAAGGAGAACATTTCTCCTGGAATAATAATACAGATGGTTAAGCAGACATCCATTTTCTCTCTGCCTAGAATGACTTTACATGAATCTCATGTAAAACTGTCTAGATATATATATATATTTTTCCAAATGTGGGTATTAATTTTTCACTTCCAAATCCAGTTTGGATAGCTATATCTTTTCTGCCAATATTTTCAAACAGTACCAGTGGAACGTGTATTTCATTTCTCTTTGTGTAATGTTGTTACTCATTACTGAGGCATAGCTGCATGTTACCCCAGATATGGCCATGTTTCAGTAGGATTGAAAGCACTGATGGATCAGACCAGTTCCACCTGCTTCCATAGACTGAATCTAGCAGAACCAGATGCTTTACAAGAGAGTGCAAGAAACTCCCTAGTATGCCTAGATTATGCCTATATATCATAATCTACTCATTTCGTTTCAAAGGAAAATTGTTTCCTTTTTCTGTGGAGATTAAGAATCACTTAAAGTACTTAATTTTCTGTAATTGAATCAAACTCTTAGAATATGTTTTTAGTCATTTTTTTGTCTCTTGCTAAACTTTTGTCCTCAGTAGATATCTTGTGGCCTAGAGCATCACTGATTAATTTCTGAATATTACAAGAAGTATTTTCAAATATCTACTTTCTTTCATTTTCACAGAATATCCCTTTGTGATAAAGTCAAAATTCAAAATTTGTCTGATTCAGAATCTATTTTTCTTTTGTTATTTCATTCTACATTTCCTGTGGCATCTTCAGAAACTGAAAGATAATAATTAATTTTGATATGGCATTCCTAAGGGAATTCCAGATAATTTTGAATAAAAGGAAAATAATTGAATAAGTCATTAGCATTTTTGCTAGATCACTTTGCAGCTAGCCTCAAAAATACCTTGAGCATTAAAAAGGACTGGTGCTTTTTTGAAGTGAAGTCTACTGCAATATCCCTACTCATTTCCAAAAATCTGTGTAAAAATCTGTTTCTTTGTTTTCTGTTGCTCACATTTTTTTGAAACACTTGTGTTTTGGGGAAAAAAAAAAAAAGAAAAAAGAAAAAAATCTTCTGTATTCAGTCTCACCATGAAAATTAAAGCTTTGAGAACAGTCTATCTAACAAAAAGAAGTAAGTTTCAGACAGATTAAACAGAAAAATATGACTTTTAAATAGTTCTAGCCTAGAAAATGGTTTCATTTTTATAATTGTACCCTAGCCTGTGATATTGTAGGATTCCAAGTAGCAGATGACAGACATTGAACAAGTTATCCCTCTGATTATGAATTAAGAAATAGAATAGGTTGTAATACAAGTGAAATTACTAATTGGAATCATCTCTGTGGGAACAGAAGTCACTTGCTTTGGTGAGAACTTAACTCAGAACTTTTGCCAAAAAATTTGCAATAAAATAGTTTTAAGGTTTAAAAAATGTCAGTAAAATGTTGTAGTTAACTTTATCATTGTTTATTTGTTTACATTAAGGCAGTGCCCAGAGAGCCAGTGAGTGATTAGGATCTTTCCTAGGACTAATCAAAAAAACATGGAAGGACCTAAAACCTCATGTCTAATTTTATAGATTTAAATAGTCCCCGTTGGCTTGTTTACATGACAAGTGACAACAACTAAATAAATTCCAGATTTAGTGGAGTAGCACATAGTAATAGTTAGATGACTAAGACTGATGGAATTTGTCTCCATTTCTGCTGTACTATATTAAGTGATTGAAGGTTTTTGTTTATTTTTTTGTTTGTTTTCCCCTACATTTTCATAGCTGCTGCCTAAATACCTATCCTACTTTCAACAGTGTCAAAGTAGGTGATTTGTATTTAAAAACAAACAAACAAACAAAAAAACACAGAGAAATGAAACAGTGACTATAGACATTACACCTCTGAGGATTGTTACAAGACTGCATTGTATTTCACGTATTTAGGCAGACCAATAGGAGTTCACATTTATTCCACCAAAAATGACCTCAGAGAGATAACATCAAACAAATATTAAGAAGGGTTTGCACTATTTTGGAAATGTATTAGTGTTTTCAAGACTGTCAGTCTCTCCAGCCCAAATGAGTTACAAATTTAAATGCTTTATAATGGAGCAATACTTTTCCAAGAATTAATTTGAACATGTCATTACATGTGAGCATTTCAGAGATATCCGGGAGTAGAGATTACACACCATTTTCACTTGTGGGTTGTATAAACTAGAAATAGCTTTATGGATATTTGGGCACTGGTACAGAGCCGAAATCAATCAACAACGTGGTATAAGAGGAGCTTCTTTAGACACTAAAAACAATGAGGTTCAAAGAAGTCAGCACACTTACATTTAAGGGAGCACATCACAAGCGAATTGGGTCATCTCAGGGAAATATAAAAGCATTATTCCTCTGAGATTTGAAAAAAAAAAAAATACATAATTACTTCTTCCACCAAGCATGATTCTTTTAAATAACCTTCATTTTTGTCCCTTGGAAATGAAAAGAGGTTTACATTAAAAAGGCATTTCCTCTGACTCTCTGTCCTTGAGCAGCACAAAATGTAAACTATACCCTTCGCTTCTTCCTTTGAAGAAAAAGGAGTTTCAATCTTCTTCTCTGAACACGGTCCATTTAAATAAGGAGATGGAGTCCCATCTTTTCGATCAGCTTTCTTTGTTTGACTTGTCAGTAATAACACTTGAGCTGAAATTGTACAGGCGTCCTGCTAATTTAGTAATTATTGACACGGTGCTGGGCAAGAAATGATAGCAAACACAGGGAACTGTTAAGAAGAAATGAAATAAAAGATCTTCATATCATTGTTGAATAATGGTTGAGATCATTTTGTGCTCTAAGTAGGCCCAAGACACCTTTTTCCATTTTCTCGACACATTTATAATTTATGCTTTGTAATAGTTCCAAATATTTTTAGGACTCTGCACTTTGTTTGAGAATCCAGAAGAACTGAATGAGAATCACGAAGTGCACACACAGATGAGTGAGCAGTGTGACCTGCCATAGCTTTTGATTTAAGAATGATCCCTCATTTCTTCATATTCCCCTTTTTTGTTTCTCAATTTACATTTGTATTTAGAGCTGCCTTAGCTCTGACTGAGATCAGTGTTGCCTATGCAGTTGACCCCTTTGTATGTGGCTGGACCCAGAGATTGCTTTTGGATTTTGCCCTGCGGATAACATCATGGCAGCTTTACTTAGTTCAAATAGCTTTTCAGTGGCCTGGTGTGCAGAGGTTTTAGTATCGTTTCAAGGAAGGCTGTGAGTTTCCACTGCAGTGATACAGCACTCTGTTCTTTGCATTGAACGACGCAATCTTGAAACATGTATAAAAGAGGGCATCCCGTAATGAGTTTGCTTCACACTTACTAGGTGTTAATATTAAAGCTCCCCATAGACGAAAATCACAGTTAACTTGTGCATTCTTTATCTCCTTTAAATTCCCTTTTCCATCTGCTCTCACTGGACTTGGTTAGAGCAATTTCTAGACCTACAATTCTTAAAACATAGCTATGCAAATAAATATAGAGACCATTGTGGTTTCGTGTCATTAGGTAATATTTTTGGATCACTTTAGATTTCCTTTTTTCTGCTTTTTTGCATAAGTATTTTTTTTCCTCAAACGCACATCAGTTCAGAGGCTTTTGATGCGGTTTAGGGAAGAAAAGGGGGAGAATTTGAGGAATTTCATGAAGGAAATTTCAGAAAGAGAGAAAAAATGTATCTCTGTTCAAGTAAAACATCCTAAAAGGATGCGTCAGGTTTTAATGGTGTGTGTGTGTGTGTGAGGCTGTTAAAAAGCTTTCCCTTTTTTCCTACCCTCTTCTAAACTCTATTATTTTTTAATCATTCCAATAGACTACAAACTTCACTCAAGTGTTTCAGAATGAATTTTGTTTGTTTCATTTATGTGTGTTAAGTCCAATAAAATATTTAGCAGAGCTTGGATACAAATTGGAAATGGCCTCATCATTGAATGGAAACAGAAGATGTAGCGAAGAATCATATTAAAGAAAAATTTGTATAATTTTCAGACAAAAACTGAAATGAAATCTGTTTACTAACCCACCAGCTGTCACTGCTACTTCTAGTTGCAATGTATTGCATACACTGAGCTATATACTTGCAGTCACAGGCATTACTGTAAAGTTTCCGCTGGGAAACTGAGCCTAATGCCTTTTCAACTTCTATTTTTTCTTTCAGAATGGGAAATTTAATTTTAGTGCTTGCATGCTTCCTCATTTATTGCAGCGTTTTTGTTGTTGTTGTTTGTTTTACATTTTCAAGCAGATTTTATTTAAAGCAAACAAACCCAAATATTGGGCCAACATATTAAAAAGTTATAACCAAGGAAAAAGTTCAGGGCACTAAAGCTTACAAAATACTATTGCAGAATGTCCCTGGCCATTCTGAAATTGTTTGAGATGTATTTCAAGTACTTAAGATGTATTTCAAGTAGGAAGAAATCTAGGCTATGTAATTACTACCTATTGATTGTCTCTCTAGATTCACTGTCCGAGATCAAGTCCATCAACTTGCAGTGGAGAGGACAAAGTTAGTGCCCCATGGTGTTTGCTTTCAAAAAGGAAACAACAAGGAGATTTTTACTTCTATCAGTAAAA
>CM021774.1:17187757-17197865 GCA_011076525.1 Nettapus auritus
AAAAAAAAAAAGAACAAAATTTTGAAATGTAAAACCTTTTAAGTTGCAAAATTAAAATAATTTTGTTTTGACAGTATCAAAATGAAACACACTGACTTCATTTCAGTATTTTTTCAAATGTTTTTGTGAACAAAATATTCAGCTAAGCTAGAGAGAATATGCAGGATCTCTATTTTTTGCCAAACAATTTTGCTTGCCTGTGCTTCAATTCTGTTACGTTTATTCCATAGTCAAGATTCTAGTTCAGACACCACCTAAGCCAGACTAGGACTTAGCATTGCCTCCAGCTCATGGGTATCAAGCTCCTAGAGAAAAATGAAATTTTCTGGACTGTTAGGCTGGTCTCTTTTCCCAAGACTATATTCATACTATGGGGAAAACTTCATAAAGCCTTTCATTTATGTGCATGCAATTTTATGTACTGAGACAAATGCGGTCTTTAAATAGGGTGCATGGTGTAATCAAACACACTCGCTAGCAGCTATGTTTGGGCCGTCTGTGCCTGCATCTTGTTCCCACTGCAGAATACCAACCACGTCCCCTGTCCACATGGGCAGCTAATAATGTACCAGCAGTGCAGCATAATAGCGTTTGCACCCACGCAGGCAGGCTGCTTTTAAAAACCAGAAATTTCACATTTTCCCCTGCATCTCTAAAATAAAACTGCCTGGGTACCAGTGTGGATACTTGCTGTGCTTAAAGCACAACAGATCAGTTATGGACATGCCTGAACTTTCTGACCCAAGGGATGGAGCATGAGCATACGCAGAAAGAGGCAGAAGAAATCAGCAGACTTAATTGTTCATATCCCAAATGTAAATATCCATATATAAAAACACCCCCTAAACCTGAAATCCACACGTACCGACTGGTCCTTTTTAATCTTAATTTTGAACAGTTGCTACTCCAATTAAATTCTACCACCTAGCATTTTCAAACAGCTCTTAGTTGTTTCAGCAAACTCTTTTAATGGACAGCTGTTTTTGACAGCTCCTCCTGATTTGCCAGCGCTGTGTCATCTGCCAGAGCAGGAGGACCCATTTTGTATTCTGCTGCTGGCACTGAGGGGATATGTAAATGTACACATGAATCAGTTGTCACCAGCACAGACACACTGTGGCGAGATGATCAGAATGTGTTGGGAGTTTAGTTGGCTTAAAGTGGGAGAAAAAAAAAAAAAAAAAAAAAGCAACACACAAAAAACCTACCGTGCTTAGATTTCTTGAAGTGATTTTTATTTCAAGTCTCTCCAGTTTATTTTCACTTTGTGGCGCTTGTTAGATTTAGTTCAGGAGAGTGCAATCTGCTACTCGCAAATCACCAACCTGAAACTCAAAAGTTTAGGAATTATAGAAACATTTCAGGTAAACAGCGTCAGAACTTCAGCTGCACAAACAGAATTTTATATAGGGCTCCACTTTTCAAACATTTTAACCTCTGTGAGAGAAAACTTCGTGTTCCCATGAGCACAGCATGGAAAGAAAGTTTGTTTAGCTTCCCAAGGCATTCTGGTAAATGGTCTGCACTGCTTCAGCCAGCAAGCTCTCTGTTTAATGGCTGAATTTCACACCATATATATGGTCACTAAATAAAGTATAGGGGAAATTACTAGTGGCATTAGCTTTATAAAATTTACTGCTGTCTTCCCAAATGCCCCAATGCGATAGCACAAGGCAGTCATTCTCTCTGTAGTAACAAGTGAGGGGACAACAATTTGACAGTGCTTCTGTTCACTTTTGTTCCTCTCACCAGTATAGCCTGCTGACAAAATCAGGTGCTTCCCTACTTAACAGAACATGTGGCATATACATTTAGGAGATAGTTTGAGGTTGGTTGTTGCTGAGGTTTGCGATCTTTTGGCCAATATCTGCAATTCTGAGTAATATCAAGCTGAAGCTCAGTTTAAATAACCAAAGAAAATGGCAGGATATTTTGAGGACCTGAAGGCCTCCAAATCTGAAGAAGTTTGAATAAAAATAGCCTTTGATATGTAGTATCCTGTTTATCCTGCTAGAACATCTGCACATTTGAAATACTGCTGATGCTGCAAGAACTTATTGAGCTATTGAGATCCCAATGCCAAAGACACATCCATTCCAGTGTGTCGCATACATTTTTTATAAATTCATCAGAGATGTACATCTCACAGACATGACTGATGGTATATCTTATTTCTGTTTGGAAGTTAGTCAGTGTAAGTCCTGGTGGTGCTAATTTTTTTTTGTAACGAAAAATTTAGGTTCAGACTAAGTGTCATCGTTGGTAATTTTCACGTCTGTTGTCTAATATTTGTTAATCTTTACTGTTGTAGATAGCAATGCATATATGATTCAGGTCACAAATGAAATGAGTTTTGAGTATCTTAAGTTGATGTTGCTCTATATGGAGTATCACTATCGAATAACTTTGCAATGACAGGTTAATGTCTGGAGGATCTTGGACAGAACAAGAACAGGCTTGGTGTCTGTTGGCAAAGCTAAATGGATCATCTTATCCTCATAAGCTTTGCAGTTTAGTGGGAATGGTGTGCTGGCCCCACTACAGCCAGTCTCAGAATTTTTCTTTATCCCTCAAAAACTACAATATTATCTTCAAGAAGAAAGGCAAAATTTGTTGAACAGCCCAGCTTGGAAGGGAAATGAGTATTTATTATCACTATTATATAAGAAATGGAGAAAAGGTATAACACCACACTGTTATGCTAGAAAGAATAGAAAAATGATGAGAACCCAAGTACACAAAGAGAATTTATAGTCAAGGTAGTGAAACAACCTGAACATTGTACTGGTTTATTCCTGTGTGGATATTGTAGAATATTTAATAACAAAGCAGAAAAAGCAGAAGTGCTCAAGAAACATTTCTGTTCCGTATTTGAGGAAAAGCCAAGCTACATAGTCGTATATTATTATGATGCTGCTGTATCAGTTTCTTTTCCAAAATGACAAAGTTGATAATTTTAAAATCATTGAATATGAACAACCGGCATCCAATAATTTTACTAGAGGTGGCCAAGGAACTGTCCGGGCATTTAGTGTTGATTTTTAATGCCTTGAACACTGGTAAATTTCCAGAGGACTAGAAGAAATCTAATACTGTGCCAATACTTAGAGAGTGCAAACGGAGTGACCCAGGTAACTGGCTTAAGGGCAACGTTACAAATGCCAGTCAATGTAGGATCGTGGGAAACATACTTTGTTGAGCTAACAAGGACAGTTTGGGTGAGATTAGAAGTTTGGTTGATAAAGCAACTATGTTTATATCATATTGGGACTTGCATAATCATTCAGTGATTATCACAAGGGTATCTTCTGCCTTTGAATTAGGGGATCTGTAAGTACCTTTGAAAACATTGTTCAATATTTTTAATCTATAAATCTGCATGATAATATTTTACTACTTTAAAACACATCCAGTCCTGTAATGTCTGCCAGCTATAGATTGCTATTAATGGGGGCTGTCTGGCTGTAAATAAATAGTACTTGGTTTTCTTATAAAAATGCAATAAGACTGAAGTTTTATGTTTCATGTAAAATGGCATTTTTACTTTAAAGAATATAATTTAACTTGACACAGCTCTGCTGAGCTTTACAGTGGCTTAATCAAATACAGCACTGCTTTAAAAATAGGGATTGCTTCAAACAGTGGATTAAGTTATTGGTCTTTCACGTCTCAAGTGCTGAAGCTCATTAGGTCTCAGGGTGAGAGTGAAAAGCGATGTCGTTTTAGCTCTGACTAAGCGTAATAGGAGTTAACTCATGCCTCTGTCAAGTTGATGGTTGGGTGGTTTTTTTCATTTAAGAGAATGCTCTTTCAGGTTTGCCTAAGTTTGAAGAACCTGCTCATAACAAAATCAGCTTGACTAAATAAACAAAATGTTTGTTATTCAACATACATGCAGCACCTCGAGCATCTCAGAAAACCAAATTCTTTCTCAGCTGTCCTCCTCCCCCTGCTTATTCTCCCGAATTAATCATATTCATGGAGTGATGTGATAGTGTGGTTTTAAGCTAGTCCTAAAAACAAAACAAAACAAAAAACAAACAAAAACAAACAAACAAACAAACAAAAAACCACTGTCTAATTAATTAAGCAACGGACACAGGTGAGGTCCTGCATGACTGCATGGAATCTTTGACATAAAGCTCCTGATTGACAAATGTATCATCTAAAAATATTTTTGCATCCTATTGTCTGCGAAAGGATGAGCCTCCATAATCTCCAAAGCAGGCAAACCTCCTCACATGACTCTTGGTTTTGTGCTAATGAAGTTTTTGCCTCCCGACCAAAGTGCCTCTTCACAGAAAATACACCTTCTGAACAAGATTAAATCAGGTTTCTTTATACACAATAATCATCCTGTATCTCTTTGCTTACTTATACACTGATCAATGGCTGATCGATGCTAATGGCTGCAGTGTCTTTTTTTCATCAGTGTGCCTTCCTTCTTCTTTGGCACTTTAGCATGTCACTGTCTTCTTCATGAGAGGCTTGTTGAAAGCAAAATAATGTAAATCAATTGGTCTCCGTGTCATAAACAAAAGCTCTTGGATCAGTCAGAGACAGCCCTGGAGCACTGGATGGCAGCGCATTTTAGTTTTATCTTCAGCTTGTTGTATTTCTGAAGGCTCTTAAAAACCCACACTTCCCTCCCCAGCTAAAAACCTCTGCAGAGTCGAGATGGACCTCTTCATTCCTTCAGCTGAGCCACTGCAGAATTTTGCAGTTTGTCATCAAACGCATATGGCCCTGTCCTGGTTCTGTTTTTATGCACAGACATCACTGTATGAGCTATGCTAGGCAAAGCGAGAATGCACAAATGGATCCTGCCGTCCTTAACCATGCTGCAGGTTTATAAAACCAGTAACTACCTAGAACAGCTGCACTGGTATGAAGGTTTGATGCTGGTCTTCTTCAGCAGCAGATTAGTGAAAAATACCTCATACAACAGAACGTGAGTAGTGCTGTGGCCAGTCTTCAGTACTAAAACAACATACCATGTGAGAGGGGGTAATATCGGGTACAAATTTCAGGCAAGGCACCCATTTATGGAGTTGGGACTTAGGTGTCTGATGTTTTCATTAGTAGGTAAATCCTGTGTGGTTATGCTTCGAGTTAAAAGCATTTAGCTAAGGAAAAATCAGTAGTGTGAATGGGACTAAAGAAATCTAATAACAAGACATTAGTAAGAAAAGCTGAAAATCTTTGTTCTAGCACATACTGTAGTGTTTGACTTTCTAAAACAGTGCTTCCATTTAATGCTGATTTATGGTCTTGTGATGATTATTTATTACAGGAAAAGTATTAGTTTAAGTAGATATGAAGCATTGTAGATGGGGAGTAAATAAGGCTTCTGTTCATTTGCTGTGTATGTCAATGGTAAATATGTTATTTACCATTAATTACTATGTACCTAGACAGCAATTTGTCATTTATCAATCAACTATAAAATATCTAAATATCTTGTTGATCATTGCAAAAGGCTTTCATTTAGTGCATGCTTTATTAGAATTCAAGATTTTCTCTTTCAAAAATTCAGTTAAAATGCTGAAAAGGTAGAGAATAATAATAACTTGATAAATTTAGGAGACTTATAAAACGTGGAAAACTACGAGATAATCAGTCCTTGTTTCATGATGTCATCTATCTTATTAGCCCAGTCACTAATAATCTTTTTTGTGTTGTTAGGGTGTTGTTTCAAGCCTTTGTTAATATAATACAACTCAGGATATAATTCAAATAATTCAGGAAAAGGATTAAAAAAAAAACAACAGCAACAACAACAAAAACATAACTAAGGATATTTTTCAACCTGCTTGTGGAGCTTTTGCCTCTATCATCCCAAAAACTACACTTGGATCCTCCTGTTAATGTAGATATCTTGTCTGATATGCCTGGAGAAGCTGATGCAGGAATGGCAGGAGTGCATTTCCATCACCACTAGACTTGTATTGAAGATGGCTCCCCCTTTTTGGAGAATGTTGCCTGGATTGCTTGCTGTTCCCTATGTTAAGGTCAATAAATCTCCCTTGAAATGATTGAACATTTCAAATTGGAGGACAGTACATGCACATCCAGACACAGATGGTGAATATTTCATGATGTTCTTTCTATGAGTACAGCATAAAATCCCCACCATGGGCTATAGAAATCAGCAACATACAACATAAAACAAGCACAAAATGAAGGTGCTTCTACCCTTCTCCCAGAAAAGCCAAGTGATGTCTTCTGCTGCCAATACCAAGAATCTGTCCCATGCTCCCACAGTCCTGGAGCTTCCTTCTAATTCTGGCATGTCTGTCATCTCAATGTCTGGCATTGAGATACTTTATCTTCAAATTGTTATATATTAAATGGCTAATTAAAGACGGCATCATTTTTTTCCTGAGATTTCTGAAACACGTTCTCCTTACACTGTGTCTGGAGAATTGACTCTTGGCAAATGAAGGTAGTTTGGCTTTGCAAGTAGAGAAAGAAAAGGCAGCATAAATGGTTATTTTTAAAATGTTTGACTACTTTTGAAATGATTTGCTGTTAAATACGTGCCAGGTTTGGATTTGCCAAAACTTCTCTATAGAATATCTCACATATTAATGACTTTGGTGTTGCCATATGTGTATAACAATGAAAAAAAATCCAGGTAAGTTTGTGCTGCCAAAGAAACACTGACTGTATCAGAGAAGAGAGAACAGCTGAGGTGGTGGAAGCAAGAACAGCTTTCAGCTAATGTGCACTGCCAGCAAGGGTTGGGCACTTCCAGATCTCAGCTTGATGTAAGGGCAAAAGGAGGAAGGAACAGCCACTCACCAAGCCAAGGACAGATCTTGAAAGGCTCCAGGGTAACATCTGAGAGTAGACCTATTAAAAAGTGCTGTTAGTTTTAACAACTGGTTCAAGAACTGTGATTCTTATAGCTGCCTCTTCCAAACCAGATTATGTCATCTCCAGCACAACCATGAGATCCTGTTCCAACAAATAAAGGTTATGGACAGAAGAGAATACAACAATATGCTGTTGTATTGGTACAAGCTGGGAACATCCATGCAACACAGCTGGCATAGGGACAGAGCAGCAAAATCATGTGGGCATCCTGAGCGCTCTGGAGTTGTTCTAAATGCCAGCCTTCAGTTAACTCCTGTCTGCTGCTGGCATGCCCCAGCTACAAAAACCCGATAGGCCACGAAGGGTAAAGAGATGCTGTGACTGACCCAGACGCAATGCACCCTTGTGAACTCCAGTCAGTGGGTGAAAGTAGCCACAAAAAAAAAATGAAAATTAGAGGGGTCTGTGGTTATTTCACATTAACTTACATTACAGGACTGTATGACAGTTTTTATCATAGCATGCTGTTTTAGCTTTCAGCTGAGGATTGAGGCCAGCATGGCTGCAGGCAATATAAAAGTTTTCTCTGTAAAAAATCCTATAATTGATGATCTCAAAGCATTTTAAAGGCATTAATAAATAAAGCTTCAAACACGGCTACCAGTATTTCAATCCCTAACGTTCAGCAGTGCTTGTAAGTGCTGTTATAATAATAACAGTCATATCAGATGCTCTTGCAATTCCAGAAATATTAATGGCATCTTCTCTGTCAACAACCTCCCCTCCTCCAGGCCCTGCTTTCTCATAGGCAGGGAGCAAAATTTTGCAAGGCAAAGAGCTTGGCGGAGAGTTTTGGTCATTTGCGATTTTGCTTTTGTAGGTTTTTGTGGGTGTCCGAGAGAGGACACTGACTGACTGGAGTGTTTTCTTGTACTAATAAGTGTTTTTCCTGATATCAAAAACATTTGGATGGATGTTTTTTTTCTTACCTTTCTTACTGGAATTCCTTTGTGGTCACAGACAACTAATGAAGAGAACAAAAGGGAGGCAATGTTACAAAATCATTAGAAAAGAAAAGGGAGATACTGTTCAAACAAATGCATTTTGCTATTACAATGCCATTTTCAGTCTTGTTTGCAGCCCCTACTGTTCCTTACACTGTCTCTTCACTGGGGACAAAAAATTCATTAAATGGCTCTTCATTTTGCAATATCAATATGTTTTAAGTCAAATTGTGTATTCTTTGCTGTTAATTTTCTTTTAAACACAAAGCACCATCAGAAAGTTTAACTGCAGGGGGGCTACAGGCAAGAAGGAAGATACAAACATCCCTCTTATGAAAAATAATAATAATAATGAAGTCTTTTAAAGTTTAAAGGAAAATAGTGGCTTTTTTACGCCAAGACTGTAAGACCTGTTCATTGATCTTTTCAAAGAAGCAACAACAATAGGGAGAAACCAGAATGAAAGAAAATGAAAGCAAGAGAATAAAAGCTGTAAAGAGTTGGGGTACAAGGAAAAAGTAATCCAGAATCAGTGGATATTGACGAAGCCAAGAATGCAATGTATCCATGATCCCAGCAATGGGCCTGGCTATATTACTTGACTTGGCTTTGGCTTTACATAACCAAGTATTTTTACTGAGAAGGCTTTTTTTTTTCTGGTTTTGCTTTTTATTCAGAACAGTTGCTAGTCTTGCTTATCCGATAACTCTCAGCTCATCCATTTTGAGGGCTAGACTTGTTCAGTAAGCAGGAGTTCTCAGCTGAAATGGAACCAGAGCGCATTGCCGAGAGCCAGCCTTTAGCCGGGGTCATGGCTGAAGTGAGACAGCCATGCTGCCTCTCTGGAACACAGGGAGGAGTTTTGTGATAGATGTTTGTGGTTGGAATCAAACTGAGCAACTAATGATTTGTCCTATGAATATCTCCACGGGAATGTTTGAATTCACAAGTGATGTGGTTCTCCTGGCAATCAGTGCAAGGGGCAGAATGCCCACAGCACAGTGTATAAATGAAGGTGTCAATAATACCCATGGCAAGAAGACCATAGAGAAACCAGTGAAGAAATTTTTACACAGTGTGTAGCTATGCAATTTCAATAAAAATATTAATTCCTATTTAAGCAGAAAGAAAATATGAAGCATCACTGAAAAGTTCAACTTGCTGTCTTTCCAGTGTAAATAGAACCAAGTTGTAGTATTTAACCTAAATTTCTTCCTCCTCAAAGTTAAAAATCGCATCTCATTTTACCAGTTTTATGCATACTTGGTAAATTTCTGATGCCTAATTACACCTCTTCCTTTAGAGGAGTACAGAACAAGGCAGCTCTTTATCCCACAGACTGCATAAAATGCCAACATTTCCCCAGTTCAGAAACCACAGCCACTGTGTGTGGCTGGGTGCAGAAGAGACAATTCATAAGTTAGCAATTAAAAGGAGAGAAATTCCTGTAGTTGCTGGTTGAAGTAGAAGAGCAGTAGTGCCACCAAGATAAATCCGTATTTCAAATCATCTCATTGTGACACTCCAATATACTCATTTGGAGTGGATATTTCTGTGACCTGTTTCATCTGTCAAACAACTCAGAACAGTAAAGAAAATTTAGCATGGAAAAAGGCACAGCAACATGGGTTCATTGTCATAGGATCATCACCAACAGAAAGGAAGAAAGAAAGAAAGAAAAGACAAAAAACCTCGGCCATGGCTGCTCATGGTAACTGAAGGCAGCACAGTCCACTACTGCTTCCAAGCGCAGTGGAAGCCATTGAGACGTCCAACAAATGTGCAGAGGAGTCAGTCTTGTTATCATATGATTAGGAATTTAGGCTCTTATTGGGCACAGACCAAAGAAAGTCCTGGAACAAGACAGATAATGAACTTGGGTTGTAAAATACTGTCTACTATTACGCCATTTTGGCCAGTGATCCTGTACCATATGTCAAGTGGGCTGCAAATTCCCATAAAGCAGCAGTTTGCTATACTAGACCTATAACAAAGGAGGTTGTAAAAGGAATAAATGGCAAATGGAAGCTAGAAAGCATGCCAAATGTACAGCACATGCTTATTAACGGCAACACAGCAGCCAAAGGGAGGCAGAAGTTGCATATGGGACTAGACTTGTGCACGGGGAAAATGGAGAGTAGCAATACTGCCAAAGGTTGGGCTCTTTTTTCTTTTCTCTCTTCTCTTCTCTTCTCTTCTCTTCTCTTCTCTTCTCTTCTCTTCTCTTCTCTTCTCTTCTCTTCTCTTCTCTTCTCTTCTCTTCTCTTCTCTTCTCTTCTCTTCTC
>CM021774.1:17198265-17478400 GCA_011076525.1 Nettapus auritus
CACTGAATCTGTGCACACTGCTAAACCATCCAGGTGTTGTGGATATAAAGAAACCTCAGATATGAGACCAGAAAGGCCAAAACTCTGAGCCCTGTAACCATGGCCGATTTCTACTCTATGAGAAACAGGCACCTTCAGATAGACCCACAAATGTTGATTTTTATAATGGCAATTACTGTAACTTCCAATGATCCAATAGGCTGAATATTGTTCACTGAAAGCTTTTTAACTCAGAGAATGCCATTTTGCCTAAATTATCGTGTCTTATGGGAGCATATCAATTTCAATAAAATGTTATCAGTAAATTTAGAAATGTTTTTAGAGAGATTTTAGCAGAACAGTGCATTCCAAATGGTCACTTCAAACTCACTCTTCTTTTTTTTCTTTTTTTTTTATAATAAAAATAAGAATGTTTCAGCTTTTTTGAAATAAAACATTCAGGGTAATTTATTACAATTTCATGTTAACAACTTCATTTCCCAGGAAACTTTTAAGCATTGGTGAGGAAGGGAGATTGCTTTTACAAATGTTAACTAAAAACACAGTTTTCAATGCTGGAGCTTCTGGCAGAATAAAAATTCCTTTAGCTGGTAGAACTGGAAAGTTATTAGAATTGTCTTGCATGTTTAGACCATGCTTTTTTTTTTTTTTTTTTTATTCCATTTGTCAACATTTCATTAAAAAGACTGTATTTGTGGCAAAATTATGATTAAGGACATTACTGAATTTCTCTGCACAGTTTAAGATTTCAGTGTATACAGAAAGTAACAACTGACGTAAAAAGCATTATCTTGCTGTTATTTAAGTGGGTGTGTTATATGTTATAAATAAAGAGCAGATCCCAAGAAAATTGCATTTAAAGGCCAGCTGTTTCTGCTCCAGAATAATACATTAGTTTTAACTCAAATGCTATATGATGTTGCATATAAGAGGTACAGAATAGGTATTTCAAAGGTTTTCCCCATGTCTTCTTTGACTGTTTGCTTCTCTGACAAGCATATATTTTTATGGATCTGGGAGAAATGCTCTTCTCAGTGTGTTTGTAAATGTGTAGATGAAAGCTTAAGGAGGTAGGTGTGTGGAGTATGTTTTTATGCACACCTCCATACATGAAAATGTTCTCAGGATGGGAGAAGTAGTGCTTAATAAAGTTACGTGAGTTACATTTTCGGTGACCCAGATACTAAATCCTAATATTTTCAGGAGTCTTTGGCTAAAATATTTTAGAACTGTTATAATTTCCTAATGTGACCTGAGAAAAGAATGAGAATGTAGGATTAAATCTAGTTAAGATCAACCAAAACTAGACAAAAAAAATAAAAATTAAAACAAAAAACAAAACAAAACAAAACAAAACAAACAAAAAACAAACAAAAAAAAAACACTACTTGCTGGTTAAAATTAATCCTCTGTGGCCATAACTTGTTAGCCTTTCTCCTGTTGAGTAATACTTGATTGATTTTACTGGGACATTGTACAAGTACAATTCACTGACATTGCTGGTTGAATTTCATCAAACACCCTCTCATTTCAGTCTTATTTTAGTGATGGTTCCCCCTGTTCACACCAGCATTAAAGAAGGAGCTGTGCTTAATCTTAAATGTTTGTACATTACTTGACCTAAAATATAACTTCCTACCTGCCAGGTACCATACAGAAAGGCAAGCCTGAGTTGTTTAGACAAAATCCATGAAAAAGAAAGAATAGATAGACATCACAGAAATCACAACAGGGGCTGAAAGGAAAAAAAAAAAAAAAAAAAAAAAAAAAATGAAGAGGAGAGGAAAAGAAAAATCCATTACAAATGAAAATAATAAAGTCTCTTAAACTTTAAGGAAAAAATAGAGGCTCATTTTGTACAAAGATACTGGGATGTGTTCATTGATCTTTTTAAGACTTGAGAAGAAATTGGCCAGCAGCTGAATAAAAGAAAATGAAGTTCCATTAATAGAATCCATCGAAAGACAACTCGGGTAAATTGATCAATGCAGCACAAATAATTTCTAAC
Organism: Nettapus auritus; assembly: GCA_011076525.1. NCBI lineage: Eukaryota > Metazoa > Chordata > Aves > Anseriformes > Anatidae > Nettapus > Nettapus auritus. Next base: position 17,200,274 of record CM021774.1, read on the forward strand.
CTTTCCCCTCTTTGGAGAAGACATTTGTTTTTTTGTTGTTGTTGTTGAGATTTTTTTCCCCTCCCAAAGCATGTAAACAGCATACATCACCAATTTCAAGTGCTTTTTAGATGGCTTTTCTAGCAATAATTGGAGAATTTCTTGAACTAAGCATGGTAATGGCTTTTCTTCCATCCCTCTCATTCATTGCACCCTCATTGCCTTGAAGAATATCAATACATTGAGAAAGTTTGAGGGCTTTTCTTTTCCTCTTTTTTAAACTCTCAGTCTTCCTTTTCTACCTCCTCCCTCAAAGAGCTTTTGAAACGTGTCAATTAAAAAGCTGATGCAGCTGTCACTGTGGTATCTGTGTATGTAGGAGAAACTTCATATTGACTGAAACGCAGAAGGAGCCCAAAGGCCAGGAGAGGTTTTGTCCTCTGATAAGTCTTTAACAGCCTTGCACCAGAGCCTGGCCCTTTGCTTCCGACAGTAAAGCTCTCACTTGCAGTAGCGACAGCCCTTTTATTTGAACTTATATTAGCCAGATGTCATAAGCAGAAGAGATCGTTTGAGATCTGAAGCTTCACCTACGAAGGTGCAGCATCCTTTGCCCAGAGAAATTACACAGGCTGGAGGTCTCAACTTCTGCCTTTTAGGAAAAGTGAATATCCTCAGTTACCAAAGTTGTGAATGGGGAACAAACAAGTTTATAGTAAAATAAATCTAACTCAAAAATATCTATAATAATCAAAAACATAAAAAAAAACAAAAAAAAAAAAACTTTGCACTTGGTATTTGGCATCTCCTCACAGTATAAAGTACAAATATAAAGCTATTCTACCTTTGCTTACTGAGATAAAATGCTGTTTTGTATTGAAGCCACAAAGTAACAATGGGAGTGTGACAGTTAATGAAACAACAGAAATAATGCAGCACCTTTTTGAAAAGGATGTAACCCATGGTTATATAGAAAGCTTTTTACAGTAATGGTGGGTTTCAATAAATGAAATGGGCCTTCACATATGCTGCATAATTGTCAAAACACGAGGCTTTGGGGTCATATACCCAAAATGAACTCAATTTTATAAGGCCACATCACATAACTGAGCACCATTATCATTTTCTTCTCCAAGAGCAAGATGTGTCTTATCCCTGAGACAGTGCTTCATTCAGTTCAGGTATGAAGTTACATGAAGGGCATTATGGAAAAGATCAAGCTACACCTGTTTAGATCACACCCCCTGTGTTAATAAAAAGGTACATTCGCTGCTTGGCTTGCGCACATAAATACTTAGTAAGATCTTACACAATGGTAAAATGTTCCACAAAACGATTGGGTCTTAAACTCTGCAGAACTGTCCCTGAAATAATAATAATAATAATAAAATTATCATCAGAAACTTTCTAATATGTACAGCTCTCTCATGCAGCTTTTATTGCATGCAAGTATTCAAGTCCATGTTTAAGCATATCCTGGTCCACCATTGTTGAACTTGCAGAGGGGCATTAGTGGTTCAAAACAGGGTATAATCCGCTGACAGATAATCATTGTCCATTCAGAAACTTCTTGTTTTACAGTACAGCTGGTGTCTATCACCTGTGTTATGGGGGGTGCAGGGAGATTTGTTCAGATTAGAGTGTTTTTTTTTTTTAGAAAAAAGTGTAGAGTAAATATCAGTGATCACCATTTGAGTAAAATCAGAAGTAAGTCAAGTCCTTTGTTGCTCCATTTCCCTATCCTTTAAGTTACCCCTACATAGATTTTTGTGTCTTTCCATTTAAATCAGAGAATGTGTTCTGAAAGCTTAAACCAGATAGTTAATTTCATTTTTTATATCACCAAACATGTAAGTATACATATGCTAGAAAAGCAAATAGATAATTAAAGGAAGTGTTAAAGAAATGTTTATAATTTACATGCAGAGGAATTAGCTTGACTCTTAGCCTCACACAGACTTTCGATGCATCTTTAAGGGATTCACAGAGAAAGAGATTTTTTCACAAACCCAGCAAACTTCAAATTTTACAAGGTTGTGTCCAGCAGTGAAGTTGAAGTCACGAGGGATTCTGGGAGCTAAGATCACACACAGAAGGTGCTTTCTTACATGATGGGAAAACTGGGAAAGACTGAACTTTCAACCTTTTCTGTGAAAGCATATGAATACAAAAATCAAGCTGATATACAATAACAACTAATCATCAAGAAAGACAATTGTTAGTGACTTATGAAAGAAAGCTCCAACAGATAAGAAACGATTGGCAAATATTACTGCTTTTCTGCACCTATGCTAGTTAAGCTTGGAAAGCAGCTTCCTCAGTAAGCTTTATGAGACAATCAAGGGTGTTAAGCCATAAGGAAATCAGGTCTTCACCTCTCTTTGATTTTAGAAAGAAAGGAAAGAGTATGTGGTTAACACTTTAGGACCTTTTCTGCACAGCACAAGAAATCCGGAGGTAAGTAATGATGCCATCACTGTCAAGGACCAGGAGAGATCAGAGCCAGGGGATGTAAATGAATATGTGGCCTCTTGGATTGCTGTCCCCTCAGAGCTATCACTGCCTAAATAGTTTCATTTACTTTTGAGTACCTTACCAAAGCCAAGGAAGTATCGAGGCCTTTCTGAAAGTAAATTTGTTGTGTAATGTGCATGAATCGAGAGAGAAGAATAATGCTGAGGAAGGGGCATTAGCAATGGAAGGGATCTTCTGAGCCCTGCAAAAATGGAAGACACTTTTATTCCCTCATCACTTGCTTGAGCTGTGCTAATAGAGCCCAAAGATACCTTATTTGTGCTCCCAACTCTCACCTATGTATGATATTTTCTGTACCAGTCTACTTGCTAATACTATAACAGAGTATTTCTTCCCTCCTCTCTCTTCCCATTGTCCTTTAGAAGCGGTCACCCATCTAATGCTTAATACTTGATTCTATATAATACAATTTCTTGTGAAAACTCTCCCTACTAATTATGTTATATATTATATATTATAGGGATGACAACAGTAGTAATCCAAGAGGATTTGAACACCTTGAGTGTCATTTCCAAAATCCTTGGGAAGGGAAGGAGTAGAGCTTTTCCTGGACCTTACGTGGAATTTGCTATGTTTAATGAAGCTTTTAATCTACTGCATTAAAAACCCCCAACCTATAAGATGGATATATAGTCATCATTAGATGAGACACCATTCAATGTGGCAACAGGTAGACTTTCTAAGAGGGATTTAATTTCCATCTCTAATTTCTGCCAGTTTGATATAGAAATACTGGATGTCAGAATATGGAGTTTCTTCTAATAAACCAAAAGTAAGATAAATCTGTTTATAACATTACCCTATGTCAGTACACAGTATGAATTACTGCAGAGACTAGCACTGTGGAAGACATTTAATGGTGGGGAAGCCTAGGTAAACTTGCAGTAGTTCTGCAGAGCAAAGGCTGAGGGAAAGACCAAATTACAGTAGACTATACACTAAGTTTCTTTTCATTATTTTACCTTTTCTCAGTTTGTGCCACAATTTACCACTTTGTGACACAATGTTGGTTATTATTTTTCCTTTTTTTTCCCTTGCCTGTTAAATTTAATAGAAAAATCCAATTATTATGTAAATAGAGCCTCGCTATAATTGTCACAAACAAGTTAGCATAACAATGAGAAGCAACAACTTTCTGAAGTCAAAGAAAGTGCTGATTTATGACTGTCTCTGAGGTGTGATTGATACAGAATGTTCTGAAGGAATATTTTCGACATTTCTCCTCTCCTTCATTTTACAGACTGCTTCCTCAGATCATCCTAGCTGAGGCATGTTTGCAAAAGCAAGTTGCTTTGGAAGAGGGAACTTTCCACAGACTCATTTTCTTTTCTTTAAAGAAGGGGGGGAAAAAACACAAAAAGCCTACAAGAGCCATTATTTAAACAGCCTCCTTTTTAAAATGTTTCCGGCAGATGTTTATGTAGAGAATGTGCTGGAACTCCTTCACTAAGACACAGAAGTGACATTTCTTGAGGGTTTTACTTGAAGAATTTGTCTTTCACATCATGTCTTTAAACATCTGCAAAAGGCAACAGAATCTTTATTATCCCGCTAACTTGAAGAAAGGCACAATGCAAAGTCCTGAATCCTTAAAAAATGGTATTTAATGGGACTGACAGATGAGAAATATCTAGTTCTAATGTTTTCCTTCAGTAGAAATTCACCTCTTGACCTTATGACTCCAGAGTACGGTTGCTGCCTTCTCAAAATGAACATTTGCTCCCATTCAGATGTGCTTTCTATGGTTTCATTGCTTTTTTTGTTTTGTTTTGTTTTGTTTTGTTTTTCATATTGCTCAGTTATCTGCTTTAGGGGAGGTATCATCCTCAGGATTCAAAGAAAAACAAAATTGTAAATACTGCCAAGCACACTTGTGCTAGGTCTGTTTATGGCACTTGTGCTTCCAAGCCCTCTCTTAATCTCCTCAGTTGGATATTTTTCTTCTTCCTCACAAAAAATCAAAGCTGCCTTCTTTTTCTGCCTTTTCTTTTAAATAGAGGTTGAAGGAGTGGTATAATTTAGCTTTCATATTCCTTTGCTTGAGTATGGTTATTTGCTGCTGTGCAGAAAATATGGAGTGGGACCAGTACTACCTTCTACTTCACTACCACCCTTCTACCTCACAAAGTATTCTTTTTAAGGCATATTCCATCTATCTTTCTGTTTTCTGGTTTGTCTCAGGTTCTTAGTGGGGGGGCAAATTTTAGTTGTGTTTTTTTTCACTCTCCACTGTATTGTATTTCGGTTGTTGAACCTTTTTCCTCCTCCTTCTTCTTTTTCTCATTCTTTTTTTTCTTTTTTTCTTCCCTCAAGGGTTTTCTCTGGGAAAAGTTTTCTGGGCTTCCATCCAGCCAGTGTCACAATTCACAGCTGTACTGTTTGATTCAAGTGCTTCAAGCTGCCAGTGAGGTAGAGCCAAATGAGATTAAGGGCTTTTTTATTAAAGCAAGCACCCGCATGTGCTGGTATGGTTAAGGCTACGTCAGGCATTCCAGTGTGAACCCCGATTTCTGGAGACCTTTAGTTCTCAAACATAAAATATTTATGCCAGGTTGAAACCTGACCTAGATGTACTCATCTGGGAGGAGCTGTAACTCTTTGGAAAGAAACGGTTTGGTTTTTATTAAGTTACAGCTCCAAGAAAGGAAAATGTACTGATTTCAGGATAAGCAGTTTAAAAAGAGCAGAGAGAGAGAGAGAGCGCTGCATATGTTAAAAGAACAGCAACAAGCATAAACTAAATGAGATATTTTAAAAGAATTCAAAGTGAATTTAAAGGAAGACATGCATTAAGTAGCAAGAGATTGATCTTTTAGCCCCCTTCCCTGGCACACGATGGATTTGAACCCTCTGTGCTGGTCAAACTCTGGTACTCCCAGCATGGCCTGGACCATTGCCAGCAGTGCACCATCACCTGCAGCACTTCTGCTGCTCATCCCTGGCTGCCTGGCTCTGCCAACTGCACCCCAAATGGCACCTCTGAGGCAGCCACGCTGCCCAGCAGTTTAAATTTATTTATATTTTTTTCTTTACGTTGGGATAAACCAGGCACCAATACAAATTGGTGATGTGAAACAAAATACCACCCTGGTTCTTTGCATCTCTGAACCCAATTTCCAGAAAGAAATGCATTTTTAGCTCCCTTTCCTTTCAAAATATACCCAAATTAAAACTGTTTGTTTGTTTGTTTGTTTGTTTCCTGTTCTTATCTTTTTTGTCAACATTGGTGAAGATAAATGAATTGATATTTTAAACATAAACATACACGTGTGCTGAAGCCACAGAAGTCTATGGAAAACAAGATCAGCTATAGTAGTACTGATCAAAAATGTTCAAAAAAGAAGAAAATGAGAAGCTTTACAGAAAAACCCCAAATCACCACTATAAACTTTCTTTTCCATAACTTTGGGCCAAATATAAAGTGGATCAGAAGGTTTTGAAGGTTATTGACATTTCAAATTTTGAAATTCTCAGACAGAGGTAGCCTTTTTCAATATTAGGTCACCTTTTCTTTTTCCTTTTTGTCCAGCTGTGTTACTAAGCATCACATATGCCTTGATAAAGCCTCTGCACACACACTGACAGAGACAACCCTTCATCCTTTCAAGAGAGAGGTGCTTTTATATAAACATATGTCTAGGATGGCATTGTGGTTGGCAGTGAGAGCTTTAATTCTCTGCCCAGGAGCTGAGAGACAGTTACAGCTCTGTGCTCTCAGTCGAGGGGCCAGCTCAGGAGAGGGGGGTACCTGGGTTCAGGTGTAAGGAGTAACTTCAGCAGAGGAAAATATAAGCAAAATCAGTTCTGGAGAATTACTTTTTATGAGTTGGGCCGTTTTAGTTTTCAAAAACCTTTTGAAATTATCACTGTCTTGGGGAGAAAAAAAAAAAAAAAAAAAAAAAAGCATTCAGGGTGATTTTTATTTAAGGTTGATCTCTTTAATTTCATTTAGAGGCTTGGTAGCTTCTCAAACTATTTAATTTTGTTTAGTGATACCTCACGTAACCCTGCAGTTGCTATTCCAGCCTTAGCTTACCTGTCACAGTGTGACAGCACTGTATTAAACACCGCCCTGTCCGGGGACTACATGCTTTGACTCTGTGTAGTAGCTGACACTGTGAATACTGTATGCAAATACTGTCAGTCTGTATGTGATTGTCCTACTATTATTAAGGAAGAAATTTAGGAGTAGGGAGGGAGAATAGAGCTGAAACTGTAGTAAGTCTGACTTTTTTGCATAATTGTAATGTGATGCAGTTGTTCTGCAAGTCCTCTCGGTCAAACATATTTTAGCCATTTCCTGTATTTTTCACTTGTAACCTAATGGTATCAAGATACAAATACCCACATCCTAATCTCTGCTGCTCATGTAATCTTAACAGTGATTTGAGACTTAAATGCTGAGACTGTTTAAGTCTACAAGACTCTGAAATCAAAGGCAGCAACATTAATATTCTGTGCAAATGTGAAGAAGCCATGAAAGCTTTGTTTGTTGCTAAAGAAACCAACTAAATCAAACAAGCTGAAGAAAACAAAGAAATGTATAATTGTTTTAATTAAAACTGCCACTTAATCCAGCAAAACTGCAGCACAGTTGCACTCTCCAAATGTTTCTTGCTTAGGCTTGCATACTCAAAAACTATTCTTAATCATTTAAATAAAACATTGCCAGGCATTTCCCACCACCCTTTGACACAAAAGCTCCTAAGCAAATTGCAAGAAAGCCATGCAAAATTTTGTGATGTTTACTTCAGATTTTATCCATGAGGAATTTATGGAACTCACCATTCAACTCCAAAAGCAAGTTATCTCAAATGAAATACAATGCTTCTTAAATCTTCAAAGAATATCGTGGCATTTAGCCATCAAACGCACTGTGACTTTAGAAATCCAAAAAGTGCACCAATGCCAGAATCAGACTGCCCTATATGGTTATTTTAAGTCTTCAGGGCCACAAGAATACTCTTTTGAGTCTGGGCACTCCGTGCATTCAGTGTCTGGTTAGTTAGAGCAGTCTAGCAATCACTTTGCCCTTCACTAGCTGCTAAGCCCCTTCATCTCTTCCCACCCCCGTGGTTATTTTGGCACCTCAAAATAAGGCAGATATAGAAGGGACCTTGGTAGTAGTACCTCCACTTCTGGAACCAGTCCAAGTCTCTGCTTCTAAATGTAAAATATGAGTGATACAGATACATCACAATTTCAGATGGAGAAGGTCTGCCCCTTCTACTGACTTGTGTCACATGAGGTTCCTGTATCTCTCGTGATCTTCCGATGCTCATAAAGCTTTTAAACGTGTAGCATCAGCTTAAATTTGAATTCTTGTCCTCCTCAGTTATATATTGCCTCCCTCTGCAAAATTTGGACCAAAATCTCTGGTAGTATATGAATCCAGCAAGTTGTCGCTGTGTGGCAAAGAAGCAGTTGTCAAATCTAAACCCACATTTACTTCCTCATCTCAAATAATCCATTCAACTACTGTGGTATGGTTTTAGCCTGTCTTTTACCTTTTCTTAGCACTCTGGGGACTCCCTCAGTCTTTACCCTTACTTGGATTTGTGCAAGTGTATGTTGGGGCCCACTCTTTGTATATATTCATTTTTTATGTCATTTCAAAGACCTTCTTTTTTCAAGATTCCTAAACATTAGCACTTTTAAGCTTCTTCGAGGAGCTATTAAAAATATCCTACAGGAAGCCATAATTTATCAATGAAAGACTCGACGTTTTTTTCTAAATATATGTGTTTTTTTGAACTCTTTGAAGGTCATAAAGAGCTTATAGTAACACCGCCCCCCCCCCCGTTTTTTTTTTCCTTCATTTCTTCTTGCTTTTCTAGTGACAGGATAACTGAATTAATCTGACATCTATTTTTACTAGAACCTGATCACCACCTGTTGCAGTGAAGAAACAGAGGACTGTTTGAAAGTAATGCCTTTGGCAACACATACACCTTGCTCAGATTGTCTCACATCTTCAGCTTACCATATAAAAGACTCTTTCAAGCATTGTCTGAGAATGGTGAAAACCTCATTATGAGCTGAAAACTGTTTGGGATTTCAATGTTTACAATTAAAATATTATTTATGGAATTGCTGAATACACAGATAATGTCTAAAATCAACAGTCTACTTGACAAAATAATAGGCCAAGGGAAAAGGAGCAATATAATTACACGGTTCTTCATTTATAATGGCCTTTTCCTTCTATGTATATATTGAAAGAGAGGCAAAAAACTGTGAGATGTAATTGTTCTGTCATCTTCCAATCAGTTTTCAGAACACCCATGGGTTTCCTTTTTCTGGTTTACATTTTGGTAGTATTCAAAAGGTGTGATCTATCAGACAGTGCTGAAGATGTGGTCAAAGGATTAGTTCTTCTCAGCAACCATTAAGTTCATGTAATGAAAGTTGTGAAGCACCACTAGAGAGGGAAGGAAAAAGTATGTAGAGATCAATAAATTCCCATGCTCTTCTACAAGACAGGCTAGGTCCTCTCATCAGTTGTTTAGGCTCTGTTCTGCTAACAGAGATATTTATGGTAAATACCTCTTTCTCTGACTAAAACCATGAGATAAATACAAAGACTAGACAGTGTTTAATAGGGTGATGTGTGTTGGAGGGGAAGAAAGGTTATACAGTTTCCTAACTCTCCACTTCGTTTCAAGCTTTTATTCCACTAAAATGAGTAATCATTATCAGAATACAGCTATCAAAACATGATGTGAAATAAGGCCCTTTATACGATCCTCTCTGCCTGTCTGTCCTTTTATATGGCACCTCCCAACATAGTGTCTGAGTGCAAAGTTCTTCACCCTCATCTGATTTAAAACTTTAAATGGACGCTGTGAAGACCTATCGTCCATAGTAAACTGCTCAAGATGAATCAGCTGTTCAGATTATCCTCACAGAAATGATAATGGGGTTCTGTGTTCACAGCTGAGTTATTTAAACTGTCTGATTTGGTCCACAGCTTCCTTGGACATTAATAGGTTGACTGCTATGTCGCTGAACTTAGTGCATGAAAGGTCAGCCTTTGAAACGCTAAATAAGGTAAGTGCAAGCTGAAGCATGTTCCAGGCGATACCGTGTACTCTAAATGCACTTGAAACCCCTAAGAATCACTGCTGCTCCTTAGCATTTTTCCATATCTGATTTCAAAGTGGTAGATCCTTGGATCAATTCTTTGATTTTCATCTCTCATCCACCAGGAGATTCAGGGGGTTGCTCACGTTATAAACATGTGCTCTGATGCATCTTGAGAAAATCTTATTGAAAACTTCTTAGAAGACGGCTTTTTTTTTAATCAGCAAATGCTGACTTAGATGAATTTGAAAGATTTCTCAGGATGACAGCAATTTTCTTGAAACTGTTGAGAAGCAGCATAATAAGTTGGGGACACTTTTCTTCAGTAAAGGTGGAATGTTTCATTTGACTTTTGTTTGGTTATATTGTAAATTATAACATACTGTTTTGCATGATTTGAAGTCTTATGTCAGAATGAAAAAACAAACGTTATCAAAATGACATATTTTTATAGCAAAAACATTTCAAAACATCTCATCAACATCATTGATGAGCTCTACATTGGGGCATTTTTTTATTATTATTATTTTTTTAGCACACTTTGTCATTTAGATTTTACCTTTTGTTCAAAAGAAAAACAAATTTGGAAATGCTGATATTTCCTGTAGAACTGGCAGCCCATGAGAGTGAATGGAAAAGTAACAGCAATAGCAGCTCGCTTTCCTTTCCTCAAGCCCTCTCTTTGATGCAGAAGTGTGGGGTGAAGAGAAAGGAGGGGGATAAGAGTTTGGTTTATCGTCTATAAATAGAGACAGTCCTTCACACTCACTTTCTTGAGTATTCTTAGAGCACTAGGGGCAGGAAGAACAAAATAAATCTGTGAAATGTTGGGAAAGTTCTGTACATTTCAGGGATGTTCCAAACTAAGAATTGCCTCTGGCAGTTCAAATTTAGAGCCATAGTCTTTTGAAAGGCACCATCAATTATTTTCTGAGGTTTAATTCTGCCCTGAGTTTACCAGATGGAAAGCTTGTTGTGCAATAAGTGTAAATGTTTGTAGAATATTAATCATTGTACATGACTAGCTCACCATCCACCATTAGTAGCATTACTATTTGTTTTCTATTTAAATGATTGTAGGGATGCTGCAAACTCCTTCTGTAATGCTGGTAAATACTAGCTGAAGTCAGCAGCTTGGGTCAGGTTCAGGATTTTAGATTGGGAGTTACAAGCAGGAAAAACTTGGGATTTTTAGCAAAGGAGAGTTGTCATCACACTTTGACCTGAAATGGAATAAAACTCTGCCCATTGCCAAGAGACCTAATAGCAAAGCTGTCAACATTACTCAAGAATATTTTTAGAAGAACTGTATTATAAGGTGTTTATGATATTGGATTTCTTCTTTTTTTTCTCCTCCTTAGTTGAAGAGGATGTAGAAAACATATCACATATGGGAAAGTGTGCATCCTACAGTGGCATTTGTGTTAAAGGACCACTTTGTGGAGGTAAGAAAATCACTTTCACTTTGCTGGTGATGCTTAAAAAATGTCCAATCTTATGTGAAGAAACAGAATAATAAAAGTCTCATCCTCTAAACCAAAAAGCAAGTGATACCCAAGCCAGCCATCTGAAAATCAACAATCAAAACTTTATTCCAAAAGCTGGATTTGGTTATTAATTGACTGATTTCCTACCAATAAGAGCACACTTTCAGGCTGGTGGCCTTGATAAGAGGTGCTTGAAAACCCAAACTGAACAAGCATGTGAAATATTTAAGGCCACATTTTTATATTTATTAGAAACAGCCTAAATAATTAAACCAGTTGATTCACTAGTGGCTTTCAGGCTCATGCCCAGAGTGAAAGGTCATGACCTGACATACCATGGCCCCACTTGGTACTGATGATTGACAGGAAAAGGAAATAAGTTGATATCTTTCACGTGGGAATCACAGCTTGTAGCAACTATGAGCAAGTGGGCTATTTGGACTTTGTGGGAAAAGTTAATTGTGTTATTATTCAAAATCTTAGTTCCCAAAGTTGGTTCAATGGTGATTTATTTACTTTTGTGATAAAACAGCTGTGTACTGTAATAAAATACAGGTCACTTGCTGATGTTTAATGCTCAAAAGTGGGAATATGTTTGGTTTCTTTTACTTTGAACTTACATTCATGCTAGGCAGAAGGGATGACTTTGAATTGTTAGGAATTTTCTGTTAGTATATTGGAAATAATTAATGTTCTCATCATACTATATATTCTTCAGTGCTTAGTTATGGAGAATGAGGAAGGCACCATACACTGAAATATGAGCGCCTCTCCACCATATGCTTTCATTATTTCTTTATAATGATAAAAAGGGGCTGCATTCAGTGCCAGACAATGTCATGGCCCCGGAGATTTAAGTGGCCTGCAGAAAAAAGGAGAAAAAAGCATTTATGATATGAATGAGGATTTGAAATGGCTTTTTAAAAAAAGGCCTAAGATCCACTTTCACCCTAAATTCTGAAATCACTTGAAAGATGTCTAGATGCAAGCGAGTTTGAAGAATAGCAACTTTCCACCAGGCTCTGTTTTACATGCAGTATCACTGCCATCTTGACCATGCTTTGTTACAAGGTCACATAATTGTACCGAGCAATGGGGCACAGCCTAACTTCACATATTGTCTGATTTGTTCTAGCAATGAACCCTGTCATCTTTATCCAGAGTACATATTCTTTACCCCGGTTATTTACAAGGTACCTATGTGATGCACTTTTTGTTTATCCCTCAGAGCAGTATCCATATGCCAGGTATTCCATACCTTTTTGCACAATTGCTGTTCACTGACAGTTCCTGCAATGTCGCTGTGTTCTTTAATGATATATTGGCTGTTAGGTAACAGAAGTCCTATTAAAGGTCCCATTAAAGGCAAAAGAACTTTTACCCCAGAACAGGTCATCATGGGGAAGGATTGCACATTTCAACTTTGTGTGGCACAATAGTTCAGCTGATGTAGCAGTCAGTCTTGGCATCTTGCTCAGACTACATCCAGTGTGATTCCTTTTCATAGTCCTTCCTCGTATCTTATTCATAATGCAGAGCAAAGGATCTCTGCTCAGGAAGCTGTGGGAACTCAACCACTCTCCGTAAACTTGTAGCACAGATTAGATCTCTCTAATCTGTGAGGAGATTTTAAAGCCTTAAAATAATCTGATTCTAATACCAATAAACACCAGTCATACAGTAAACCAAGATAAACGCTTCACACAGAATACAAGATTGTGGTATTCATATTGAGCAATATTTCTTGATATTTTACAGTGAATACAGGCTACAGACCTTGCCACAGGAGTACCAGTCTATGATGATTAAATTACAGCTACTGGTTGAGAAGCAGAAATGAAATCAAAAAAAAAATGGATGTGGGGGCTCTAACACATTCAAAACTGAAGACCTTCCTGGAACACTACCAATTTATTTCCTCCAAAGGCTTCAGCAGAAGGGAAAGCTACTCAGAGTACCAACTTTTTTCCAGCAAAAGAAGGTACGTACATCCTGTACCTGCTTATCTTGAAAGGAAAAGGCCCTGATAAACCCCAATTCAGGCCCTTTATAGAATTTATACAACTACAAAAGTGAGATATGAACTGGGGACTAATACCATCACCAGAGCTGTCAGTGAAGTACCAACTGCACTTATGTAGAAACTTGTCCCCTGGGAATAGTTAGAGACTACATCTGACTTTGCGTAGCCCATGAAAGTGCTTAACAGTAATGATGACTTTGTTTCATCTGGTGAATCATGACTTTGGCTAGATTCAGCCTGAACATCAAGAGGCAAAAGGCTGTACATCCCCTGCCAGTTCTCTGATCTTTCTGTCCCTCTCCACCTCCCCACCTCCAGGCTTTCTGTTTCAGCAGCTCCCTGAAGAGAGCACCATGACTGTGAATCTAGAAGTGAAGAAACCCACAACTCTTCACAAGAGAACAGCTATTCTTAGCTTTGTTTTCCTTCTGTTTTTCTTTCTTTTTCTCCTTTTTTAAAGGAAACATAAAGCCTGCCAAAATTTCGACTCTTTGATGTGCTTTGGAAAGAAAAACAATGCTATCTATCCAAGCTCTCTGAAAGGAACAAAAACATGTCATTTTAAGGCATGAATTACTTGAGAGGAACACTCAATGTATTTCACAATTAGAGATGGTCAAGAATTTTTGAATATTTTGCTGGAAAAAAAAAAAAATGATTAAGAAATTTTCAAAGACTTTCCTTGAGAAACTTTCTGAGATGTGTGGTAGGTGAAAGGCAGAAGGAAATAAGAGGAAGAAACTGATACTAGCTGTAGAATATTCCATAACCTAATAATAGCTCTAGGAGATCTCCCTAGACCTCATTCAAGCTTTTTTTTCTACCTGATATAAACTGAGTATGTGAACCTGCCTCATCCATTTTACTCATCCTACTTTGTGATGAGTAAAAGAATTAGATCATGAAAGCAGTATCTGTTCTGTTTTGTTTGTCTGTTGGCTTGGCTTCTAGTGGAGACCCTCTGCTTTATAAAACTCTTCAGCTGCAAATGAGACGCTGATTTCATTGTCTCATAGTTAGGAAATTTGTTTGAGATGGAAGTGTCCAAGGTTGGAATCTTTAGCCTGTAAATGAAGGGAAACTTTTAAGCTTCAATTTTAGAAGTCATATCTGAGTAACTAAACTTCTGTTTGCCCTCTCTTTTAAAGGTTTCTCTTCCATCACCCCAACAAATCTTGAAAGAGCTGATTTATGCAATGAGAGTTTTTGACATTTTTATTAAGCACAGGCACTTAATACAGGCATTCTCTTTACAATGTGATTAAACTGATGTAGAGAAGTAGTTGTATTATTTACTTTTTTTTTTTTTTAATTGAAGACTTTTACAGATTTCCTTTTTGTCTTTCTGTGACAATGCCTGTTACATTATTTACACTATCTGCTCTCCCTTTGCATTGCAGTCACTGTATGGGAAATGCTTGTGCTTGTACATCTTATCATTAAAGAGGTATTTCCTGTCCAGCATTTCAAAGAAAAAAATGAGTAGAAGTTAGGTGTTGGCTGCAAATGACAGTGATCCTTTCTTGAGATTGATATGGAGATGTTTTTTCTGTCATTCTCTATGCTGTGCATATTCCATGTATTAAGATGGCTTATTTTGAAAGATCACTCCCTACATCAAATTCAGACTGTTTACTGTAAGAAAGATTTTTAAAAATGACTTTCAAAAGAAAAGTGTTCTGTGTTTCTTGAAGGTTTTTTCATTTGAATACACAAAAAATTGAGGCTTCTGTAATCTCTGGTCAGCTTTTGAAAATCCAGGCCAGGATTTCAGACTTTGAGGATAGCAAGCAAATGCCTTAAATTGGAGGTTTCAATTAGAGAATATTAAATTCTCTTCTGTAAAAGGAGAAGTTTGCAGAGAAATGGGAATAACCAGGTGGGAGTAATTGGTTTTGGAAGAGTTGTATGTGGGAGCTCTGCCCAGCACTTCCTTTTATTATGCCTGTTTTCCTTCCACAGCTCAGGAAAACTCATATTCATGCACACACTTACACTTCACTGGGATTCCCTGACTTGGAGACTGTCAGCATGGGCTTATTATACAAGCCCTTTGTTTTATCCTGTACAATACATCTCGCTATACGCAATTTGGCCTCTTAACCTGCTGTGAAATATTTCAAGGGCTTGTTGCTGGAAGACGCATCTCTCTTTGCTGTGATTTGTGCAGCCGTGGCTGCATTTTCATGATGGCTTATAATGATTCGTGGTGGGTTGCAATACAATGAACTCATGCCGCAGAACAGCACACTGAAAAAGATCTTTCAAATTATTGTTCCGGTGCAAAAGGTGCCCAATCACCTTCCACCTGCGGATTAGTTGGTTGCTATAGGAACACACTGTAGCTTTTCAGTGCTGCGCTACTGTAGTGCCCAGATTACTGACTCTGACAAACACAATGGGGGAAAAGAATCACGGGTTATTAGTGCTGCTGCTGATGTGATGTTATAAACCTGGGGTGGCATAGAGCGGATGAATAGAGCAAGAGCCTTGAAACACGAAGGACAGGAGGAGGAGAGAGAGCAGAGTGAAGTGGAGCTAAAGTCATCACTACGGAAATGTTGTCTTTGATCTTATTTTCCACTCTGAATAGGTATTTTCGTAATATAATGCCAAATGCAAGCAATGCTATAACTGACGGCAGAGCCACCGGTCATGTCGTTATGTTAGTAGGGGGCTACCCCTCCTCCCTTCTCTTCTCTTCCAGAGAGTACTGAAATCTGAACCTTTTCATTCCTGCAGGATTAACTCTGACCAAGGTCAGAGCAACTAGTCACCAGTATTCTTCATGGGAGAGTCAGGCCTCCTGCATCCCCAGGAAATATCACCTGAAATAGCCACCTACACGCAGGAGTTTAACGGGGAATTTTGCAGTGTCAGAAATGTGTGGTGAGTAACTGAGATCAGATCTCTGTCTACTTTGGTGGCCATAACTGAGAGTCAGGAGTTTATGCTGCTGAGCACTTTCCTGCAGAGTGAGCTACCTACGTGCTTCATGGGGAAGAAACGACTTCTTGCAGTTCTGATTTGTAGATGGTCTAAGTTTCCCAGAAATAGCAAATTACCACTTGCGCTTGGGCAGGGTGATGCAAAGGAGTAAAATATATCCTCATCACTTGTGTGCATTGAGCAAAACAAGCTGTGTTTAGTCACAAGTTCACCAGATGCTACTCTGGGGGTTATTGCTGTTATATTACATTACTGCGATATATTAGACAAGGTGCAGTGATTCATTCTCTTTCCTCATTGCTTTAGGAGGCTCCTTTTCCCTCCCAGTGGAAGCACAGCTGACCCTGCTGCTCATGACCCTTGAGACCAATGTAGGCTCCTTGTCGGTGCGTGTAGGCCTCTCTGAAGCACAGTCAGGAAGACCAGCCAAATAACAGCACCAAACATTGCAGAAAGACCTGGCTTGCATTAATCGCTGTGAACAGAGATGCCTATGCTTAAGTGGCTCTACTTTCTGACTGGCCAGCTGTTTTGTAACTTAATTTTTTCTCAACCCTGACTGCCTCCTCCCTCCTTCTGTGCTCTTACCCCTTGTTTCACCTGCGTGATGGGCCCTTCTCGGCCTCGCAGTAGGGCCTGTGACCCTCCGAGCTGGGAAGTGGCACTCCTTGAGCACTTGTTTGCAAAATGAGAACCAAAGAACAGAGATTGTGCTATACTTATAGAGCCTGAGAACTATAAAAATACCACAGAGAGGTATTGTTTTCCCCCACTTCTGCTACTCTGTAGGCTGAAACCCTTAGTCGAGTGAATTATGTGCTGACTGACATCTAACTCATACTGGATTGAAGCCACATATGCATGCAGGGCATAGGTGCTGCTGTTGGTCAGCTGGACTGCCCCTGGGACCATCTGGCACCCCTTTTGGCCTCTCTGTCTCCACCATTATGTTCACTGACCAGCTGCTTTTGCTCATTGCCATTGACACAGCTTCCCAAGCCACCGTTTCCCCTTGCTTCCAGAGAAGACAAAGAAATACTACAGCCTTTCACCCTCTCCCAGTGGTCTTCAGCTTCTGGCGCCCTGAGGCCCCTGCCCTGCTTTGCAGATTGCCTTCTGCTCTTCACCACTGTTCTCACAGTAGCTGGGACACTGACTTTAGCTTCCCCACTGCCACAAGTTCTCCTGGCCACAATCCCAAAATAATCTGTTCTCCTTTCACAAATTAACAAAACCATAAGCAATACAAGGAGTGACAAAACTTATTTAAGTTTTGCCTGAGGCATCTAAGAGAGTGATGAAACAGGTTGGTCTGAACATGCTTGGATCAGAACTTTGCCACAAGTGTTACTGTAATTTCAGGCTACTTGAAAACTGCAAATTGGACCCTCAGTCCCTTAGATTATGCTTTTCATTTCATGATTCTTTGGAGGAAAATGAATTTCCTGGGCTGAGTTCCTGTCTGCAAATTTAGAGGGACAGGACTGACTCTGCCTGTGTAGTTTTAAATGTCTTTAAATGGGGGGCTTAAAATGGAAATGGAGACAGACACCTACCCAAAAGAAGTATGACAATGTAGCTCCAATAAAATAATGGGAAAATCTTCCATTACCATAGTCTTGTGTATGCATGACCTTAGTGATGCCCAGGACTGCCTTGGGAGCAATAGTGCAACACTCCCATTATGCCTTATTTTTTTATCAACAATGTTCTCCTTCACTTTGACGTCAGTTTCAAGATTGCTTGCTGTGATGTGCTGCACCTTTCATATTTTCTTTCTAGTCATAATATTGCTTCAGTCGTAACCTCAGCACTTTGAGGAATAATTGTCCCTGACAAGGGGGTGAATCACTGGCAGAGAGTTGATAAGCATTACATACAGATGACAGAAGTCAGGACATATCGGATTACTGCTGTGAATATAATAAAAGAGAGCCTAAACACTTTGGCAGCTCAAAGACAAGCCATTTCATAACTCTCTAGTGGGGCTATTATCTTCCATTTACTGCCACTGATAACCAGGTTGCAACTGTCTCTCTAGGATCTAGTTACAATTCACTTAACACTTAGAGGACCAGACATATTGGAGGACACTCAGATGAGAATAATTTCTTAAAGATCATTTATTTTTAAATTTTTATCTTCCTCGCTCCCCTCTTTATAGTGTGATAAGAACCTAAATCAGGAAGCTTTGAACTTCCTTTGGGAAAGGAGAGTTCATGGTCATCTTCCCTTTAATCTTTTACTCCTGAGTTTCTTTTGAAGCCAGTCATTCATATCCAGCTGAATAAGTGACAAGATGGTTCCCACCTCTTTTACTCTTGTAATACATTCACCTAGACCTAAGAGCTTGTTCTAATAGTAACTCCATTAGGTTTCCTTGGAGGTATTATGTTTTTATTTTTGTAGCCAGGGTGGAGCACCTGAATTTACAAATTAGGGGGTGCTGGTGTGTATTTGTAACAGATAGTTTGCAGCAATGCCAATTACAATCAACAATGACGGAATCTGGATACAGATAGCATTTATATTCATCGTGTGAGACTTTGTTTCTAAAGCTTAGTGCCTAAGGTGAGTTTAACAAATCAGGCTCTTAGTAAAGTTCTCTCTTTTAGGCTGAAGACAGAAAAATAACTATTTTGCTATGGCAGAAATCTGGCAGATGACCAGCGAGTCTCCTTACTATCCAGCACACCACTGAGAAATTTATCAAGATGAGCTCTGGGATGAAACCCTCCCTGTGTGAAGTGAAATTCTATATTCTGCATATTTTTTCTGCTGAAGCAATACCATGAGCAGCAAATGTGAGCTCTGCTCAGCTTTCAACATATGAAGTGTTTTTAGATGCAAGACAAAAGTTGTTTCACTATTTCTCAGGCTGAAGATATGTATGCACATCTGTAGATGGGAGCTTTATTCTGTAAGTTTGGCTACATAAATACATAGTGGGATTCTAGTCTGCCAAAGCACCCCCCACAAGCCCTGAGTGAAGAATATATTTGCCAAAGATGGATCAAGAAAATGAGAGGGGTTTTGAGACTAAGTGCTATTGGCAACTCAGAGGCTTCACATGTATAAATGTATTCCTAGACCCTAGGCACAAACGTTCCACTTACATTTCCAATGCTGGGAGCTCTGCAAAGAAGCCTCATTACAAGTGTTTGAATAGCCAGATTTGGTGAACTAGGAACTAAAATATCCTTCCCTTTCTCCTACTTATGCCTTTATCCCCCATTGCAAACTTTCTGTCTTTATGTCTTTTATAGCTGGCCAAAACTAGGCCCTAACTGTTTTACATAAACCAACACATCTATTTGGAGAGAAATTGAACCACTTTTTCTAAAATGACAAATAATAAGTGATGCCTATAATTCCCTTTTCAGTAAGATTTGCATCCCTCCTTGATTATTATGGCACAAGCCATCTTCTGCTACATGGAACCAATAAAGGACAATGGCAATTAAGGAGGGAGGAAAAAAGTTCAGTCATTATTGGAGCAGTAATTCCAAATGGCTTCTCTTCAGGACTTGTGGATCTTACCACTAAGTTTCTAGCAGACAGAGAAAGCCAACCTAATACCTTTCTGCCCTGCCTTATCCATCTGTAAAATAAGGGTGATCAATCTTACGTGCTCGGCAATTTTGTCACATGGTGAAACCAAGTAATATCTGTAAATTGCTTTAAGATGTTGAGATCAAGGGAATGATGGAAGTGCCAAGTGTTGTTGTTGTTATTGTATTAACAATGTTGGCTGTTTTCACTGTTCATATGGTAGCCTGGCTGGAATTGGGCAAGAAGCCCAATAATACCAGCAACCAACAAGAAACTAAAATAAAATGTTTTACTTAATGAGCGCCTCTGTTTAATCAGAAGCCTGTGTAATTATGTTACAGAGGGCTAAGGATCTAATGTTTTGCTAATACATTTGCTTTTAAAGGGACGATTAACCCTGCATATTTCAAGATGATAAGCTGCTTCTTTGTTCAGTTCCAGTTATTTTTTTCTGGATTCCCTGGTGGGTCCAGAGTGAACCTGAGAGTCAGAGGATTTTTCTTAATTGCACAATAGCTATCTTGTATGTCTGATGCTGGAGTATTTTCTAAAGATACAGGTTATTAGTCCTGGGCTGGATGGGTTTGCAAGAGAATTCAAATGCTGAATATATCCTATTTTCACTCCTCTGAGCCATGGCATACATTACAGTAAGCCCTTGGTATGCCTGCCTTAAAACAGTCAATATTCTCAGAAGGCAGTTCTGCCAGGAAGAAGGAATAAAACTATACCTTATCTTGAATCAAAGAAAGCCTAAAGATTGTTTCCCGTTTACTTCTAAAAAATGTTTTTACGTGTATGCTTCTATATCTGTGTACATGTCCATCCAGTTAGTTAGTACTTCTCAAACGCTTTGAAGAGAATAAAGAGCAAAGAAGTTCTTTACCTCCTGGAGACAACTCTCGTAAGAGATACTAAAAATCACTCTATGTTAAGATTCCAGGGAAGATATTTATGCTGTAAAATAGGGAGGTAGTTGTCTGTGTCATATATATGGAGTTGGACTCGATAATCCTTGTCGGTCCCTTCCAAGTTATGATATTCTGTGACTCTATATGACATTCTCTGGTAAATCCCTCTATCAAGAGGTTGGATATACTACGTTATGTTCATACCTCACAGATATTTGATCCTTTCTCTTCTTAAAAATCTCCAGTGCAGAAGATCCCATAGGCCCACCAGGCAACTTACCCCAGCACTTTGCTACTAAGGACATTTTCTAGTATCTAATCAGGCTCTTCCATGTCGTGTTTAGCTTTGCTACCACAATGATGGAAGACACATTATTGCCTTCCTATTCCTCTAGCAGATAGCCCCATTTTTAAACATTGGGGGTTTATAGTGAGATGGCATTTACAACAGGGTTGTTGAAACTTAGACAACCTATTTTGTGTTTGTGTTTAGGTGTGAGAATCGTAAGAATGAGGTTCTGTTTTAATTAGTAAGGTGGTGTCCTACATATTCCTTGATTTCTGTAAATTGCTTTTAAAGGAAAAAAAAAAAAAAAAAAAAAAAAAGATCTCATTGGAAGAAAGATTTACTTCTTTTTACATCAGCTTTCTGCCGCACAGGAATTGGTCAGGAAGGAAAGAGTTAATGATATGATTATCAGGTCAGCAACTTTGAAAGGCGCTTCTACTTTGAAAACCATTTTCTTAATTATTTTAAGTTAACACTTAAATGCAGAGAAAAAAATCACGTGTAATCTGAAACCCCAGACATGGGGACAGGACTGGATTGAGATAACATTAAAGATTTTATTGCTGTTACATTATAAATTATTTCTATTATGATGGCCCTATGGGTATTACATTCTGTCAGTTCGCTTTCACTGTTACATCACTTAATGTTATTAACACACTTTAGGGTATAACATTACAGTTTTATTATGGAAACCTTAAACACTTACATCCAAAGTACTGAATCAAGTTATTATCCTAGCTGACCAGATCTGGTCTATTATCATTTTATCACTCATAAAAATCTGTGATTCGATTTGATTTAACACTTGAGGAAAAATCATGGCTTATATATGCTTAAACCTACTTGCAATATTAATACAAAGCAACACATGGATGACTTCATTTTATTAAAGCTGAGGTAGCCCTGGGAACTGCATTTATGATCTTTATGCCATGTGAGAAATTTGATCTGACCTGTTGCCATTTGTGATTCACTAATCAAGTAATAAAGTTTTCTTATCAGCATATTAGAGAATTGTGAAGATTGTACCCTTCTTACTGCATTCATTGCAGACTCAGAAACCATACCCTGATCTCATGGAGCACTAATAGAGGAAAAAGAGACCTCTGTCTTGGTATTTTCTCTACTGTGTAGACTGGAGAAATGTTGCACTTTGAAAGGTGATATGTGCTTTCTATGGCTTCACTGAGATGTAATATAATATATATATATATATATATAAGCGTTTGTTTCTGTATAGGCCAGTGAAGCTCTTTAACACTCACACAGTGTTTAGAAGAAGGAGAAGTTCATTGAAGACACTGATGAGCATTACGCACGCAGCTAGTATTGGTTTTGGTTTGCTGGCTGAGTCAAAATAAGAATACATTGCTGGGCACTGAGTGCAATTCATACCTTACTTAGGTTACCTGTTGTTGTTTCCTTTGAGAAGGCAGAAAACTGTATGTGAAATTTGAAGTGCCTTTTGGAAATGCAAAATCAAGATGCTTTGAATTTTGAAAATGTCAAAATGAAACATTTCCTCTTTTTCACTTTGTGGGGGGAGGGAGGAAGAAGAGACTATGATGGTGTGGGATAGCAGTTCTGAGTGCCCTGCAGAGCTTCAAAGACCTTTCCCATGAATTCTGCTCCATCAGCCCATTTCCTGCTGAAGTCAGAGGAAGGAGTTTGCTCAGCCCCACATCCAGGAGTTCATCAATGCACTGACATTCCTGGGCAGTAGGGTGGACACGTTGATCCAACCGGTCCCATTCTGGCATGCACACCTAATCTCCCTAGCAACAAAGATGACAGCTTGGTAACAGCAGCTGCTGCTTAATGGAAAACATTAGAAAAATAGCTCGGTCTAGATCTACGTTTCCTCTCTTCATTTTCCTATTTATCACAAAAATTGTTCTAAGAAAGAAAAAAATCCAGAACTTTAAAAAGTTTGAGGTGTGAGGGTCAGACATGCAGCTGTACACATAAAGAGATGAGCTGCAAAAACTAGGAAAAATGTGAACATGTAA
Source organism: Nettapus auritus (assembly GCA_011076525.1). Classification (NCBI taxonomy): domain Eukaryota; kingdom Metazoa; phylum Chordata; class Aves; order Anseriformes; family Anatidae; genus Nettapus; species Nettapus auritus. Next base: position 17,223,094 of record CM021774.1, read on the forward strand.
TTCTGACAGAAACTTTCCTTTTTAGCCTCAGCTGTATTGATTGTGACTAACACTAGCAAGTGGACCTATGGACATGCTGTAGGAGTGCCATGGATGTGCAGCTATTCATTCTTGCATCAAACATTACAGAAGCCCAATGTGGACTGTTAAATTCCAAGTCAGCATTTTCGGGTTTTGTTCCTTGTTGTATATCCATTTCCACTTCAGGCTGGCCATACTGGGATGGGATTAGTCTCCTAACAAAAAACAATCACTGTCTATGGCAAAATCTTCCCTTTTTTTTTTTTTTTTTTTTTCTTTTTTAATGAAAGCAAACACCAAATATTTTCTCCTCTCTTGCAGGCATTCTGAAAAGTCTAGCGAAGCCATAAGACAATTATACGGCAGCTTCCCCAGGTAAGAAACAAATCAGAGTAATGTTACATCACCATGTGAAATACACAAATTAGGTGGAGATACATTAACTAGTGTCATTCATCAGTCTGCAGTGATACAATTTATTACATGATAATAATGGCCAGAGCTGTATAAGTAGTAAAGGTAAAATTACATCATAACTTGCATTAGCAGTACTAGATTATATCCTGATTAATGCACAATTAACTTGTCATGTGTACAATGCATGTGTTTGGAGGTGGACAGATGGGTTACACTATGTCTACATATGTAGCATTTATCACTTTTTCCTTACCCAAAACTGAATATAGGGCTACATCTACTAAAATACTTAGCCAACCCACCGACTTAGTGCAGAGCCACCTAGTCTGTATCAGTGAGAATCCCTTGGAGATGAGAACATCTTTAAAACATGCAAGAATCCTGTTCCCCTCTGCAGACTGGGAACCTCATCCATAGCTCCACAGAGATATCTCTGAGTTGAAAGCAACAATCTTAAATGCTCTTCTGATGGCAGGCACAGTCACCTGAACTGAGTTCAGAGTTCATACTACAGCTACATATCCCAAGGGAAAGCCCCCAAGAGCATGAAATGACCACAGATGAGGATTTTTTGCTCCTTTTTTATTCTGATTTATCAGAGAAAAATAATTAAGCTAGAGGGACAGTTATCTGGGAAGCATTTTTACTTTTAATTGCAGTTATGAGTCAGGGCCCCTCAGCTTCACATGAACTCCTCTTTAGCTGCAGAACTGCCTTACTTGTCTGTGTGCTGATGTTCAGGTAAAGAAAGGACCTCCAAGTTCTAATCTCTGTTCTGTCACAAACTCGGTCCCTGAGACCATCCTTGAGAACCTCATTTTAATTTCTCTTTCCAGGTTTCACAGTCTGAAGTGTATAGGAGAGATAATTGTTTTTATGCTAGCCTACCTCACACTGCATGTGATATTCAATTAGCTGTTTGAAGTTGTGAATTGTTGAGTGATGATAGAGCATAACTTTTCAAAATAAATGGCATCATATTTTTTGCACACTTTTTAGTACTGAAATCTACCAGAAAGGGTTGTCTGACTTTGATCCTTACTGTGCTTTATTTTCATGTTTGATGGTTCTTCTCATTTCCAATACCAAATGATGGTCATTTTCCAGCACTTCCAATTTATAAGCAGGAGCTCGTATAATAAGAAAAAAATAATCTAATCATTGTGTTGTCTTGGCATTTCTTTTCCAGCTGACAACACGGAGTACCTGCTGATCTGAATACTTTTTCAGATATAGGAAACTCAACATTTGAGAACACTAAGAGTCCCTGTTTTTCAAATCTTTAGTGTTAAAGGGATACAGGGAACCCTGTTACATTTGAATTCAACTGTTGGAATGTTTTTAAGTACTTCAGATTTAATTCTGCTGAACAGAACATAGTACAGAAGACATACAGTTTAAAATCAGCATGGCTAAAAAACATTCTGTTGGCAAATTAGTATTTTGTAAACATCCTTGTATCAAGCAGTTCCTGGACAGTCTTTTTCATGTGTGACAGTTTTGATTCTGTGATGATCGGGTAATCTCATTTTAGATTATATTTTTCCACTCTAGAGTAGACATTTGACTCTGTCCTGTACAGGGAGTCTCTTTTTGTCATTAGGAAATCACTTTATTATGCTTTGATCTTCATCTCCATTATATCCTGAGAGATACAGTCAGCAGATGATGCTACAGAAAGCTAGCCAAGACTTCATTTGCACAAACAAATATCAGAAGTGACATCAGAATTAGAGATTTAGGTTCTGATATAATAAAACTCACATGAGTTATTACATTAGCATTAAGCCTGTATTTGAGTGCATGTTAAACTTTAGACTAGTGTAGGAGAGACGAGAATCTGGTCTGCTGTCTTGGAAATATAAGTAAGAACTCATGTATTATTAAAAATAAAATCATTCTCTCTCTTTCTTCAGGAGTGGTTTGTGTGCCTGTTGAAGTACTTCAGGATGACAGAAGAGAGACTTTCAATTGCACCAGCTGAAATAACTGACTTCTTCTTCACTTGCAAGTGTGAGTTTAAGATTCAATGATATATTAAAGCTTGCATGGGTTGTAGGCAAAGGTAGGAGGAAACAGATATTTCCTTTGTTGGTTATCTCACTATTAAAAAGAATTGTCAAGTCTGGAAATGTAAGTAGTATAAACTTGGGACATGTTGAGAATTCAAGTAAAATACTTTGGGTTGAAGTAGTTAATTGGCAAGTCTGAAGCATTTCAGCAAATCAAAAAAAAAAAAAAATGTAATTGCATTTAAGCCAGACATCCACTTCAAAAAAAAAAAAAAAAAAAAAAAAAAAAAAAAAAAAAAAAAAAAAAAGTTGAAAAATTTCCTAAATTAAAAACCTCCAATCATGCCATTCTTTAGAGAATGTTTTCAGGAAAAAAATAAAAACAAAAATCCAACATAATTGGCATTGCCCAATCCCTAATCTTCCTGAAAAAAAAATATAAAAATAAATAAAGTTGTGCAGAACTTTGTCCAAGCACACAATTAATTTTAACTGTTGTTCCAAATACATCACAGCTCACAGAGAACCAGCATAATCGCTGGTTCACACCTGTGCTACTTCCCAAATTACCTGCTCCAGGGTTGGAGCCTTCCCAGTAGATAAGCAGGTAACATCTCAATCACAAATACCTGGTTTGCCCTCTGCATGGTTGCCTACCAAATAATGAGGGGAAGGCATGCCATACAGTTTCATGCTCCAGCCCCACTGGCTGTGAGGGTGAGATGCTTGCTACTTAATTTTGCCTTTTGGAATTCCCTCTTAGTCCCAGTTATTGACGTCTGGGCAGGAAGACTGAGAGCTTAAGGGATCTGATGTCTATGACTGAGAGAGTTAATACGCTGCGTCAGAAAACTGCTAACAGGAGCCAGGTAGCAGCCTGCCTGTTAGCATTACAGAGCAAGAAACAGAAGAGTTTTGGGGTGCATCCTTCAAGTGCCAGGAGCCTCTTTGCAATATTTTCGAGCTGAGAGCATGCAAGGCAAATGCAAAGGATTACTCCCCCTCCCCTTCCAGTCCCCATCAGTCCCCAGCCCAGCCTGTAATTTGGCAAGATGAATGAAGTGTTTTCGGAGTGTCATCACTTCTGCCTCTGGCAGATTTGCTTCCCCAGTCTGCCTTTCGCCTTTTGGACCTGTCACTCAGCCCTTTGGCAGAGGGGAGGAGGGGGAGGGAGGAGGAAATCATCTCTTTGCTAATCACCTATCACAGGCAATGAAATCCCACAGGCTCCGTGCCAGCTAGGTACATTTCAAAGGGAAATGGAGGGGGGCAAAGTGTCACTCAAGGCAGATATTTATGAAAGATGACAGTTTGCAAATATCTCAATCTTGGACAAGGCTGCTCCAGTGACACAGAGGAGTGTTGCAAAATTGGAAGAGTCAGCAGCCAACATTTATTTCATCAGGACCTGTCCAATCTTCAGTGATCGCTTGACAGTCTGGGGATTGCTGGCACAAGCCAGCCTCTTTCTATTGGTTGCTTTCATTTAGTTTGCATGGATCAGTCTAAAGAGTTGTAATAAATATGTAAAGAAAGATAAAAGGAGTAGTTTTGCAGAGCTGCATCCTCAATGGGAGAATCAGCACAAAGCTGCGCTACCCTTTTTAGCTATGCCAAATAGGAACAGTAGTAATTACATTTCTATTGATCGTTAGTGCGTGGGAACAATGAGATATAGGCCCTATCTCGCTCATGGAGGCCCCTCGCGACTTTTCTGCCTCTCCCATTGCCACCAGCAGCTGCAACAGCAGCGCCAGCTTCTGTGAGGGACTTTTCTCCTGTCCCCCAGCTATCCGTGTACATTAGAGACACCCTCCAGCACTGGGAGGCTGCAGCTAAAATTTGCCACTTCCACAGGGGTCAATTAAATGTTTTTGAATCTTGTTTCCACTGCTGTTTGATCTGAGGGGGCTGCTGGGCCATGCACTGGCTCCTTCTCCCGCCCTCAGAGAGCTGAGGTAACACCGCCATGGCAGGTGGATCTCTGCAGAAGCTGCTCTCACGCAGTGGCTCAGCCAATCAGAGGGCTGCAATGCCATCACGTGACCACCATGACTGCATTATCGCTCCCTGCAGCCCCTGGCCATCTCTTGAGGGTGCTGGCGGCCATTTTGTGCCACGACGGTTGGCAGGGCTGGGGTAACGAGGGTAGCTGTGTGGCTCCTGGGCATTGCCCAGATTTTAGCTGCAGGTGTGCATGCTGAGCCAGGGGATCCATTCTTCGCCGGTGAGAGTTTGCAAAGCCCTGGAAAGCAGGAAATCGGAAGAAAAAGCAGGTAGGAAGTGAAGAAACGGTGATAAGGGAGAGGAGTGAATGTGGAGCTGTGGGCCTGTGTGGGGAAATGGCGTCAAAGCTGGGTAGTGTGGTGAGGGTGATCCTTCTGCAAGGTTGTGAGAGCCCCCTCGGATGAGGAAAAGCACATCCTAGTGAAGAGGTGCTGTTGCCATCAGCACTTCAGCAAGGAAGTGCTTTTATGGGGGCTGCTTCTAGTATTGGCCTTCTGCCTCGTTCTATAGGATCTGTAGCTTAATGCTTTGAGGACCGGTATTTCTCATCATAGCATACATGCTTCTGCCTCTTAATGTTCCTGTCATTTCATTTGCTCGTGTTGTAAGCTAATTTGGGGACAATAACACAACAATACTCTCTCCTACTGGAACAATAGCCCAACAGATTAAATTACTGTCTCTGAAATGCTGTGTTAGAAAGGTCTAAAGTAAACACAGTTATTGACAGCAGCAGAGGAACAAATGCAGCTAGTTCACACAAAAACTGGAATTTCCAAGTGAAGGCATTTTGTTTCCTACAGTTAACAATGAATTGTAGATTATAGTTGGAATAATCCTGTCTCCATATTCACTGTTTTCATAGTTAAATGTAAGAAGATGCTAATTCAGCTACTTGCTATGTGGTGCTTTCATGCATCTTGTGTAGTAAGTGTGTGTGTGAGTGACTCATGGAGAGTAACGTGGATGGAGGTGGATTTTGTTAGCAGAATGCAAAATTATTCTTCTGTTTTAGGGTTTTAGCAATTCAATTGAAATGGGTCATGAATTCAATTAAAGGCCTTGTTCTTCCTTTCTTTATGCCTTGCATATCTTAGAGTTTTGCATAATTTAAACTACACTCCAGCATAAAACAGCACCCTTATTTCAGTCATCAAAAACTAAGTGTTTTCTTTTTATGATCTCTGGGGTTCTATCAAGTTGCGTATGGGTGATGGCTGGTAAGGTGATGCAGAGCTCCTGAGGAAACTACCATTGTTTTGAGTCCAGTCATCATTGCTAGTATATTTTAAGACAGCAGATAACTTCATGAATCTATTAGGATGTTGGTAGAGCTGTATTCTCCAAAAGTAGTCAGGAAAGGAAAAGAAATGTACCCAGAGGTCTGCCTATTCAAAGCCCAACAATGTGAAGTGGGACTATTCACTGGAGGTTTTTAAAAGTGCGACTTGGTTTTTACTCAGTTCTGTGGTGTGTATGGGTGCACTGAAGCCAACCACTTGTGTAGGCCCTAATGTTAGTGTCATGCTAGCCAGAATGGTAAAAGTTGCAGTTGTCTTCATGGTCTGCGATGCTAGCCTGTTCAAAGCTGGTGTGAAGTATTCTCCTCTGCAAGTTTCTCCCTTGGCTTTTCTGCCAGCAGCCCACAGAAAAGCTGATGAGCAGAGTGGGTGGGTTAGCTGAGGGACAGGTTTGCACCTTCCTTTCCCTGTATTACAAATACCTTTGCCAAAACAAATTATTCTTACCCAAGGATTCCTGGGTAAATCTTGCATCACTGGGGGGAAAAAATGAAGTGCTTAAAAGAGTACTTAATCACTGCATACTCTGTAAGGAGCAGAAGGCCATTCCAAAGTAATTGAAGTTATCTTCATTATTCTTACTTTCCATTACATTTCAAAATCAAATAACAAGTTGCCTTTCAGAGAGTTTCATGATCTAAATCCCAGTTCTATAATTTCTACTTACTGCTTACTTAGACAGAACTTCTGCTTGATTTTAATGGCCTCAGCTTCTGGAAGAAACTTAACTGAAAAAAAGAAACTAAAAGTCTTGCTCTTTGAAATAGCAGAATCCCAAGCTGTCCACACAAATGCACATGTAGATGTTGCAAGTCACCTGTCCTGTTATTTAAATCTATATTCAAATAAGTGCTTTTCAGGTGCCATCTTGACACCAATTAAACACACAGCTGTGCATCTGTTCATGTATAGAACTAGATTACTAATGTGCTGTAACTCAGGCCATCAATGTTACTGCAGAGTAAGCAGAATGATTCTTAATAATTATTAAACAGTTAATGAAGGAAATTAGTGATGGTATCTAAACTATCCAAAGCAGGTGCAGGGTCTAGTTTACTGACTGTCCGATGTTAGCTTATGCTGAAGTATCCAAGGAGAATGCCCTCCAAGGTTCTTGGATCCTGGGTTCAATGTAGGACTGTGGTTATCTCTTGGTAAGGAGAGCAGGCCTGTAACAGTTAAGGAGACAGCTCTATTGTGAGGTTTCCAGTTATTTTTCTCAATATATTTTTCCGATATGTCTGTATGTAGCTTTCTGTGTGCATATATTCTTACTTTAACACTAACAGTCTTGGCAAGGTAGACACGAGATTGCAAGAAGATGCTTCCGTCTCATATCAACACAATTCCATCTCATCAGAAGGCCTAAAAGTGATCCAGTTTGTAGGAAGCCACGTGCCTGTGTGCACCTCAGAACCTCTTTCTTCATACTGTATATTAGTACCTTAGTCCTTTGAAATGTCTCCTCCCTTGCAGGAAGGAAAGGAACTTAAAATAATAAAAATAATTCAGTGTTATTCAATGGAATTCATCCCACAGGACAGGAATTCCCATACAGGTCAGGAAAAAATACTGTCTCCTTTTCTGAGTATCACTTTTCATATGGTAAATCCCTCAGAGTCTTTATTGTGGAATGAATAATAGATTAATCATTCCTCTGTGTGCAATGCCGGGGCTCTCTAATGTCACTGATTATTCTATATTGAATAAATAGTGTTGCTAGGTTGATATGTTTAAGGCAAATGAGATGCTTATTGGTATCCAAGAAGCCAGTTAACAAGATCCATTTTCCTCCATTGACTTCTACTCATGTATTAATGAGGTTCAAAAATGTCTTTTCTGTGTGTATCAGATAAACGTGCCTTTGTTATTCCCAAGAAGCACACAAATATTTGCTCCATTTATGTTTGTATTAATGTGTCACTGAAGCTAAATCTTCAGAAAGGGAATAAATACCATATCCATTAAGCCACTTAAGGGGTGAGTTCTGCAAAACTATGCTGCAGTTGTTGCCATGGCAAATATCCATATTTAGGGAATTGTGTGGCATCAAATCTAGCATAAAGGACCAGAAGAAGGAAATGGACTTCCCCTCTGACAGCTAACACCTACCTGTGTGTATTTAAAAAGTTTTAATGGGCACTGTAGCGAATGGTAATTCAAGAGTGCAACGTGAGGCAGTGCAGTGAGGCAGTGCAGGGAGCACACCGAGGGAGGGAAGAGAACAATGAAAGACAAAAAGACTGAACAGAGCTCAGTTGTGTTGGACGTTGGTTTCAAGGTTTCCCAGGCAGTGGTGTGCGCTGTTTTCCCCACTAAAAACAAGTAAATATATTCCTAGAAATTGAGTCTTGTACTGTTTTTGTTAGGCTAGTTCTTTTCCTTTGTCCCAAAGCAGTCTGCAGTAAACAAATGTTTCTTTTTATTTGCACGTATGTATTGCTTTCCTTTCCTTGACTTCTCATGTAACGTCTGTTGGTGCTTGGAAAGCTCTTAGTCGTAAGAGCTGACAGATCTTACAGCCAGTGATCCTTAAGTGGTGACGTAGATTTGCCTTATCTGGAATCACAGATAGGATTGTGATCTTTTATATGGTTTTTAGTGATTACTTGTTTTACCTGCTTAACGCAGTTTTAAATGTAGTGATGCAAATGCCACCTGACTGTCAAGTAGAAGACAGGAGAATTGTTTCTATGTTAAGATAAGAAAAAAGCCTGACTGAGAAAGCTCAGAGGCTTGCTTTGGTGTCATAGAAGAGCCAGACTAAAATGACACAGTTCTTGTTGGTTTGTAACTGCCAAATATCTCTAAATCAACTTAAATCTTTGTGTTTTCCTTCTGGAGGGTTACTATAGAACATGAATAAAGTAACTAAGACATGATTTAGGATTGTTTCTGCCCTACAACATTTCACAATGTTATAAATAGAAAATAGTGGAAGCGATTTCTGAGTCGGTGTGTCTAAGTCTTGGTTTTACTTAAACACTTTATGTGGTTGGATGAACTAAATGAAAGAAAACCAATAAACATACTTTAAAAATACCCTAACAAGGTTTAATATAAAATCCTGACTGACTTCATGCCTGTTTTGAAATGTGGACATCCTGAGGTTGAATGGAGAATGAATTACACAAGGATGCTGAGATGAGATTAATATATAGGAAAGCCAAGAAATTTACTCCTTTTCTTCACCTGCCTGGAGCAAATTTCCTGGAAACATCTGCAAATGCTGTCTAAGGGGAAAGCAGACTTGGGCCCATACTGTGCAGGAAGTCCCAACCTTTGTCTGTAGCACTGGATACAATAATATCAGGATGGCGGCAGAGCGGAGGGTATCTCCACGTATAAATCCAGATCCCTTTTTTCTTTTTCTGGTGAAGGGAAAAGGGGAGACCAGGGACCAGGTTGGGGAACACCTGGGAGCCATATGGAATTTACTGATATTTTAATTAAAACATTGTAGCTCAGTTTCAAACATTGCAATAACTTAATACAGAGTAAAACTTTACTGGATTCATTGCAGTAAAGCCCCCGAATATTCACACGTTGCCTACAAATGGCAATTGTCTTCTAATGCAAGCTGTAAGAATTGCTGTTTCTCTGTGGCCCTGATCCAAATCCACAAAGTCAGCAGGGGGGCCTCTGGCCTCCAGATCAGGTCTGTAGCCTGGCTGATATCTCAGACCTTCTTGAGTGTTTTGAAAGTGCATGGGGCCCAAAATATGATTCTTTCTCCAGACGTTGGAATGCTAGCAAAGAGTAGAGGTCAGGCTCCTCCAACTGATGTTTTGTTTACCATTCATATTCAGGAAGGGGGTCGATTTCCAGGTACAGTTTGGTCCTAGCCAGACTCTTATGTAGACCTATGTGGGGAAATTCCAGATGGTGGAAGTATCATGAGAAGAGTTTACCTTCAACGTGCACAAAAGTCTGGTAAAATATCAGTACACAGGGAGTCATTCTCAGTCTGGAGTCAGACTCCTGCCGGTGTATAATCAGCTTCAGCTCACGGGTTTTCCAAGCTAAGGCTGACTTTTGAGCCAGAGGTTTTCCAGAAGCAGACCAGATACCCAACCTTCTCCTGTGTTTGCTTCCTAAGTGTTTTGTTTCTTGGATTGCCAGAAGGGATCCTGTGTTTTGCTGCATATCACTGATTAGAAGCTATCTGTTCAATCACTACTATAAAGACAGAACAGGATTAGATATATGTGCTAAAATAAATTCTTAATCTGCATTCCAAACTGATACTTCTGTGGCATGAAAATTTTAGAAATAGTGATTTTTCACTCCTCTTCATCTAATGTTTTGTCAGAAATAGGGGGAAGAAAAAAGCAAGAAAGACACATCCTCTCTTCTTTGATTTTTATATCAGGCAGTTGGAAGTAACCAATGTCTTGTAATAAAGTTAGTTTTAATGAGGTTATCTTAGCTCAGTTTCTCATCCAGCTCTCAAAATAACTGAGAACATGAACTACATTTGCGTCTGTGTTTTTTTGTGATAGAGTTTCTTGTTCCACAGTCTGGGGTTTTCAAAAAACACCAACCAAGGTCTTGCAAGATGCTGATTTGGGGACTTCTCACAGTTGGTTTAAACTGGGATTCCAAATACAAACTTCAAGATTTCTGATCCCCTGAAGCTTACGAGCCAATGCTGTGACCTGTTGAACCAAATGCACAGTCTGTATCTTTCAAATAAACTGTCTCAGTCAGGGACCAGACCTTGGACCTGAACCTTCCATAACTTTTAAAAAGTTTGAAATCATGTATTACGTGAGCCTGTTTCAAGTTACAGTGCAGTATCTAGATCATAAATATAGCAATGCAGTCCCAGAATAACGTGGTGTGTTTTCTGTGATGGTTGACAGTCTTGCAGGTATTTAAAAGAAATCAGTACCTAATGAAAACCAAGTCTATAGAATGCTCCATCTCACTTCTCCTATCCTAAAAGGCATACATTTCACAGAGGTATGAAAAGATATAAAAGGATAATTATACAAAAAAAAGCTAAAAGTGATTGTGGTATTCATTGCAGGGCACGGAGATGGGAGAAAACTCCTGGGTCTTTGATTTTTTTTATCTGTATGCAATTACATAAGTCTACTTCAAAGAAAAGCAGGGTATGAAACAGTAGTTTGAGATTTTGTGATGGAGATCAGCAAATCAATAGTTAGAAGGACACTTGTGGAAAGGTTATTCTGTAGATGAAGAGGTTATTGCTTATTTAGTTATGAATTTCTTGTACACCTAGGGCAGGAAAGCAAAGGTATGTTATATCCCTGATTTGATTCCTCAGAAGTGTATAGGATAAATTACATCTAATGACTGGCTTTGAAGAATAAAATAAGAAAGCCTGACTGTTACCAATGTCTTTGAAATACTTTGAGAGTTTGCGTCTGTGAGACCTAACTTCCGAGTAGTCCTGGAGTCGGTCCGAGTGGCACAGATGAGCGTAAGGGTAGGTCGAGGCTGACTAATTGAAAACTGGGAGCACTTTGCAAACTCTATTACGTGAAACGTGAGAAGTGTAACACGGCAGAAACAAGGCAACGGCTGGTGTAAGCAGTTAATTGTGTTGTACGGTGGCGTGTTAGGCCAGCACACTTTGTTAGCATCTGATATACTGCCATTTCCATCCTCCTCCTTCCCTTGATGACTTGGGTTACGGAGATGACCATTTGGGTGAGAGTGTCCCCAGGGGAGCCAGCTTGCATTAACCCGAACATTTCCTCTGTTTGATGTGCCTTTATCATACTGCAGCAGCTCGGTGGCTCCAGTTATTTTTTTTTTAACTAATGCACAGCAGTGATTTGTTAAAAGAGAATTTATTTAATTCAGGATGAATATAGGCTTTTACGTTAAAAGCCCCAGCTAGTCTTTACCTGTAAATGAAGGAGGCTTATTTGTCTGCTAACATCAGTGTCAGCTGGGGGCCAGAAGTGCTGTTTTCCATAAATATCTTTTAGAGTTCACTTATTATGCAGGGGAAAAGGGGAACAGGAGAGCAGGTTTCTTCTCAAACTTACTAAAACAATCAGGTAATGATTATCCAGCGCTGTAGGCTGCATTAATGCTGCTGTTACTGTTTCGGCAATACCTGTAATTGCATACAAAACCCACTGTTGTTGCAGTCAGCTATGTCTGTGTGGCTCTCTGCTATCGTGTCAAATGTGACTGATCTCTGAAGTTCAGGAAATGCCATTGTTTATTCTAATGTAGCCCTAAACTTTCCTCGGTTTCGTGTTTGTGTTCACACTTTGAAACAAGTTGGTATTGTTTGGGGTGGGGGGATCCTTCTGATTTCGTGAATTGCAAAACCCCAGCTACAAGAACTAATTGAAACTTTGCAGGTTTTGAGAGCTACACATAAGTCCCTAATTATCCTCATTTCTCTTACTCAGCATTTCACAAAGGGTCAGGAAAACCAGTATGTCTGTTTATGGTGTAGGCATTAATAATTAAACATCCAGATTATAAACATCCAGATTATTTTGATATTTGGGGAGCATGTTTCAAAACAACCTTGCTTCATGTTTAGGAACTGGAAATGTAGCAGATTTCTTTTTTGGGGTTGGCAAGTAGAGAAAGGTATGTGAATTTTTCTGTGTGGATGCAATGGATAATTTGAGGCTCTCATTGATTTATTATATTCAAAATCAAAGTATTCTTTGTAGGGCAGGTGATGTGGTTTCCAAGCCCAATAGTTCCTTCAAGGCCCCTAGGAATAATTTGAATCGGGGCCAGGCATTGCGATCCTTAGCCCAGAATGGGGAACGAGCATTCTAATTGTGGACTTGCAGATGCTAGCATGACTATGCTGTCACTGTGGAATTGCACTTAAGCCAATTTAACTACGCTATACTTCTTGTGCTCCTTTACTGGATGCTGTCTGTAGTCACAGCTGACTGCCTGTGTAAGTGTAACAGTAAACCCAGGTCAAGGCACAGCAGCCCTGCTCCAGGAGAAATACAAATAATTGAATAACCGAGTACTGATGGATTCATTGTTCTGGGCTAATGCACCTATGCTCTTGGTCTCATAATTGAGGCAGAACAAGTGTATTGCCTGAGTTTTCAGTTGTGATGTGGGCTTTTGACAGTCGTTACAGACATGGCAAAGCCACAGCCCATATCCCATCCCTACCCATGCTCAACAAGCTCATTTCCTTAAAAGACATCGGACAAAAGGTTTGCTCTAGCTGACAAAAATGTATTAGTCAAAAGCCCCCAACTACAAGCTATTTTCATGCCTGTATTGGAAACCATCTGGTTCCCAAGAGTAGGCAGTCATCTCAGGAGGCTTTGCGGAATCTGGGAGAATGAAGACAGCTGTCTTTTGCTGCCTCTTATTTCCAGGATGCATAGAACTGCAAGGGCAGCAATACTGAAGACAGAAAAGCTTCTACACACCAGAAAACACTATTCCCCCTTTCTAACTTCTGTCCCTTCACGAATCAGCCCTATACAAATCACTTTGATGCAGCTGTAGGACATGCAATCTAAACCGGGAAGGACTGTTCATGTGCATTGGCTGGATAAGAGCGGTAAAAAGTTGAAGCCTGTCATGTGAAGACAAACACTTGGCTGCTTCTGCTTCAGCTCAAAATACCTGTGGGATGGTTGGGGAAGAGGGAGCAGGCTTTTCATTAATACCTCTGTTTGGTTTTCCCAGCTGCACAATCAGAAAACAACCTCATATGATGAAATAATGAAGTGCTTTTTTTGACAGGTGGGCAGCACAGTGTTATGTTACTTGGTGGTACTTTGCATGCAATAACAGATTGCCCAGACTTCGGAAACCTCTGCCCACCTGTTGGCTTCTTCCAGCAGAGCACAGCTCTCAGCCAGCCTGCAAGGAGCTGAGGCCTCCTCTAAGAGGAAGGTGCACACACAGGACTGATTCTCCACAAAATGCGTATGAAAAAAACGTTCACTGAGGTATATAAAAGCTGCAGGGTCTGCCTCTACTTCCTGCCTGTGGATCAAACTCATATTTAGGAGCAATATGACGCTTCCTGCCATGTGGCCATCTCGGCTGGTCGTGGCTTCAAATGATACACAATGCAACAGTGAGTACTAAAACTAGCCCCAGCAAGGTTCCAATGAAGACTAAAGTATATGCTCTCCCTATGTGGTTTTTCAAAAATGAATTATGCTATTAAGTGCCAAGAAGAAAATTAGCTATGAGCTTTTAAATTTAAAACGTTCCCCTTTTTAATTGTAAAACAGTGGCACTTAACTGCTATTGATCCAATGGAGACACATTAGGGAACAGGGTCACCATAACTGTTAATATTCACTGCTTAGTGAAAGAGCATCAAAGGACATTTTAATGTCACAGACTTTCTCGGGGAGTTTTTAAAGAAAGCTTAAATCGGCCAGCCTATGAATGAAAAGGACATGAGGTAGACAAATGTAGAAACAAATGTGATAGCAATTCTCTGCTAATCAAATCATAACTCAGAATTGATTTTTAGGCAAAAGTTTGTCATATAGATTTCCAAGGCATACCGACATTTACAAATCTAGACTATGTATTTGTAGACTGGGACTTCATAAAAATGGTCATCAGGGAGGGGAGGTTTACTTACTGCTCATGCACCAGCTCGTAGCAAACTCCCTGTGGGCACTGTCTGGGCCATTTTTACCGCATAACCTGGAAGGTACGATTAGACAGGGAACTCCTTTTTCAAGGGCTTACACTTTTTTTAGCTGACACTACAATGGAAAAGCCTACTCTGAAAATCTGTCTTGGCATAACCACCCAGAAAGTGCATTCTCGTTTCATTGTATCCGACGGGAGGTGCTGTGAGTTGGCATGCCCTGCATCATTTGCTATAGCGGTGGCAGCATAACCCGTCTCTGGATGCTGATGGAACACTTTCAGCAGTTGTCATGTTTTGCAAATGCAAGGTTTTGTTTAAGTTGTAACATTTTTGAACTTGAACTCTTTAAGCTATGAACTAAAGCGATACTAGCAGTGCTAACTCTAGTATCTTAAGTAAATACCCAATGAAATCCTAGCCAGATTTCTGGTAGTATTCCAGAAATGGTTTTGGTAATCTCTCATTTCAAGTACTCTGAGGAAGCCTTTTGAGCAATTCCCCGTGAAGTCAGTTACTCATGGTTGCTTATTTCCACTTTTAAATTATCTTTTTAGTTTCTTCATCCAGTTTGTAAAAGAAAAAAAAAGTGGGGGGTGAGGGAGTGGAGTTGCAAATATTTATTACATCTTTTGAAGAGGGTGTACTATCAATTCTGAATAGGAAAAATGGTCACTGCAGTGGTTACCATGCAGCGTCTCTTTGGATTGCAGACTCCTCAGAGCACAGGGTGGTGTCACCATGTGGTTTTCAGTCCCTTGCACAGTGTGCTGGCCTTTCTAACATAGGGTTAAATTTATCAATTATCAATAACCTTTTGTATAAAGGGAGAGAAAAAATCATATAAAGAATAATTTGCCACTATTTAAAAGGTGCTGCCTCAAATACTAAACTGAATGGGAAACTCTCCTAAATGCAACAACTGACTCAGAGCTGAAAAAGATGTAATATGATTAGGGAGGTTTCCTCAATTTAAAATAAAATAAAGCAAGGGTAATTGCCATGCGAGAGAAATGGCTTCTTTCCATCTGGGGGCACCTTGGAGAAATCTTTTATCCACAAAGACTTTATGTGAAAAGTTTGAATGAGGGGATGCTTTTATCCTATAGGATGGGATTTGATGACTAGGCTCCGTACCTCTTTCACGTGTGGCTGATTAGGGCTCTTTCACTCTTGGGATCAATACAGTATATGGTTTGTGAAGGAACAGATAGTTCTTGTCTCTGTTGTGAAGACTGTGTGGTTGTAGGAGCCCTCTTGGGACTCTTATAATGATCAGTACAGAAAACTCAAGTCTATCCTGGAGCGGGAAAGTGCATCGTTTAATGAAAACGTTGTCTGTTATTAATAGAGTGATGGTAGAACTGAGGAAGAAGCAGGCCTGGGGGGCCTTTGGGTCTTCAGCTAAGTGTTTCTACTCTGCTTCTCTTTTTTTTCTTCCCAACCCCTGGAAAAGAGCAGTTACAGTAACCTCAAGGAAGAGATACAATCAAGAGACAGCCTAGAGCAAGAAAAGGTCT
Source organism: Nettapus auritus (assembly GCA_011076525.1). Lineage (NCBI taxonomy): Eukaryota > Metazoa > Chordata > Aves > Anseriformes > Anatidae > Nettapus > Nettapus auritus. The sequence continues at coordinate 17,238,971 of CM021774.1, forward strand.
CTGTTGTTTTTCAGCGAGGTCATTTGTAGTTCACAAAGCAAGGTCAGAGGGATGAGACTGCTGCAGGCTCTACACGCAGTCACTATCACTAAAAGTTAAATTTTCATTTTTTTCATACATGTCTCGCTGTATTTTGTTGGGGGCTGCATGGGTCTGTTATTACAGGGTATGTTAACTATATTCTCCGTAACAGGCAAATGTGCTTGCCTGACTTCCAGAGACTTGTTTTATTAATCATACACTGTGAAATCAATTAGTAAGCACACAAGAAAGGGTATGCTTGGGACATTAACCTGCAAACTAACAGAAAGATAGAATGAGATTACAGCTGTTCATTCAGTGAGCTTGCTGGCAATGGCTTACATAACTGTTAGCTTCTTCGTGTCTTTTTTAGTCCACATTTATTTTTTCCTGTTAACGTGCAGCAAGAAAGGGAGATTTTCATGAATCCATGGGCAGGAGAGCAGTTGCTTGTGCAGCCAATTGTATTATAAGAAATATCCGTATTATTCAGAAGGTACGTCTGTCCCTGCACGTGGGGCATGGTGGAGTGTATCTGCTTCTCTGAGATCAAGATAGGGTTAGGAGCAAGCAAGGCCTTGATTTGTTTGCAGAGATGCAGGAAAGAAATATCAGTCTCTATGTGCATATATACATAGCCATATATGTGCATACTTAGCATATATATAAATATACATATATATTAGTTTTCTTAAGAGAAAGCTTCTCTACCCATTTAGATGAACGCTGTCCCCAAGCTGCAGGGTTTGTTACTCCTATGCCAACCCTCTACTTGTGATAGACTTAACAAGTAAACTGAACTTGCAGATGATGAATGTTTTCCAATCGTTTCTTCTGGGCAGGGTCAATACTGCAAGGTGCTGGTGACCAAGGCAGAATCAAGAAAACCCACCAAATTCTTACGCAGACTCTTAACTCAGTCTGATACTAACATCTCTCTAAAAATCAGCACCCTGCAAGGTTAAGCCCACAGAAATTCTCCCAAAAAAAGTGTTTTCTTTCAGGAGATGTGGCATACGTATATGTTCTTGAAATTAGGCATGTGTTTAAACACTTCTGTGGGCTAGTCCTCAGTGATCAGCAGACTTAGGCTTTGTTGGGCTGGATTCTGATAAGTTCCAGTGTGTGATTCCTTCTCATTTCAGAGGGGCTCCTTGAGGAGTTAGGTACCACTCTGTATGAGTGAGGATGTTAGAAACTGGCCCATAATGTTGATAAATCATTTTGAACAGATGTTTACTATTAGACTGTATCTAACACTCCAAATACTGGAAATATATTGGACCACAAAATATGTGAGCGATATTCGTGTAATGCCAGATTGCGTGCACATGTTAGTGAGCACATACCCACTGGGAAGTCTCACTGAACTTGCTCAGATGAGTAGGGGCTTGCAAGACAGAGGGGTTGCACAATTAAGCCCTCAATAACTTGATTTATAAGCAAACCACCCGGAGAATGCTCCAAGGGGGTCTCCACCAATATCCTCTATTTTCTTCCTCAAATTATAATTAAAAACACTCCCTTAGAACTATTTAAAAAAAAAGACCCCTAGAAGCCCAACACAAAAAGCGATGAATCTTAAGGGTTAGGGGAAAGCAGAATGAGAAATAAAGGAAACACAATTTGGGGCAAAAACACTTGACAGAAAAGATGAATTGTCACTTACAATTTCTCTGTCTCTCTTGGGTGGGGTTATGGCTTTATGGATGAAGTGATTTGAGTTGCTGGGATTGTAGGTATTCTAGAGTACCATCGTGTCCTCAGGGTCAGCGTCATACATGGTCTGCTCAAGACTAAAGGGTGGCCATGCAAGCTTTGAAGAGCTGGAGCAGCACCCCGCTGAGCAGCAGTCACTCTTGTGAATGCTCTCGTGTCCTGAGAAGCTGTAGGGCTTTCTTCAAAAGGCAAGTGTGCAGTTGTCAGCTCTCTGGAGCTGGCTTCATCCTTTTGCTTATTGTTTTGAATATTACTTGCAATGTGATGGTGTTTCAGTGTGAAATGCAGATAAATATTATTTAGCCAGGAACATACTTGAACGTTATGCACTTAACTATTTTGATAGATTATTGAAGGATAATGCTATTTAAAATAGCTAAAAAAATCATCAAAGCATCTTGAATCTAGTAGTCATTGCAAATAATTCCATGGAGTTGACAAATTAATTTAATCCTACGCATTTGTAGCAAAGCTAGTAATACAGATGTTGTTGCAGATGACTTAAAATATCTGAGCAGAGAAGTCTTCTCTTTCCATGGGCAGACTCTTACCACATATGCCTTCATTGCACACACAAGATGTCGATTAATAATTAATTCATAATCTGCTTTATTCAAGCAGGAAGCTTCAGGCACAGGTAGAACGTGCCCTCAGGATAGGTCTCTTATGCAGAACTCCAGATGTTTCAAATTGAATTGTTTTTTATGAATATCTGAAAGCAAGGCTGTATGAGAACTGGGCATTTGGGGCCACTGTCCACTACAGCCCAGCAAAAAAAAAAAATACCAGGTTTTGTTACACCTACTTATACCTAAAGAAATAAAGCACAAAGCCTTTCAAAATTTCTGTTGGGGCAGGGGGGTGGTGCATTTATGTGAGAATATATGCATGGCTAGGGTTAGACTTTGAATAATGCAACACATGGCCTCCAATTGACTGCAGAGTTGTAATCCAGGTGTTGTGCTAACTGTTTTAATTGTGTGGTGTGGTACATATGCCCGGGGCTCAAATTGGAAAGGGAATTGGAAGGAAAACAGTGATCCTCTTGTTGAAAAGTGTGATTAGCTTCATAAATGTAGTAGTGGACAAATGAGGGGAAAGAGATCCCTTTGTTAAATGTTTACCAATGCATCATTGCAGGTGCTCACATACGTTGAGTTATTTAATGTCAATGCTAAAAGACATCCATTCAAATCCACATATCCCAAAATGCCCTCCTTTAAAAGGAGAACACTTTTTTCCTCATGTTCTTGCCTGGGAAAAAAAATGTTGTTTCACTTTTTTTCTTGAAGGAATACAAAGATAAGTAACATGTGAGTTGAGAAGTGGGGTGCCCAGCTCCGATATAAAACGCAAAAAGCATTCCCTTTTCTGAACCACTCTTTTTCAGAGACAAATGAGAGGCAAAATAGCATGAACGTTTCACATTTTCCTCTGCAATTTCAGTGTTACTCCATACTTAAAACCCTGTTTTCCCCCAAGATCTGGGATATTTAAATGAGATCTTCTAAGTTCAGTTTTATAAAACGTTTCTTTCAGCGACAGCCCTACAGGCTAAAAGATCCTGCTATCAAGTTCTCCTGGTGCTTAAAGCATTAATTCCCTGAATTCAGTCACGCTTCCTTCCAAAGCACTCCTTGTACCTTACCCATCTCTTAGCCAAGTCAGACACAGTGAATTTCTTTGGGTAGTTTTCCCAGCATCATCCTGCTGGTCTGAATGTCACTTCACCTGTTGGCATTTTCAGGCTTACAGCATTCAAATTCTGGTTAGTTCTGTTCCTGCATCCACCCCTGATCACTTCCTCCAAATTCTTTAGTCAAATTGGTTGAAGCTTTTTTCAGCAAGGCTACCTCACCGGAGACTGCAGACTCAGGTTGACGCTAACATGTAACTTATTTGTGTCGTCAGCTTGTTTGAACTGCAAAAAGTCCTACAAAAAAAAAAAAGTCTAAATACTAGTTCCAACATTTGAAATGATTTCAGCTGTTCACTTCAATAAGCTTTGTTAGCTTACCTCTGAGGGTTTTTCTGTGTTCGTTTTTTTTTGTGCTGATTCACAAAACTGCAGAAATCTCATTTACTTCAAATGCTTAGCCAAGACACCTAAACACGTGTCGATGTACGGGTCCCAGGAGAAGTGCTCTGTCAGGGTGTTTGACAGGGAGTTAGCGAAGTAGTCACTGCTCCAGGTATTCAGCAGTGGATCAACTGTTGTGTATTGATGCTCATCTATCAGCTTACGAATTACTAATATGTGAAAGAAAAATGTATGAAAAAGCTTATGAAATAAGCTTAAAGAAAACGCTCCCTCTGGTTCTTGGATAATACCTGCACTTCTATATTGCTGAAACAAACTTACTGCAGAATATTTGCACAGCCCAACCTCTGAGATAAAACTCCACAGAATAAAAGAAATACTTGGACAGCAAATAGCCAGCAGCATTTGAAAGAATTTGCAGACTGTGACTCTTCTTACAGCCTTCTTGACTATAAAAAGGGTGACTCAGCCTGTCAGCCAGGCAATTCAAAGGAAAAGTGAATTTGTAACCAAAGAAAAGACCACATTGCAGATGCCTCGATAGAAGACACAGCTTACATCTGCCTTCAGGATCCAGAAGCCATGGAATGTCTGAGAGGGTGGGATATGTTTGGCAGTGTTACCTGATCCATGTGTCAAGGGAAGCATTAACACCATACTTCCATCCCTCGCAGACGTGGATTGATGGAAGCAGCATTCTTGTAAACAAATCACAAGGGGCCACCTCGCTCTCCCCTCGCCGCTTCTCACCAGGCACATCCCACAACGCCGTATGTCTTCGGCTGTGTTAGAAGCCAGGCAAGACAGAACCAGTGCGCTGACACTACAAGCAGACAGAGCTGTCATGTTGGAAGTGCTATTTTTTTTCCAGTGTGTCGGGGTATATGGATCTTCTTTGTTACCACAGACACGTGCTGTCAGACGAGCTCTCCAGACAGATTTTTATGTAACATAGTTCCAAAAAAAAAAAACAACCTAACAGGATAGGATATCAAGGCAACCAAAGTGTTACAAGAGAATAACATTTAAGGAAAAGCTTACGGTGCTCACTTCACAAAACAGATTTCAAGGAACAAGGAGGGGGTAAGATGCAAGCAAAGGAGAAATAACTGGCAGTAGATAACCTTGCAAATATTACTTAATTTTGCATGTCCGGGCAGAATCTCGCCTTCCACTGGAAGATAGGATTGGTTTTAAACTCTTCAGTCCCACCTGGGCAATCTGAGGTGTGCATCACAAAGATCCCAATGAAGCACCAGTGGAGTAAGTAAGAGAGCTTGATTTGGGTTAACAAGGTGTGCACGTGTAATGCACTGCACTGATTCTAATCTCTGCCACTTTGGGACATCCCCCCTGCAAAATAACACAGTTTATGTTCCTGGAGCTGAAAGCTGAGGAGCTGGGGGCAGGGGTTGGGAGTGGGAACACAGTTGCTTTAAAGCACAAACAGTAGTGCTATTTGTCTCAAGAGTGGAAGAGATTTATCTCATAAGTGTTTGGAACAGGCTGCTGCTTGGACACCGGGATCAAGTGCAAGTGATCTCACTGCTATGAAGCTGTGCAGAGAGCAGCTGAAACAGGAGAGCGTCAGTGCCAATAGCTTGTGGCATGTAACCGGTGTTAGTGAATGTCACAGCTTCTTTCAGGGTAAATATGGGTAGCAAAGTGATACGCGGGAACAATTCGGTGTGCTCATGCTACTGCACCAGCAGAGCTTTATACTGTTGGTGACAGCGTGTGTCTTAGCAAATAGTCTGCTAGGAGTGGGTCTGTTGAGCAAAATAGCGAGTACTTTGCATCCACACCCTTCAGGCTTTGAGGGGCTGCTTCTGGCCTGGCTCCTTCTAGTCCCATTAGCAGCTGGAGCGCAGCAGGTGCACTTGTGGCACACACCTTCTGCTTGTATTCATGCAAAAGGGATCCTGTTTGCACGGCACAGGTCCCCACAGTTCAAACCAAAGCACAGTAAGCAGGATTAATCAGAAGTGCGCTAATGAAACCAACTAAAATGCTGAAGTATATGCACTTGGCATCACTCTGAGTTCTGTCAGTGCCATGTCTAAAGCAGCGTGGCGTATGCGGTTAGTGCTTTGTGTGTTCCCTCAGTAATTCTCCAGTCTCCTGGTTAATTTCAACTACTTTTGGTATCGGAGCTGAGATCTCAGATGCTTTGTTCCTGTAAGTTTGGAAAACACCAGTGGATGGATGGGTAGGAAGGCAAGCTCCCATCGGTGACCTTTCAGAAAGGGAAGTTTAGCTAGCAAGCTGAGCCCCTGGAGAGCACAGGGGCTCCATAGGGACATCATAAATACCCCAGCAACAGGAGGAACTCTGATTAAGGCTCACACCTTATTAGCCACAAAGCAATCCAAACATGAGATGCAATACCACAGGCTTCATACAATCCCTTCCTCTAAGAACAAATTGCTTTCTTACATTGCAGTCTGTTTCGGTGGTTATGAGGTGTAAGTTTTCACCGTCCTCCTGCTTGCATGCTGCGTTTTACAGTGCCAAGAAGAGATGCGTTGTTTTGCACAACTTCACTGCAGGTGACAAAGTTCAGAGCCAAAAATTACAGGCACGGCAGGAAACAGCCCACGTGGATCTGTTTGCCCCACACTTCAGCCGGGGGGCTGCACCTCAAGTCCCCACAGCGGTAGGTCCAGTTTTCATCTGCAGCCTAAGCTTCAACGCTGCATTCACCACGATGTAAAAATACCCCGGGTTCTTAGCTTACGCTCTGCTATTTATAATCTTTGTGTGATGCCAGACATGTGCATATATCAGTATGACACTTTCAGAAAGCAATGCTGCTATTTTAGCAGCCCTCTAATGAACAGCGTGGGCGAAGCCACCTAGACAAGCTGATTGAGAAAAGTGTTGGTGAGGGAGGGCTGTGGTGTTCTGCTGAACGGGAAAAAAAAAAAAAAAAAAAAAACTTCTTTATACTGTTGCCATTAAGAATAATCTTAAATGGCCCCTTTCTTCCCTGGCAGTCCTCCTCGCTGCTCCCACATGGCACCCCTCCCCCAGATGTCTTGATTAGTGGCTGTGTGTATGCTGGTCAGATTCTGGGATTAATGATGGCTAATTTGTCTGAGGTTGGTACAGCCTAGCCAGCAGGCTCTCTACCACCAGCTTTTGCTGCCATATGGGTAGAAGCAGCTGTTTCAATTACTTTCTGTGCCCAGATGTGTCAGACGAGACACCAGTGCTCTGCGGGGTACATTCAGCCGCTCGGCAGCTAATTACTTCAATCGCGTGTCGAAGCATGGTGCTGTATACTGTAAAAGGGGGTTTTGAAAACAGCCGAGTGCCAGCTGTCATTACGCCTCACATTGATGTGAGCCTGATAGTCTGTGACTAGATTTTAACTTCAACTTTCTGGGAATCTTAATATGTACGGTGGATGCAGCTAATGATGGGATTCTTGTCTGCTATGTATGTGCCTGTATGTGTACATACAGACGTTATTGTAGGGAAATGTGTATTGTATGATGAAAACTATAGAATGTATGCTGTGTAATGTCCATATGTATATACATAAAATACTCTCAGCTGGTGTAAACCAGATGAGCTCTGTTAACTTCAGCAGTTTCAGACCCTTACACCAACTGAGCATTTCCTTAGGCTGTTTTTTTTTTCCTTCTCCCCGACACCAGTATAAATTTGGAGTCATTATAGTTTACTTAATGCAGTTCCACTGACATAAGGTAAATGTGACAAGGGCATCGGGTCCATCAAATGTCTGTCAATCAGTGCTGCAATCTCATTCAAGATCTTAGTTGCCAGACTCAACTGCTTGGCCTCAGTCCTCTGCTTTTTCTTCAGCATTGTTTTAGCATCAATCCCTGCTTCATCTGGTGTTCATTGTCCCAGGTGGCAGAACCACTTGTGGCTGTGGGCTCAATGCTTTCATAGTGGGGACATCTTTGTACATGGCAGTGTATTGGGACCATCCAGCATGCGTATAAGGAAAAACTGTTATACCAGCTCTAGGACACTGATAAACCAGGAGAGTTGTGTTACTCGAATTGCCTTCTGGTTCTTGCGATTTCCAAGAACATTTTTCTTATACTGAAGTTTAAGTCATTTTCAAAGGATATCTTTAGTAGAAGGCTGCAAGGGGGCAGTTCCAAAATACTCCTTCAGCAGGAAGGATGGCTTACCATGGTCCTCCTTTCTTCTGTCCCTGCATGCTGGTTGCCATCCTTGTACACTGTGCTTGCTTCTGGGTGCACCAGCAAAGCCATGGAGCTAGATCTCAGCTGGATCAGAGACTTTGCTTGCCTTAAAAGAATTTATCTTCTTCAGTCTTTAGGGAGCTGGTCTTGTTCAAGGAAAAAAAAAAAAAAAAAAAAAAAAAAGGCAACAAAAGCAAATGTCCAGGGGTATGGGCAGAAATTTTCTAAATGCTAAAGACCAGTATCTTAGCCAAAGATGTGATTCAGTTTTACAGCTTAGCCCTTGGTTCCTAGTGTTTGTTTGACTAGAACTGTCTTGAACTGAGGAGGAGAGCTAGCACAGCCAAAACAGTGACTAGGATTTTATTTTTTTTATTATTTTTTTTGACATTTTAACTTCCCAGACCAGCTTACCAGGATCAGACCAGCATGAGCAGTGGCTCAGCAGAAGTGAGATGAATTCAGCAGTGAAATCAGATGGCATCCTAGAAGCATCTGAAGGATGATTGAGGCCAAAAAGTGAGATTAGACACATAAAGACTCAGGAGAAGCAAACAAATCCTCCCTATTGCACCACTAACATTGCTGCTTCACTTACCATAGTACCTTGTTTTTCCTCAACATCCTTAAGTCCAAACCTGCGTACACTCTATTGCTTTACATTCATATTTTCATTTATTAAAACATAATTTCCTGAATACACAAGCCCTGAATATAACTTAAAATCAAGTCTTTGTCCTCTCCTAGGTGAAAGAGCATTATAGAAAGGTTAATGGTGCAATGACTGATGTCAGGAAGGCGTCACGGTCAGCTGTGAAGTGATCAATGAACCCAACTGATATCCAAATTAATGGAGCTGGTTGAGGGGAGGGAGAAAGAGTGAGGAAAGAATCTGTTATAAATACACTTCTTACACAAATTACTATGAGCAAGTCTGAAAACAAGTGCAGAGCAAAGCATTTAATGCAATGCCATTGGCATTTTGGGCAAAGACTCTGTAATTTGGGGTAGTTACTAACATTATCATCATCATCATAATACATGTATTTAGGAAAAATAAACATTTGTTTTGTGCTAATTCTATGGTAATCAGGGTGATTGTACTGTACTTAGCTACTGTTTGTTACCATGGTTATTTCTAGTGGTTCTTGGTTATTAATGTCCTGGAAGATTCAACAGTCTTCAGTACTATTACAGCTCGCTCTCCTCCAATAGGCACGAGTAACTGGGGATTTGGGGTTTCTTATTCTAATGATCTATCACGGGGTTTTATAAACAAAAATAGATTTGCTTCTTGTCAGACGAACACTAGACACTGGCTTCTTGCCTACACAAAGGTTGCTTCGCATCAGTCTAGCAGTGTAAAGAGCCTGGAGTTGAGTGTCATCTATCCTCACTAGGAAGCTTTATTTATATTGCCAGATGGGTGTAGAGAAGCCTTCGTGTAAAGAGTCAGTCAGCCCCATGTGTTTTCTCTGGTCTATAATCTCATAAAGATGGACGGTGTTGCAACATTCCTGTAAGTGAAATAACGGGTGTCACAAAGAACAACACAGAAACACATTTTTAATATATTCTAGAAGCTATTTTTAGCCTTTCATGTGAATTTCAAAAAATTGGAGAAGTGTACTGGCATATACCTACTTCTACTTAGCATGATGGACATATTTGTTTGGGGATTAAAACTCAGATTTTACACACCAGAACAAGTTCCTGCTGCTGATCTATGATAACTGTGTATGTGTGTGATCTTATTCCGTGAGAGTGACCTGGGCTAACTCAGCACATCACCATGACTGCCTGTCACTTAACATGCTGTAACCTTTTCCTGAGTTTAGGCTTTACCTTCTAATCCTATTTTCCTGCTCACTTTGTATAACTTCCTACTTTGTTCCGTAGTTTCAGTGCTGATAAAGTATATACAGCAATTAACCACCACTTCAGTGGGCAATGTAAGCAGTAGCTTCTGTACAAATAGTTGTTTGAACTGCTTGTTGTAACTCTTCATGCACGTTCGGATGAGAAAGGAACAGTCGCATGTTAAAGAGTATTGATCCAATTTTTTACCTTTTTTATTTGTCTATAGCACAGAAAAGTTCATAGTTAAGAGTCTCTGGGGACTGTTTTTACAGTGTGACACACTGCCGTATCCTGGGAATGCTCTATGAACTGATAGTGCCCCAGATACCTCCAGGTGGGAAGGAAAACTTTTGCAGCAGAACAGCTTCGTGCAGATTTATTCCTGATGTGATACGTGTGATATCCTTGGAACAGTATAGTTATTCTTCAGATAAATGCATCCCTTCTTCACTGACTTCACTTTGTAAGATTGTCTAATGTAAAAGTCAGACTAAAACCTATTCAGTAGGATTACTACAGGTGTCTGTGCATACACAATAGGCAGGCTGAGACCTGAACCACACCGAGGTTGGGTTTGAGGTGGGGGATGTTTCCAGTGGCAAAGCAGAAACGTGATGGTAACAGGGGGAAGGAGGACGGTGGCGAGACCTTTCTGCATCTTTTATCTCTGTGTGTAGCTACACAATAAAAAAGTAACTCTACCTTTTTTCAACTGTAGACGTCGGACTCCAGTGTCCATTCATTGCCCACCTGATGTTTTAATGTACTTTTCCAAGTATGAAATTGTGGCCAAAACTGTAGAGACTGGGACTTCTGTGAATGCCTAGATCTAGAGACAGTTCTCCTGTCATTACCTGACTGTCAGTCCGTTGAAATTGGTGGGCTACAATACTGGAAATAAAATCAACTGTAAGTCAGAAGGCAATTGAGCCCCTTAATGGAAAAGGCAGAGTCTTCAGATATAGGCAAGGACTGCTGAACTCTCTTCATGGATGGACTCTGGGTACCGTGTACTGGAGAGCTTTCAAATCCAACAGGCATTTGCTTAACTGAGTCAGAACTCAGCAAATGGATTGTCATTTGCTGAAATGAAAGTCAGAAGTACAAATGAACTGCATAAATGTGACAACCTTGAAGCCTAATAAACAGACAAAAGAGTCGAAGGCTTCCCAGAAGTATTCCCTGGGGGAGAAGTCAAGAATTATCTAATGTGGATAAATAGGTTAAAAGGATATCCACATCTTGAGTTTTGATAAATTTCGGATTGACAGGTTGAATGAGGAAGAGGTAGCCCTAAGCAGAAGCTTGTATTTAGGGTGAGATGTCAACTGAGGGAAGAACAGGCTCAAAGCTGAGCCGTATGATTTAATCAAGGAACCTGACAGGCTCACTGAAAACTTCTTAGATAAGACACTAGAAATAAGACACGACATCAGTAAATAGATTTGATTCTCTTACTTGATCCAAGAAGCACGATTTTCCACAAAATGGATGTGGAGACCACATTCAAAGATAACTTCATCTCTTTTTTATGGAGTAGGGTAGGGGGATTAAATACTGAGATGTGTGAGGGAAAATTTATGGCCTCCGAGCTTCACCAAGTTAGTGTAAAACGTAAATAAGGAGATGCATCTTCTCTCTGTGGACTCTAGCATGGATGGGATTGCATGAGTTTGGATATGGGTTGCTAATGTGAGTTGAACTGTAAAATGAAGCAGGTGATGTCAAACCATGACAGAAACCAGATAGGCCCAGTTGGATTTGGGCATAATTTGTTTTGTGTTCATTGCGGTCTCATAGCTAGATTTATGGAGGCTAAATGGCATGGGAAAGCTTGCACAAAGAGTCAATAGTTAATTCAAGATCAGAATGTTTCACGGCTTTATTCGCATATCCCTACGGTACGTAACATACTTGTGTTCTACGGAAAGAAATGGCTTCTGATACAGGCCTTGGTGAATATGTACATCATATTCAGGGTTTAAAGAGTTAATTGAAAGGTTTCTTTTTGTTTATAGTCATGCATAAAGTATGGGGAATAAAAAATTACTATCCCATACAACATTAAATCATGAATTAATGACCTTAGGGGTCCAGTTTGTAATATGCTCTTGGAAAAACAGGTCAGAGAATTGCCAGGTCCTCAGAAACTGACTGTATAACACAGAACAGTTGAGTTAAAACACAGGTAAAAATCCAGCGCATGGAATCCTCTTAAAAGAGAGGAAAGAATAGGCTAGATGAGTGGTTTACTGCAGCCTTTCTGAACAGAGAGAAAGGGGAATGTGAGCATTCTTAAGTTACACATAAAAATAACATTAGTTTTTCTTCTACATTTTTACGATTGAGGAGGGAGGCTCACTGGTATCTAAAAACTTCCAGGGCTGGCAGATAACTCACAGAGCTCTTTGAATACGCTGCTACTCCAAGAACAAGACAGGAACCATCAAGATAATTGTATGATACAAATCTTTTGTTAGAGTAATAGATTTTGTACTGTCACGATTCCTGAATTATAGCCATATGTACTAGTGAATGATGAAACGTGTAAATGGTAATTCATCATTAACTGCGTATAAGAAACCAAATTATTCTTTTCAATACCGTTCTTGTATCTGAGACATGATACATTACGTTATGCTGTAATTTATAGACAGTGTGAATCAGCCAAAAAGTTCTTCTCTTCCAACGCGTATAGTTTAATATTTAAGCTTCTCTTCCCCCATTCATTCAATTTTTTCTTTAATTGTGGTTTATTTCCTCAGGGAAAATTACACATAGTGGCTTTGTTCCAGAAAAATGGGGTGCAGCTTAATACGGCAATTTTGGATTTGTCTAAAAGTTTTGATGCCAATAGCCTGTGTAATTTTGAGGAAGCCAATCAATCTCACCATGTGTTCTGTAAGGGGGGACAATGATAGGCAACCATGCCCCGGGGGTGCCACTTAATATTTTAGAGGCGTATCTAAGGCTATGCATGGGGCTTTTTACCTTCTCCAGTAAATATTCAGCTTTATCAAAGTTATCAAGATCTGAAAAACAGAAGAGTATTTGTGAATGAAATCCCCCTTTCTGGGTATAAAAATGATATTTTCTATTTTAAAAAGAACACCACATTTTCTTTGAAAAATTTCAGTTTGGCTCTCACTTCTCCACGGCATTAATTTATTTGCAGTTAAATGCAGCGCAGTCCTTCAGCTTAATCATGGTGCTGGTGGGACACTTCTACTGAGGCAGCTCAGATAAAGATTAAGGATACTTGCTGTTTTGGGTGCTCCAAATTCTCTGCTCAGTAGAAGAAAAAAAGGCCAGGAAAGGATATTCAGAGCAATGAAATGCTGCCACAGAAGTTGTGTGATTTAACTGTTTATTGACATATTCATGCTGGCATGTTCTGTGCGAGCTGTAACACGCCATGGTGATCAAATAGATAGCAAAAAGGTTGCTTGTTTCAATCAAAGTGATAAGAGCAGATTAAATTAAAATCAGAAGATGACTCTATTATGGTTTAATGGCCAAAGGAGGGGCAGATATTGTACTAACGCTCAAGAAACAAGCCTTTTTAATTGCCTTTTCTGGAAAAAGCTGTGTGGTTTCAGAAAAGTTTCCCCCAGCTTGATGTCCATTTCCAATGTTTTTTATTCTTCTCACTACATCTGTAAAACATAGAAGAGCCGTATTGTTTTATCTCCCAGGGAAGATATCCTTTCTTCTGGATGTAACCCTACCTCTAAATGACTTCAGAGTTCAGATTCCTGTAGGTGTACTGGATATATGGCAATCCAGGCCGTAATTTACAATAAACCATTTTCTGACACCGCTTCCATGACTTAACACTGAAAGTATGTTGTTGGAGAGACTGCTCATTGCTGCCATGGTAAGGGAGACTTACTGTGTCATGGTAAATATTTTATTATTTGTCCTGTTGTGGTAATTTTGTATGCTGCTGCAGACGTTTTCTCAATTTGTGTTTCTGCCTGGACATGTTTTCTGATATCCCTCCTGGAATAGGCAGATGTTCCAAATGGACAAAAAATTTCAATGTTTGTAGACTACATTAACTAGTTTTAGTATCCTTAGATACTGAATAATCTTTCCAGCTCTCAAGAGCTGGGTTCAAATCCTGAGCACAAAATATAAATGAAATTGAGCAGAAGTTAAGGGGGGGGAAGGGAACAAGCACATCAGTGTTGATCTTCGTATGATTGGTCAAAACTATTTTGTATCTCTGACTTCTTGCTGTACTTTGGGGTGGTGCCACTACTTATTTACACACACACAAAAGTAATTGTGAGAATGTAGTTGTTTCATCATGAAATTATATGTTACTATATTAGAGTAGCCTGCAAAATCTGCAGCTATTTTCAGAGCAAGAGGGGTAGAGCTGTGCAAAGTGACAGTATGTGGAAGGCATGACCCCACCTCTTCTCCTTGAAGAGCATGGTTGAGACGTTCATGATCTTGAGTCTTTGAATTGCGAGAACAATGTTAAGGGAGGACCCTGTAGGGATGAAACATTACAATTTTTCTCTGCTTATTCCACTAATATGCATTGACTGTATAGTGGTTATTTTTGTGGGGGAGAATATACTTTTAAAAATGTATTTTACACATGGCATTTGAATACAATTGCTTATAAAGTGTGTAACATGAACAGGCTTCTCTCAGGAGATGTCTTTCGGCAAAGAGAAAAAGCCCCGTTCTAGCATTACAAAATCCCTGTAGATAAATCTGAAAGATATGTCCCTTTCAGTGTTTTGACAGACTACAACTGAATTACCATGAATGAAAGAAATGTTGGGGGTGGAAACTGGAGGGAAGGGGACTGCTTTCGCTTCGGGGACATCTTCTGCACAAGCCTGAGGCTGATGATACTCAGCTTCATTTCAGTGTTCATCATCACTAATCCTTAGTACAAATGAATATCTGCACTTTTAAACAATCAAAGGTTAAAGACAACTCAGCCATTCATGTGATCTCATTATACGATGCTGATTGCAGTACATGAGAGATATTTATAACCTGAGTTCATAAAGTTGGTTCTCAGCAAATGAGTTCCCTTTTCAAAGGTTAAATATTTATGTCCTTATTTTCTGTCTGAAACAGTCCATAGTTTTGAACATGCACCAACTAATGAAACCATCACAGCCATCTTCAAGAAGATAAATAATGTGCCGAGTTGCCGCACTGACTCCCAAAGTTTCTCCTTGCACAAATCGCTTCTCGCTGCTCCTACGTAGATTTTCAAAACAGATCAGTCAAAGACTTTAAACCATTAGATTTATATTGTCTGGCTTAGCCTCGCTTGCATGTGTGAAGCAGTAGTAGTAGTAATAATATCTTTTATCTGCTTTTCTTCTGCTGAGCTCAAAGAGCCAATACAGTTAACCCCCACGGACATGAATTAACCCTTTCAGCCCTGTTTAGTTCATGTTCTAGGGACAGGTGTGTGCAGTCCCAGAAAGGGTGGGTGGGATACCCTCTGTCGTCATTCTTTTATCCCTCAATTAACACCAATTTTGATCCGGCAGTCTTTAGGTTATTGATTTCTGGACTTGTAGTTCTCCCACTTACCGAACGCTGAGGTTACCGAGAGTGCTTTCTGTTTAAAATAAATCAGTATATAATGAGCTAAGTTGCACTTTCATTATCTTGAACAATATAAAATACTAGAGGCTTTTGTACCACAGAAGTGCCCTGTTACATATTGTCCTGCTGGAAGGTACCGGGGAAAAGAAATGAACACGAAAATATCTGTAATAAAGTAGGAAGCTTCGTATTCAAAAGGCCTTCAAGGTATCGAGGCATTCTGCAGTTATGTGTCGCATACAAATCTATGCTAGAATTTACTTATTTTTTGGTCTCAGTGAATTTTCTTTAAGCAATAAGTAGTGGATAATAGCGTGCTTAAGATCTGTCATATTTGTGCTTTAAAGTCAAATTCTAGTACTCGTTACGTGTCAGAGTTACACATCAGACATGGAGGTTTTGTCTCTGAGAACAGTTTAAATTCCTTGACAAACACAGCCCTTCCCGAGCCATTCCAGACATTTTCCAAGATCACTGACACCCTCACGTTGGTCTCCAAGATTATGATTTTTTTTTTGTTTCTATCACTTCTGAACTTTTCCAGCCATTCCTAAATTCAAGGATGAAAAAAAAATAGTCTGCAGAAATGTAAAACACGTAGCTTCTTTTGCACCTTTTTTTTTTTAACCTGAGGGTCCTTATGATAAGAATAAGGCATGTAGTAAATGAGGAGTACAGTAACTCCAGTGCGCAGAAAAGCACAGAAGAGATGTTGCCAGGACAGAGGTTTCCTGTGGGAGCAGGAAATTTGTTAAATTATGTACACAGGTAATCCTAGAAGGGCGGTATTTATGATCATCAGATTATGAAGTTCACAATACCAAGGCCATAACATCTTCAGAGGAAGGCATCCAATCTGTATGTCACTTGCATGGGACGAAGTAATTCCTGGGTTTTTGTGTGGGCTGGGAATGAGACTAGCATCAGCCATACAGTTGGTGTGAGTCTGACCACAGTCTTTCCATCTAGTAGTCCATGTTGACACTTTTTTTTTTTTTTGAGGGGCTGTTTTATGACATTTTCCTTGAAAATTATGGATGAATAACAATCTGTCAATTGCCCTTCACAATCATGGAACAGCCAGAGAAGTTAATAAGCCACCTATGTAGCCCTCCTCCCTTCTCTGTACAGACATTTTTTAGCACATGGGTGAACACAAAGAAATAATCAGATAGGAGATTTTTCTTCTAAATTAGGCCTCTTGTTTGTAAACTGAAAGAGTGCTAATGCAGTTCAAACTCAGCTGTGTGCCACATACGCACACTTGGCCCAGGAGTATTATAAAGAGTGGGAGAATAGGAGGTTTTGTTCTATTCTTCGGTCTCTTTCTATATGAGAGGGCCATTCATTCAATCCCTATGCTTCTCTCTCTCTCTCTCTCTCTCTCTCTCTCTATTTCTCTCCATAATGCCAGCATTAGCTGCAAGCTGCTAGCTGTAAAAGTGCTTTGATGTTGACCTCTCACTGCCATTGACAGACCCTCATTGGTGGGTGAGTAGCAGAGCAATAAGGGCATGTGTGGGAGAAAAGAGGATGAAAGCCTGGACAGCTAGGAAGGGATAATATGAACAGATTCCTGCCTGTTCACTTAGTTTCTTTTTTTTTTTTTTAAACTGGGTCTTCTGATTACAGAGGTTACGAACCAGTAAAACTTCAGAAATGACCACTGAAAGCCTGCTGTACATGAAGAATCAGATAATTGTTCCAGCTCTTGCCTTGTAAAATTAAATCAAGCCATGAACTAGGCAAGAGCGCACAGGAGAGTTGAAAACATTTTCCTGTTTAAGGCAATGAAATAGTGGGGTTTTGGCTGAGATGTACAGTAATATTACAAGGGCAAGCGACATGTAAATGGCATGGGAGCAGGGGACACAGGAGAGATGTCTATTAGCGATGTTGGTTATTTTGTTTCTCATCTTGTGCCAAAACCTAAAGCATAATCCGTAGACTTTAAAAGGATCGCAACATAAAGGTGGACTAGGACATCTAAAGAGCATTGAGGGATTTTTGCCCCAGGGAACACTTGTATATGGATGGATGTACATAAAAACCTGCCTATTGCTCCTCACTGTATTCTTGCATACGTTACAGGAGTTCCTGTATCCAGATCATACTGGGGTTTCTGGCCCAAAAGCAGCTTTGCACCCTCCAAAGAGCTGAGAGACTGAGGGTATGATCAGGACCATGGCTGCCCCTCTGTCCCCAGCCAGCTGTTTTGGGAAAGTGTGGCCAGCAAAGCTGGGAATGCAGGGAAGTGTTATTCCTGCCTGGGCCCTATCGAGGCAGGATGGCTCCAGCCACTTCACCTCTGCATTCCCTCTTCGCCTCTGAAAGCTCTGCTTGTCATACCAATAATTCAGCCCTAAGGCTCTAACCTGAAATGGCCAAAAAGCTCTGCAGGGCCAATGGAAGGGACCGGAGGGAGGAAAAGTCCACACAAATTTGTATTTAGAAACCTTGGGTTTGGATGAGATCTGGAGGGAGGCCCAGCTGTGGCAATATAGCAGCATGTCCAAGTTTCCACTGCCTGTGCTCTGCAGAGTAGCATCTGATCGTCCTCTTGTTTGGGACGTGGAGAAACCTGTCCTGCCTTCACTTCAGACCCTGCAACCAGCTCCCTGTTGGCAGCATTCGGCCATCAGAGTCACCTCCCTGTGTTCGGTGAGCTGCAGACCAGACCCAGCCCATGCTGCTTGCAGTGCACACGCTGTCGTGTGGTGGGTAACCACGGGCTCGACAAAATGAATCTGTTTGAAAGGGGGAATGGGTGAAACGGGTGCCCCCGCTGCAAACAGCCCTACGTTGATTAGCAAGCAGGCAGGCAGTCTCAGCATTCAAATCATTCTCTGGTACAAGCACATGAATAGGAACGAAGCCATCGCAGTTACGATCCGTATTGGATTTCATCTTTAAAAAGAATAAGGAATTCAGCACACACTTTTGGTGCAGAGACTCTTCACGCGCTAATCTAGAAAGGAAGAACTCTTTCACTGAATGATTAAAAATATTCACATTTTGGAGGGAACAAACTTCTACAGCACTTTTTGCCTTACTGTACGCATTCACTATCAGGGAACTAATTCTCCAGTCAATTTCACAGATGGTTTCCTGTCATTACTATACAATTCTATTTATTTGATAATAATTTTATAGGACTTCTCCAGAGGGATTTGGAATTACATATTCAGCTTGTAGCAGTTTTTAAAAGGTAGGCGAATACTGCACTCAGTCAGAACTTCCTTGCCTGTACTTTTAAAATAGAAAATGCATTTTCAATTCAAGCAAGAAATCTTGCCAGAAGTCTCTCGGCTAAAGTTTTTCAGTGCATTTATCTCAGTGTAAAGGGAAGTGTGGATAAGCCCCTCTGTTCTGTCACTTTACCTTTTGCTCTTTCAACCGATGAGAAATAAAGACTATTTTTCCTTCCAACAAGAAATGAAATAGGACTTCACTAGTTTTTTGAAAAGGTGCCATTTTTTAACTTGAAAGCGGAATGGAGAGCATATTTTAATTTTCATATTTCCTTTTGCTTTTTTAAGATAGACATGATGAACTTAAAGACTGGGTCAAATACTGCAGAAAACTTTTTTGTGCGAGTTGGAATTCCACCCAGCAGAAGGTTCATCTATCTCGTTTCCATTCCTTTTCCTGGAAGGATATCTTCTGACATCAACCCTTCTGACGTTAGCTCTTTCTTGATGAATATTTTCCTTGAAACTATTTTTTGAACCAGTCCAGTCTTGGACATGGGTCTTGTTGTTAAACTTCCTGAGTTCGTGAGCCCTTCCTGAGTGTGACATTGTTGGAGCAAGCAGGGCTTTTTTGTACATAAATTAAGGAAGGCAAGTCTTAATGGGGAGCAAGCTCCATTCCACAGCTCCAAAGAGGGGCTGAATCTGGATTAAGCTCCTTGGAGCTATGTTACAGAATCCTGTGGAGCCTGTGAACTAGGCCTATGATTGTTAAAAATAATAATAATAATAAAAGGCCCCTTCTCTAGCATTTTCAATTAGCCAAGCCTTAGGGGATCTGGATTGGCAGTTGGAGTCTCCATTCAAAAGGACTAAAAATATATCTTTGCCAGAGGTCCGACAGCTGTTTTGGTAGGTACTTCGTATTCTGCCTGTCTGTGGGCTGCTGGAATCCTTACTGTTCCCTGATGTATCATTTCACTCCAGTGAAAATCACAAGCGATAACTCAGGAGGCAGTAAAATTACAGGGGTCACAGAGTACCCCAGTATGCCTGAAATCAGGTCAGCAGGAGCGGCTGTGCTACTGACTCCACAACGGTTTGACGAAGCACATCAACATTGGTACTTTGCAACTTTATAGAACAAGCAGAGTGTGAAAAATGTGGAAGTGGTGGGGAAAAAAGAAAAAGGGGAGGGGTGCAAAAGGCAGAAGGCACTCAAGTCCCTGTCTTCTCATGGAGGAGCCAAGAGTGGTGGAGTGAGCTGGATCAGTTTTTCAAAGTCAGGTTCAGCCAGACCAGCAAAGGAAGGATTCAGTGTCATTTATAGGAACTCAGAATATTGCAAGAGTGTTTTTGACAGTAACACTTGCTCCTTGAATTTTCTTCTACCCTCTGTAGGAAAGTAAGGACTCCAAGCTGAAGGGTACTGGGTGAATACCCAACATTTCCGCTGCTGATTTCTAGCAATGTTACTACAGTGTTACCTCACTGATTTCTTGTTTACTCTC
Organism: Nettapus auritus; assembly: GCA_011076525.1. Classification (NCBI taxonomy): domain Eukaryota; kingdom Metazoa; phylum Chordata; class Aves; order Anseriformes; family Anatidae; genus Nettapus; species Nettapus auritus. The sequence continues at coordinate 17,259,087 of CM021774.1, forward strand.
ATTACAGTCTTTCTGGTAAGCAATCTCTTGTTCAGGCTTACCCAGCGGTAATTTTTTCTGATTTTTTTTATAACCAATTTATTGAAAAATGCTGAGGTGGACATGTTTAGTTTTGATAAAATGAAGTACGGGTAGAGGTACGAGGTGGCTACTCTACCCTGTTATGTGTTCCTGCTCCGGGCACCTCTCCTTGCTCTCAGGAGTCCGTACTCTGTTCCTCACTGAAACAAGTTTGGTAGTCTTGCAAAAATTTGAATCCACTGGGTTGTTTTTTTTGTTTGCGTGCATGGTTTGATTATGTCAAATCAACAAAAGCCACATGATGACTTGTTTTGCTGAAAGACTCCAAAATAATTTGGAGTTTGAGCCTTTCTGTTCCTTCTCACTCCAAACATCCTTCTTCCTTGTAGTTCTTTGCAGAAGGAGCTCAGAGATCACTGCCTTCACTTGTAAGACAGCAGCAGTGCTCCTTCCTTGCAGCACAGGGAAGAGCTGTTATAAATCAGTAAGGCAATGAACGCATTTCAGTTGCTTGCTCAGTGGGATGGGGGCAAGGAACTGAGGAAACCACCTACAGATTAGGCGGTTGTGTGAGTCACGAGAAGAGAGAAACGTTCAGCACTTCTCAGGAGGTTTTTCCCAGTTGTAGAGAGGGAGCTGAGCACTTACGAGCACTTTTAGAAGCTTGTAGTGAAACTCCCAGAAAATATTAAGCTCAGATAGAGCACGGACAGCCATGAGGAGGCCAGGACCTAGAGTTTCATTCTGAGGGGTACTCATCTTACCAGGAGAGCAGAGCTTTCTTGCAGCGTATGTTATTGGCCAGAGCTCCTCAGGGCAGGTTTGTTCCCTTGACTTTTAATATTCCAGTTTTTCTCTGTTTGTGCTGGTAAATATGACTTGAGTTTCATTTTATAAAAATAATAAAGCCAGAAAAGGTTAAACTCAGGCTTGGCCTCCTTGCTTTCTAAAAGACAGCAACAGACATTTTCAAAGGACCAATTCCAGGCTTTATTGTGCTACTACAAGGCCTGCAGGAGGGAAGAGTGTTATACCCCACTCGTAGTGCAGACAGAGAAAGATGGATTTTTAAATTATCTACCTTTGCTTTGCAACGTGAACGTTTCAGGGCAATTATCCTGAGATAATGCCTACAAATTGCTGAAGACTTTGGGTTTATAATTGCTCATGTTCATTTAAGGTTCCCAGCAGACTAGACCAGGAAAATCGCTGCCAGTCAAGCCAAGGTTGATCGTATACAGTAACTGAGTTTTTCTTAGAAGACAGACAAGCAAATCAGTTTTCTTTAAGAGCAATAATTCTAACTAATTGTTTGGTTTCATTGTGTTTCCATAGCAGGAGCTGTAGTGCTTGGCAGGGCAGAACAGTGACACTTCCCATCCAAGACACATCCACGTAAATGGGCAAATTGAATTCCACCGCGTGAGGCTATTCTTGTGCAGCAGTCAGGAGGGAGCAGCGCTCTCCAGCATACCTCCACATGGCCTTATTTACACACCACTGGCCATTCCAGTTGCCTTAGAGAGTGAATCAGGAATTTACAGTGAGATGATTTTATCACATCAATGCAGAAAGAAATAGCTGTTGCTGCATGCCACGTTTGTAATTAAAGCGTGCTTCTTAATGTAATATTTAGTGGAGGTTTCAAATCAGAAAGCATATTCATAATAAAGAACAGCATTTCAAAGCAGTAATGTGTTCACATTCAGAACATTTGACTGCATTTCTATATCTTTTATCTATTTAGGTACCTATTTATATATACCTATATATTCAATATAGATTTATTCCCTGATGGCTTCGTAGTAAAGCCCTGATAGCATTCCTGTCATGGACATCCTTGACTGGCCGCAGGCATCCATTAGACAACAGAAGGTTCATCTTAGCATTATGATTTGCTTAGCATAGGCAGCATTGGCCAGTTTGGGTGTCTAAACTCCAGCAGTGTAAAATCTCCCCTTCTGTCCCTCCAACTGTTGCCATTAGAGCAGCTGAATAACTCTTTTTTTTCTCATTCAGTAACTAGGATTAAAGAAAAAAATTACAAAATAAGATCGAGTTGACATTTCTGACATTTAAAAAGAAAAAGACATTTCACACGAGAGTCAGCCCTCCCCCCATAAAGAGCGTTAGGTTATCAAAAATATTTTGCTTGACCTATGTCACAAATGCTTGGGTTGTTTCCATGTTTGTTTGTTTTTTAATGCACTTTAATAACATTTGGACTGAAAATGTTGTCGAGAGAGAAACAGCGAAGTATTTGGTTAAAAAATGTTGAAAGTCAGTGCCTAAGATTTTTCTGAATATTTTTGCATTTTGGGGCCTGATCTATTAGAATTTATAGATAACAGCAGTCAATTTGAAGCTAGTTTTTTCAATGAAGAAACTAATTTCCTGAAAAATTCCCTGCAGGAGCAGGAACCAAGTAACATGCCCTACCCCAGCCCTGAAAATGTCATTAGTTCCGTGCTTATGTACTACAGTAGCAGTTGCTAAATCATTCCATTTTTAGTGGCTTATTGCAATGCTCAGTGGGGAAGTTTTCGGTGCTTGTGCGCTTATAAAGTGGAAAAGATCATGTGCCATAGTTAGGTACAACATCGAAAGCCTTCAGCTCGATACTCATCCTGCCAGCCAGCAAAAAAGATGTGCTTTGTAGTCGCTCCTTCCCGGCTCTTCCTTTCCAACAAACTGTTGCAAAAATGTTTGTCCGGGTGAACATTTGGATGGATGTCTCCTGGTTTATTTCCTCCTGCAGTTTCTCCCGGTGTTCTGTTTTCCTTGTTTTCCTGGTTGGTTATGTTGTTTTGCAGTGCTGTTTTTTTGTTAGTTTTGGAAGTGTCCTGTTGTACATAAAAAGGGCAGAGCTGGACAAAAAACTCGGGTCAGGGAGATGAGAGGGTTTTATGTCACCAGATCCTTGTTTTGGAATACAGAGCCCAGAGATTTGACCCCTAGATACTGCCGGATTGTATTACAATTTTATTCATATTTCCTTTCTCATGAAAATAAATCTGCATAGACCACAGAATTGCTCCTTCAGCAACTCCTGCAGCAGGCTGTATTGTTACCAATAGCTGATATATGCCACGGGCTGCCAAATCTAAAACTTCTAATAAATTCTGGATGTCAAGACCTATTTCCAGAGAAAACCAAAGAGCATATGTTCCTGCCAGCAAGTGGGCTCTCAGAACGAGGAAAAAATTAAATTTTTATCCGCAGTTCTAATCTGCTTTTTAAAAAAATGGGTTCAGGTTATGACATATCCATGAACTCAATTTCTCATTATCTTTTTGAGATGCTAACTTGACTAACTCATCTCCAAACGATTTTTGTCATGTTGTAGTCTCTCGTTTTTTGGTGTCATCCTTTTGGGTGACAAAGTGATCTCTTCTCCCACCTTCCTGGGTCTGAAAGGAATAAAACAGAAGACCACTTGTAAATCTAAGAGCATGTATCTGGAATATCCAATCCATTTTGCTGCTCCATTGCAGCTATAATCTGGTCGGATTAGATTTTAAAAATGTAGCATGCATTGTATTTTGAGTTTTTTTACTCACTACACTCACTGGAAGGGTATTTCAGGAACTCTTACTTCAGGGGTTAGAAATGTCTGGTAATTTCCCAGTGATGTGAACTCAAAGCTGTTTTATATCCATTTCTTCTTGGGTCATCACTACACATATATATCTTTAGATAGCTGCTACGGACACCCCCCGTTCCTGAATTGTAACTGTGTCTCTTTAAGGCATCATTTAGGTAGGCTGAACAAGCTGAGCTCGTTTAGTTTCCTCTTAGAAATTCTCCAGTCCCTTGATCATTGTAATAGTCCTCTTTGCACCCTCCGCTCCAATTTGCATGCATCCTTCTTGAACATGGGTAACTAGAATTTACGCCGTATTTCAGATAATGTCTCACCGGTGCTTTGTGTAGTAGCATTAATATTTTCCTCTCGTTATTAGCACTATTACAGGTGATGAATCCTAGGATTGCATCTGCCTTTTCAGTTGCATTATATTATGGCACATATTTATCCTGTAATCAACTAGCAAACCCAGGTCTTTCTCCTCCTTTGTCATTCCCAACAGCTTCTAGCAGAAATTCTCATTATTAGTCCTTTAGTGCATGACCTTGCATTTTGTACTGTTCAATTTCATCCCGTTTCTATTACTTCTGTCCTCAAGGTCATCCAATTCTTCCTGTATGATATTGCGATTTTCGTTTGTGTTGATGGTGCCTCCCAACTTTGTACAATCTTCAAATTTCATTTGAACACTCTTACTTTTTGTGCCAAGTTTATTAATGAACCGTTATATGAGAGCAGTCCAAAGGCTGCTCTTTGAGGAACTCCCCTATACCTTCAGCCTCGTGTTTCTCCCTGCAGTGTATTGCCTCTTCGCTTCCCTATCACCCACCCAGACTAATTCTCTATTAGATCTGACTGATTCTCTATTTTCCCCTATGGGAACTAAGACTGAGCAAGTCTTCATTAAATAATTTTAATTTTAAAATATTAAAGAATCGTAATATATATATACATATATATATATATATATATAAAACTCAAAACCTCTCAGGGTAACCTGGCACAATCTAGCTTCAGGAAACCTATTTGATAAATGTTTGCCCTTTACCCCCTTTGATTGTCTCCAGATTTGTTCTTAAAATCTGGTAAGTTATTAAGGACTGAGTGACAGGTCTCCCCTAATTCCCCTTTATCAACTCTGAGAAGTACCAGCAGTAGCTACCAAGCTGACAATTCTTGCTGCATCTGCAATTCCATGTGTTCGTTCTCAGCTAGAGATTGTCCAGTTTCCGGGCCAAAATGCATTGACATTTTGTTTCCTGCTCTGTTCAGCTATAGGTCCTACATCGAAATGACAATGTCCTTGTCTTTCCCTATCCCATGTTCCCAGTATTTTGCCTTTTCTGCCCATGCTTGATGTTGCCATTCATAGAGAAAATGCAAGCAAGGTGTTCGTTTAGGCTTGGGAATTTTTCTGAACTCTCAACCCAGCCTTTTCCCCATGGCAACTTTTTTCTTCCCTTGTTCTCAGTCCATTCACTTAAATTATGTTGTGATTGGGTTAGACTCTTTAATCAGTTTTCTGAAGGTCACATTCCTCTCATCTCTTTAGAAGCATCCTTAAAAGCTGTGAACCCCTGCTTGAATTCCATTTTCATGACACAACCAAAATCTGACTTCCTTGCCTATCAGTGGAAGAAAACCTGACAGCTGTGTGCACACTGCATTAGGCTTCGCGGCAAGAAACACAACTGATCAGAGCTCCATGAGGTTCACCATGACACTTAATGAACCTTGATATGTTCTTAAGGGTCTCTGATTCTTCTTTTTCTTCACTTTGACTCACAGCTGCTTGGGGAACGTTTAAGAGCTCTCTTGTCACGTCGAAGTAGATTTACCTCTCTCTGGAGGCAGGTTACTCCATGGAAGCCAAAAAAAGACATTTTTCCAGAAGCAGTGGCTGCAAGAGGTGTCCCCTAAATAAACAGGGAATAGCACTGAAATGGCAGTAGTTCGTTTCCAAAAGTGGAGGCTGACAGCACACCAAAAAGCAGAGATCTGGCATTAACAGAGGACATGGAAGGACTTTTGATCCAAGAAAAGAACAGTTCTTCCTTCCACATGGATTTCAAGCTGTCAGATCTCCCTCTGTATTTTACCTGGAGCATTTCTGGTTTGTGCAGAAGTGTGCAGAGTTCAGCCAGCCGTGGTTAAGACAAAGCAGCACAGCGAGCAGTGTTCATAGAGCTAGAATTTGATAAGCAGAAAATGAGCTGGCCTGGCCGGAGAGTTTAACAGAATAGGTTTTCTTAAGGACTAATTACTTCTTGAAGGGTTAATTTGGATGGCAGCAAGCTATGGTCTTCTGTGGTGGTGTGCGCCAAACATCAGAGGTGCATCTTGGAAACGAGTTTCTCATCATTCTCCTCTCAAACCCTCGAGGCATAGCAGGGTCCAGAATTTCTCTGTAAGCAGAGAACAGAGCCCACTGTTTGCTTTTTATGAGCTGGACTCTTCTGCTCTGTATAGAATATGCTGTTTGTTAATTATTCTCTTTCTCTTCTGCCTTCTCTTTCCTGCTCTTGTTTATCCTCCCCTGTGCTTTACTCTTCTGAGGGTTTGATCTTTTGTACTACAGCTCCTCAGCCCCAGCATGCCTTTTGCATGTTGGTTTTGATTTTCTTTTGCTTATGGGATTATACATTTATAACAGACCTTCCCAGAGCCTGAAAAGAAGGAATATGCATTGATAGGCAGAACGAGGAAAACTTTCTCTCCCAGTAAAGGTTCTCTCAAGTTGCCCACTGGAGATGGAGGGGGGTGTATAAAGCCTTGCCCTCAAACTCGCCTCATTTTCTGGACCGAGTTGCTTGTTTCAAAATCAGGATTTCCCAGCTTGTCTCCTTGGCTTATGACACTGCTACCGGTGTGTTGTGGGCACGGTGTATAGATAGCAGTGTGATACCACAAGGTGCGGTGATGCAGCAGCCCAGGAATGTGGTCCCGTGGTTATTTTCTAATTCCCTATCAGGGGACATCATGGAAGGAGGACTTGGCCAGCGAAGCTCCCACATGAGGATAGTCCTGCTGAAATCTCTGGTGCCATTATGGGGATGGGGTTTGGAGAGCCCTACTCCCGAAGAGGCTGCAGGTCCCATCTCAAAGCAAAAATCAAATCTGGTTTGGCTCAACAGAGTCGTGTTATGCTGCGATGAATTCTACACTGCTCATGTTTGAATTACCAGGACGCTGGAAGGGGCATACAGGGGCAAATTAATGAAAAGAAGATGACAGAAAATGCTGAAGGTGCCCATCAGTGGAGGAAAAAAAGGGCTCTGCCATCAAAACCTTCCCCGGTGAAAAGACGCAGCAGGACATAGCGACTGGATGTATTCGCCACAGCACTGATAGCCAAGGGACAGTTATTTTCATTCAGCAGAAGTGGAGAAAGAAAAGTGAAAAAGCCTTTCTCCTTTACATCCCCTTAGTTCTTGTCAACAAAGCGAAGTTCTGAATGGCAAGGGGAGAAAAGCATTTCCCGGCATTTCCAGCCAGTGCAGCCTGCTTGGTGCATTGCTGTGTAAAGCAGGAAAATGATCACTCCCCCAAAGAGCGCTTACAACCCGAGCAATAAAATGGTGACACTGCCAGTGGAAGGCTGTGTGGTGATACTGCATTTCCTGCAGTTCATTTCCTGCGTGAAGCTCAGGGAGAACTTTTTATTTTTGTGCACGTTGGGGTTACGAAGGCTGAAATAAGCATCAAGGAACTTGCGGGAAGGAGGAGAGGAGAACAAACTCCATCAGAGAGCTGTGCTTCCTTTCTGTGCACAGAATCCAGGTGACTTCTGGCCCCGAGTCCTGTCCCTTGCCATGACAGTAATTCGTAGGGTGATACTTGGTGCCTAAAATGTTGTTCAGCCTGGAGAAAAGGAGGCTCAGGGGTGACCTTATCGCTCTCTACAGGTACCTCAAAGGAGGCTGTAGCGAGGTGGGGGTTGGTCTGTTCTCCCACGTGCCTGGTGACAGGACGAGGGGGAATGGGCTTAAGTTGTGCCAGGGGAATTTTAGGTTGGATCTTAGGAAGAACTTCTTTACCGAAAGGGTTGTTAGACATTGGAACGCGCTGCCCAGGGAAGTGGTGGAGTCACCATCCCTGGAGGTCTTTAAAAGACGTTTAGATGTAGAACTTAGGGATATGGTTTAGTGGGGACTGTTAGTGTTAGGTCAGAGGTTGGACTCGATGATCTTGAGGTCTCTTCCAACCTAGAAATTCTGTGATTCTGTGATTCTGTGATTCTGTAAAATCCTAGGACAGGAAGTGTCTTGTGTGCTCCAGGCTTTATAAACTCTGGTATGATCTTATAGCCATACTTAAATGGTTATTTGGAGTGACGTAGCAAAAGGCCTCAAGAAAAGAATTGTTTAGAGCACCGGAGTGGTCCAGCAGTGTCTCATCCTCCATGTTTCAATAGCAGCCCCATACAAACGTTCCAGAGGCTCTCAGACCACAAGCCTCTGAGTCCTGGTCTCAGAAGATCTCTATTTCTGAAGATCTCTATTTCTTGCAATGCCGTGGAATACACGAAGTTTCTCACAAGGTAGAGAATTTTGCAGTAATCCCTAGGGTGCTTTACCACTGCCAAAGCCATCAGATTGTTAGGGTGATTTGTGTTTAACCACTCTGCTCCCCGAAATCTCTCTTTGTATGCTTTGCATTGTAATACCGCGTGTGACATGCTGCATTGCACTTATCTCTGTCTTCATACTAGAGAGCTTCTTCTCATCTTCTTTCATGGATGGGAGCAGAGTGGTTTAAATCAAAGCATTTGACTTTGAACCTCTCTTGAGCTGGCCTTCAGGCAAGTTCTTTCTGATCAAAGACAGAAGCATACCAGGGTCCAGGTATTAAGGCTGAATAATTGGTTCAGACTAAAATAAGAACTGTCCCAAGCCTCTGCAGAAAAACTTTTTGTAAAGTTTAAAAAAAAAAAGTGCAGGTAACTTTTTTTCCCCTTGATATACTTCTGCATTTTCTGAGCGCGTTCCGCTGCAGAGACGGCTACTGCCATATCTGGCTGCGCTCGTATCGATGAGTTGCTAGAAATACTGATCCAATTTGGCCAAGCTTTTCAGGTGACTTTAGAAACACTTCAGGGGGCCTGAGGCAGAGTGGCTTTTTTGTCTGGCAGAAGGTGGGATGCCATCAGTGTAACACGATGTAATTGAGGCGATGGTGGAAGATCCTGATTTCTCCTGCAGCACAGGATTCCCCAGGTCTCTGAAGAGAGGCACATAGCCTGTGTTTCCACAGCACATCGAGCCGTGGCTTTTCTGGAGGTATCACAGACGCTTCAAATTGGAGGGAGAAAAACAAACCAACAACCAGGCAATCACGAGCGATTTACCAGACGGACCAGGATGCCTGTAGCATCCCAAGCAGCCTGAGTCTGCCTGCCTGCGTTGAGGATAAATACTGAAATTCCACCTCTCTGAACTCTTCTGCCTTGGCCCATCAGTAATGTGTATATAAAAAGTCTGTGCATGGGGATCAACTAACGGGATTATTCACAGACACAGACTGAAGCTGGCCTGATCCTGGCATCCTTTGCAGCCCCCTCTGCAGCCTGCTGAGAGGGGCAAAAGCAGGATCAGGCTCCAGGTCCTCATAATTTTGGCAGCCTTTGAGGAATGTGAAGGGAATCTGGAAGGGGGGCAACGGTAGAGACAGGCTCACATTTTGTTGTTGTTGTTTTTTGTTTTTAACAGAACAACTTTCAGTCCTAAAGGAAACCCTGGCGAAGTGGTGAGGCTTTTGTCTCTTGCTGTAATGCCACTGGGCTTTGGGTTGACCTGTGTGATACAGTGACACTGTGTGGTTTGAATTTTTACATACAGCTGCATAAAGCAATTCTCATGTAAATTTTGGAGGTAAATAAGCCTGCTGTTGGTCTGCTGCATGGACACATATGCTCAAACCATTAGGCTCGACAGGAGGTTAGAATTAACCCGCCCGTCTCTCACTGGCTCGCTCTTTCCCTCCCCACCACCCAGCACTGAAGAGACCAAACCACCTCGCTGTTTTAACGAATGGCAGCAGAATTAAGGCTGAGAGAAGAAAATTGTTGTGTGCCCTTCCTCCCAGCCCTCGCCACGCCTGCAGAGCCTTGGCTGGAAGCGGTGTGAATTTAGATGAGGCCACGAGCTGAGCGCGATGGCGTAGGCGGGCAGGTTGGAGTCGCTGCTCATCCCTCACTCCCCCAACCCTCTAAATAGCACAGGACTGAGCCGAACCCCTTCGGTTCCCACAGTGGCAGCAGGAGGGCTCAGAGCCCATCGTATCAATCCTCATGGGCTTTCTTTTTGCCCTGTACAGCTCCACTACCTCCCAGTGGCTGAGGAAAGCTGGGAAGTCCTTTCCAGGCACCTGGCGCTAGGACTGACCCCAAAGCTTCTGCAGGGCTTCAGCAGGCAGGCTCCTGCCGAGCAGCCAGCAGCAGGCAGTGGCCGCTGGCTACCACCGGCCCTGGGCTTTGACACCTCCATGGCTTCGTTTTCCAACGGAGCGAGGCTTTCATCGCACGTTCTCTAAAGGCAAGAGCCAGGCAAAGCCTGCGCAAAAATGCAGGGGGGTAAGCGGGCCAAGGGGACCCTGGCCTGGGGTTGTTTGTTTATGCGAACTTTAAATAATTCATTTTTGTCCCTATTGAGCTCATCACAGCGTGACAAAAATAAACGTGTCTTCTTGGCCTATTGTTTGGAGCTGAGGATTGTCAAGCGAGAGGAAAATATTACAGTGACTGAGGGAGATACACGCAAGAGGGTGACCTTTAACTGCAGTACCTATAACCAGTCTCATCAAATTAAAGCACTGTATATTTTCCTTAATAATCTCTGATTAGGCTCGGGGTATGAGCGGACACGAACGCCCGCCATTGCTATGCAGCGGGAGGCCTGCTAAGCACCAGCCGAGCGCTTGGGAATAAGTGAGCAAAATGCTTTAATTTGATAGGGTTAGAATCCTGCAGGCTCCGGGGTGAGAAGTCACCAGCAGCTCCGCTCACACTGAATATGCAGAAATAAAAAAGTAAATTGCTTACATCTGCTGCAGGCAGGAGGGAAAATGATCTGATTGGCCAGGCCGAGGGCTCTCCATCTCTTTTGGGTTAGAAAGAGGGGTTTGGAGCATCAAAAGCTCGTAATTGGAGTAATTCTGAATTAATGGACACAGACACACACACACGAGCGCCCGCACCATTTTGAAGCAGCTGGTCGCAGGATGCACATGCGTAGGAATGTTCGGGGATCGCAAAAACGCCGCTGAAAACGCTGTCCCTTATTCCTGGTGTTATTGACACTTGGATTTCATGACCTGTAAGAAGTGCAGCAAGTGCAAAAAGCCCTGCCCATCTGCCGGATAAAATTGTCTGCCTCAGCCCACATCTGGGTATGCACAATAGAAGCACGCCGTAGCCCTGTCGCTATCTGTCTCCTATCTCTGCTGTGTATCTGGTCTTTCATGTCTGAGGGTCTTCGCTGTATGCAGAATCGCAGGCTTTAGCCTTGCCATCTGATACTGTATTTAATCTATGTATTTGATCAATAGGAATCAAAGACAAGGCTCAAGGTCTTTTTGGCACAAGGCATTCAGCTTTGTGCCGGGTGTCAGAGGTTGTCTGCAGTGTCACCTTGATGGTGTCACACTAATTTGTAACCTACTTTGCTTGCCTCTGTGATCACGGTCTGCACTGTGTTTTTCTCGGTCTCCCTTTTTAATGGCTGTTTTTATGAGTTTGGAAGGAAAGAGGTGGGGGAGCGCAGAGGTGGGAGGCGGAAGACGTTAGCTTGGAGGTTTAAGGAGCACCCTCCTGACCTTCCCCCGTCGCTGCCTTCTCTCTGCGAGTTGCTGACGCCACAGGATAAGGGTGCTACCTCTGCCTGCCGAGCACCATGTCCCGAGGGGGGAAGGAATTACAAAATCCAAAATGACCAAGGGAAGAAATCCTGCGAGGCGAACGTTCAGGAGTCATTTCTCAGCTTGCTGCTGAAAGGGAAAGGCAAGCTCATCAAACCCAGGACTGAAAGGCCAGAGTCCAGCGTTCAGTTCACTTCTGGGTAAATCCACAGAGTAGGTACATCTCTAAATTTCACTGGTATTTTTCTTGGAGCCAGGGTTCTTTGGATCTCACACTGATGTACAAACTTGAACAATTTGTTCTTTTATGGCTGCCTAAGGCTGTACTGCATCATTTCAATGGCCTTTTGTCTTGTGACAAGTATTGCAATGCCTATAATGTACTAAACATTCTAAAAATCCATGTAATTAATTCCCCAACATATCTAATATAGAACTATTATCTTGAGGACAGATAAATGCAGTTTATTATCTTTTTTTCCCTTGCCTACACCTCTTCGTTTTCTTTTCTACACTGTTATTTAACACAGAAAATAATAGCACAGTAAATGTATTATTTAACTCTTGTTTAGAATTGTGTGTGTGTGTGAAGGCAGTGCACAAAAAACGAAGCTGCGTTTAGTCCCAGAGCTGTAGATGGAGAGTGCAAACTCCACCACAGATCTCCTGAGGTGCCCTGGAAGGCCAGCCAAAATTTTCAGAAGTAGGTGACTTGCATTAAGCCTCCACTCCTGCATTTTGTTCTGAGGCACCACGGTGGCTGCAAGAATCAATGGGAACTCGAAAGCTTCCAAACTGCACATCCCCAGCCAGTGCATTCATTTTATCTACTCGTAAAGTTAATATTGCAGTATTATTTAATGAGCTGCTGGAAACATTAGGACTTAGAGCAGCTGAAGGTCCACCTACCCTGGGATCCTGTCCCTACTAACAGCTGGAGTGGGTGCTGAGAGAGCAGTAACAGGAAAAAATGCAGTCATGTTTTTAAAATCCCCAGGCCTTGGGAAAACTAGGGGCTTAAGTGCATAGGTTTACTGTTATGATTAAGCTTTATTCTGAAGTAGCCTAGAACAAGAGACACCCTGAATGGAGCCCACACGCTCTAGAGACAATGCTGCTTTTCATGGCCGAGCTGGCTGCCAGCCGCTGGAGGGAGGAAGAAAATCAGGTCGATTTTACAGGTTTTACCCCCGAAGTTTCTTCGGGGACGCCGGCTGTCTCCTGGTTAAGGTGCCGTGTCCTTTGAATCGCTCCGCTCCGGTCTCTGTCATAAAGAAGCCTCTTTTGTCTGCCTGGCCATGCCTGCCACAGCCTATTGGAAGGTATTTGTCAACAATTATATGTCTATTAAGGACAAGTCAATCAGGCCATGTGCAAATAGCCAGACCTCCGGGGTCTGCCTATTGATAGGGACCTGTCGATAGCCAATCCAGTCTTTTTTCAACCAAACAAGAAATTAAGCACTCACCAAAATCATTGCAAGTCTGAGTCCCTGCAGCCCATTTTTATTCTCACAGTATTGGCCTCTTTTTTTTTTTCCTTTTCTGGGCTAATATTTATTTGAATAAACAAGAGAGACTACAAGGCGCTTCTCGAAGCACTGCTTTAACTGTAAGAAGGATGTCTTCTCCATGTAATTAAGAATATTACCAAACGATTGTGCTTGTAGGTGGCTGCAGTTAATCCTGATGGCAGAGAAACTATAAAGCAATTAATAACCGAAACTTTAAATTAGCCCAGCTGTAATTAATACCTACAGTACATAAATATCCACTCTTCCACCAACACAAATTTCAGGCGTATTTACCTCTATTAGGCTGGGGAAGGTAGTAACATTATCCAATGTCTTCATGCATATTCAGTTTGTAAACTCAACAGTTGATTCTGTAATTTATATTGCAAATGACTTCGCTACATCACACACACGGGCAGGAGAGGGAGTGGAAAAGGCAGGGCTGTGTGCTGGAAGCAGGCTTTAAACAAAAGCCTCTAGCAAAAGCCATGACATGAAAAAGATGCTCCATAGGGCCATCGCCTTTGAACGGGCAGAACTCCGCTATCACAGACTACGCTGGTGTTACACAACAAAAGGCAGCGTTAAATAACTCCACAAAGACCCGAAATGACCACAATATTGAAAGCAGATGTAGTATTTAAAGCAGAAATGATACCTGATCTGTCCTTTTTAGGTACATCACAGCTGGCTTTGTTAGCAAGTACCCAAACAAACATTCTGTCCATCAGGGTTTTATTTCTCTTCATTTCTACCCTTCAATCAGCACAAATACTGAGAGCAAAGCATTTGTTCCCTAATACTCAGGCACCAAATAATCGGTAAAACAATTAATTTTATAATTCATCAGTTACCCAGTAACATCCTTAAAATCCCTATTCTTTGAATTTCTGCTCTGAAAAAACAGCAGAATGCAAACATGTCTCCTTAGCAAAATGCTCTGTGCTCACTGGAGGATTGCCGGTACAGTGACAGTTTTAATTTGATTACAAACTTTCTGATATTTTGAATTAAGCCTCAGACAAGGGAGAGCTTTTAACTCGATTTTTATTGCTGCCTTTTATCTCGGTCTTATTTTAGTTACTTATTCCATTTTTTAAAAAAATTACCTTTTCAGTTTCCCCTTTGAAAACCACAAAATACTTTTTAAAAAGTCTTCCTGATTGCGGTTCCTTTCTGAGTTCCTCACCCTCCCCCCAGACGTGGACCCTTTCGAAAACAGCTTTGGTTTTTCTTTAATCTGATTTTAGCAGGTGCAGCACGTGGACGAAAGCTTTTCAGCAGATGCTTTGGGAAAATGAGCTTTAAAGGCAGGCGATATATTTCACTGTAAATAGTAGCTATTTTTGCTAAGGAGCCCTAAAAAAAAATATTCAGACATGTCAGTGCACAAGTTTAGTGTGTGTGCTCCTGGCTTCTGGGAGCATTCTGGGCTGTGTCAGCCTTCACGTGTAACATCAGCTCTCAGGAGGTCATTTATGTAATAACGTGCCTTCACAGGAGATGAATCTTTACTACTATAAAGGCCCATTTAGAACAGCCTTGCATACATAAACACATATATGTGGCCACAAGAACTATGACACCTCCCAGATAAGTACCAAATAAAAGATATTTTCTAAAAGCTTTTGATTTAACTTCACTTTTGCCTCCAGAACCGAGAGGGACGATGACCACATAGATAACTGGAGCAGTTCCTAAGTTCAGAAATCTTAAAGCCTCGAGAGACCGTATCGTCTGACCTCCTGCAGAAGAGGTCACAAACCCTACCACCATCTCCTGCCTGGCTCCTACAGAAAGAGAAGCATCCATGTTTAGAAATTACAATTTTAAAAAAATACGCACATCCTATCGGTATCGGTGCTCATCTGATCGATGAGCTTCTTTAAAACACCCAGGGAAGGTTTGGGGAGCTTTTCCTTTTGGCTTTTAATTTGAGAGAGAAAGGGCAAATTTTATATTCAGAGGGCTTAAAATGCTGCTAAAGGTCTGTCTTTAAATTCCCTGAAGTTTAGGGCATTTAGCGAGACGGATGACGGCTCTTCTATTCCACATTTGTATTTACACAGTAGAACAGCCTGCAAAGAGCATGACTCTCTAAACAGTGTGAAATAGGCTGTAATACCCTCCTGGAAAGGGGTGAGCTAAGGACAGAACATTTGCCTTTTGAATTTCAGGGCATTTCTTTTTTTTGCTGCACGTTGGTCAGCTTTAACCGAGTCCCTTGCTGTGAAGTGTCTTCCCTTCTAAAAACTGTATTTCTTCATCGGCAAATTATTTTCTTAATCAATATGCAAGAAGAAGAATGATGTAGAAGGAAGGCTGTGTAGCTCGGTAGGCTAAGACCTAACACGGGACTGCACCGACGGAGCTCGTTCCCGAGACAGGGGTAGCAGCGACTCGACTCCTGTGCTGCTCCGATACAACTGAGCACTTGCAAAATTCGAGATTATCTGAGAAAAGAGTTCAAGCCTGTGATGAGGAATAGCACCCGGTAACAAAGACTCAGCCACTGTGCCTATATTTTTCACCTCTTTTTACACGAAAAAGATTAATAGGCAGGAAGAGGTTATTTGGGGATGATTTTTGTGAGAGGAAATGGCTCAGAAAAATAAATGGTGTTGTATGCAAGATGTGCACAGCACAGGCACTTCACATCTCGTTTGATAGTTTTACGGTGTTTTGCTGTGCAGCTGATACTTGTAGTAGAGGGTTTCTGTTTGAAATACCTGCTTAAAACCGAACGGGAGGCAAATCACCAAACAAAGAGGAACCCTGCTCTAAAGCACAGAATTTCATCCCTTCCTCAGGGATGGCCAGGCAGTTAAAAGGAAAGGGCTGCGCGTGTACCTCGGGCGATTCCCTCGTCACCAAATGGAGAAACAGGCTCTGTCCAGAGAGGTTGCAAAAGGGTAACAAGTTCTTGCTGTGATTTTAAACTCTGCACGGGCAACGTCTACCTCGTTTGACGAGTTACAGAGATACTTCTCCGTGAAAAGAATTGCTACCCTCTGCCCTAAAGTTGCGGCGTGCTCGGTTCCATGCCTGGCATGACACAGCGCTCTGCTCAGCGAGGACACGCGCTGCATAGATTACCGGCCATGGAGCTTTCTCCTGCTCGGCATCTGAGCTCAGCGAGCACAGGTTTGCTACAGATGGAAAATCTTAACGTGTGTGGGAAAGTAGATGTAAAGTCACCATTAAAAAAAATAAAAATCCAGCGTTCTGCAACAGATGACATCCTGTTACCATAGTTATAGCTTTCTATACAAGAAAGGGATAGCGCTCTTAGGTGCCCTTGCTCAAATGCACATGCAGACAGAAAGAGAGAATGCAAAATATTTGCATATTGTGCAGTGCCAGTGCAGAGATACAGCTCCATGTGCTGGCATACAGCTCCGAGGCTGCTAAGGACTTTTTCTCATTTTACGAATTGTTAGGGCTCAGGGGTTTACTAAAAATATTCTTTTGAAGCTCGTCTAGTCCTCCGTGAGTGTTGCAATTTTTCCTCCTTTTAATGGTGTGAAACTGGGTTTTGTTAGGGCTGGGTACGTGATCCCTTCTGCCCAGCGCTCAAAGGAATGAAGGAAAAAGCTTCTGATGCAGATACGTAAGAAGGGAAGAAAGAAGCAGCGTCTGGTCGGGTTATTTCATGAGCAAAATTCCTTGAAATGAACTTTGATGCAGTGGGTATACTGAAAAAACACAGCTAGCGTAAACAAACCCACTGGAGGGAACAAAAAAATCCCAAAGCCTTTATTCCCTCCGCGGCTTCCTCGGGCATCTTGTCAGCAGCTACGGCCTGACAGAGGGAAAAAAAAAACTTGCCCAGCCTTTGGACTCAGCTGTACCTGCCTGGCAGGAGGGGCTGACTTCTTACACGCGTGGCTTGTACAGCACGGAGCACCTGGTGCTTAACAAGCGCTAAGTAATAATAATAACTGTCCACTAAGCGCGTAACTGTTTTAAGTATCTCGCCTAAGTGGATAACTTGATTTGTAAATAAACTACATTTCAGGAATATTTCATAAACATCCTGCGCTAAGTTGGTGCCTGGGGTAATATAGATTTTCATCCATATTCATCTCTGCGCGGGGAATTCCCCGGAGTTGCTTGGGGGGGGGGGGTTGCAGCAAGCCGGCTCTTTCATGCTTTAAATAAATAAATAAATAAATAACGGGTGAATAAAGAAAACCAAAGCTGTAATAAAAAAAAATAAATAAATAAATAAATAAATAAACCCCCCCCCCCCCCCCGGGGGGGGTAAGAAAAAATAATGGTTGAATTGCAAGAAAGGGCCCGCTCCCCGTGGAAGCCTTTCCCCTCCCTTGCTGCAGCCCCAGGCCCCTGCGCGGAGCTGCGCGGGGCCACGGCGCGGAGCCACAGCGCGGAGCCACAGCGCCATCTCGCGGCAGGCGGCAGCCTCCGGCCCTTCTTCCCCTCTCTTCTCCTCCTTCACCCTTTCCCTCTTCTCCTTCTCCTCCCTCTCCATCTTCTCCTTCTTCCTCTCCTTCCCTGGGCCCGCAGAGGGGCCGGGGTCACAGCACCCCAAGCGTCTCCAGGGGCTGCCCGCGTCCTGCCCCCACTATCCAAGCGTGGGTCTCATGTGCAGGTTGTGGGTTTTTTGTGGCACTCGGTTGTTTGCTCCCTGGAGGAGAACCCTTTGGGCAGCTCCCGCTTCCTTGGCGCTTACCGACCTCATTCTACAAGCCAGGGATCAGATGGTTTAAACATTTCTGCATGTTTGTCTGGCGAGGAGCAAGAGCTGCGCCCAGGAAGTGCAAGGCTCTGTGGCTGGGCAGCGTGGGTGTCCAGCAGGCACCGAGGAATTGCACCTGCCTGCAGGCAAGCAGCTCGGTGGGCACAAGAGAGAACATAGATCCAAGTGTAGATCTGCCCACTGATTACAATGGTGACTTAAAAGCATTTTTTATGTCCCCTGCTTTGCACCAACGCATCGGCAGTTTGGGTTTGGTCCTGTGGAGCACTGGGGTGATGGAGTAGCTACCCACAGAAGCCATTTTACACATTGTATTCATTTTGGCAAGCTATTTATTGGGCGTTGGTTTAATTTAGAGTTGTTTGGGGTATCTGGTTGGCCAGGGTGATGGGTCTGACGGCCAGCAGCCACTGTGGTATCTTGCTGCCCCCACCATGCGCTCTGACCGCAGATGGAAATCCCCAGGGAGTCTCTAAAATGTGCAAGGTCCTCACATCGGTTCCTTACTGAATGGCACCACCAAAACCTCTGGGAGCCCCCAGCCCAGTGCACAGACACCTGGCTTGCTTGCTTTGTGCTCTTGCCTTGGAGCCGAAGTGAGCAGTGCTGAGGCGCGTCTGTCTGCACAGCAGCGGCACAGCGGCTCCCAGGGCCTTGCTGCTGAGTAAGGGGACACCACGGCCTGGAAACAGCATTATTCCTGGCTGTTCCTCCGGTAGTGTAACCACGATCAGCTGTGACTGTGTTTATAATACTGCTCCTGAAAGCGTGATGAGTTTTACTCCAGGCGGTAGCCTTGCAAGGAATGACATTGAGGTGTTTTCTCCTGAGCAGCATCGATCCGTATCTCTGTTTTCAGGTGCAACAAACGCTGCACTGTCTTGCTGTAGCTTTGAATGTTGTGATTTGCGCTTCAGGTG
Source organism: Nettapus auritus (assembly GCA_011076525.1). Lineage (NCBI taxonomy): Eukaryota > Metazoa > Chordata > Aves > Anseriformes > Anatidae > Nettapus > Nettapus auritus. The sequence continues at coordinate 17,277,701 of CM021774.1, forward strand.
CTCACATTTAGGCAAAGTGGTTCAGTCGTGTGGTTAGCGCTAGGTCATAATGCCTGACCGTACTTTTGCTACTGAGAAGTACACACACACACTGCTGCCTGTGTGCTTCTTTGCTTGTGTTTCTGTTGTCTGTAATATAAATACGAGTTGTTTAAAATATTTTCATCTTTTAAAGGGAACATTTGGTAGTAAATATTTGTAAAATAAGAGCAAAGTATTTTCTGGAAAGAGAAAATATGATATAGTGAACATATTTTACTTCTTTAGCATAAAAGTTCTTTTTAATATATTAATTATATTTGGGGGTAGGTAGGACAACAGACTTGGGGTGAAAGAATTTCAGTCTTCTGGGTATTAAAATGAAGAGGTGAGGAACTGGGGCTCGTGGGTTTCCACCACAGCCCCGCAATTCCCTGAGCAAAAAGGAAGCTCTGGGGGTACCTCCCGGCCCTGTTTCTGAAGGGAATAAAGCAGTTCTGGGCTGGCACCCAGGTACCACATGGGCATTGCAGCCTGGCGGGGAATGCTGCAAAGAAAAGGCCTGCTGGTGCTCCCAGAACGTGACCTGCCTGGCTCTTCCTCTGGGTTCTAGAATTCCATTTTTATCATTAAAAAAAAAAAATAAATCATATATTCGATTGCATTTTTATCCTAAAGGGGCGATAAATATAAGACCTCCTCTTGTCACAATCCTTCCGGTCCTTGCTGGAGGACTGAATTTTGCCCACCACTTTGCAGTAGTCAGTCCTCGAGTGAGATGCGGAGAGCCCGACTGACTTGAATTTGCACGAGGAAGCAGGTAGCTGAGTGAGGGTCGGAGTCCTTGCCTGGCTAAGGACGCAGGCATTTGGCTACAAATGAATTCAGCTTAGTTTTCACCCAGAGAATGCTGCAAACTCCCCAGAAAAATATATATATTTTTTCCCACTAACACAATCACAAAATAATACAAACTTCTCCCCACAAAGTGTTGATTGTTCTGTAATGAAATCGTAAGTAATTTTGTAGTTGCTTTGGGGAAAAAGCAAAAACTGTTCTTAGCACCTGCTGTATGATACCACAAAGCCGCTGCTCATAATGATTCTAATATGTGAAGGCAGTTGCATAATATCATCATATTACAGTTTCTATAAGAAAAAAAAAAAAAAATCACGGGCAAGAGGCTGCCCGTAGAAACTGTTCACAAATGCTATTTTTTTCCTCCTTGCTGCTCCTCTGTCTCAAAATATCTTTGTGTTTTCCTTGTTAGAGTCTGTAGGTTTCAATGGTGGAAATAACAGCCAGCAAATAATGAAGAGGGGAGAGAAAAAATTGCTATGTGTAAAAAAAAAAATGCATTTTTCTATAGAAGCTAATGTTCTATAAAGAGATGCAAAAGGAAGAGAAAAAGATACTAGATAGCACAGCTGCATTGAATTGCAAGACAGCTGGAATTTTTCAATGTAACCAGATTTTAGATGAGTTTTCTTTTCATTTCTCTATAATAAGATCTTTGTAAACCACAGTCCTAAACAAAATCTTGTTGGTGATGATGAAAATAGGAAAGAGCAGTCCTGCTTGTGCTGTGTGACAGTCAAAATATGAGGCCAGATCCTTAGCAGCTATAAACCCGTGTCAGCAGAGCTGTGCAATTTCCACTGGCTGCAAAGCCGCCTCGTTGCAGGCGCTGAGCTGTAAGGATCGCAGCGGTAGGAAGGGATATTGTCTGGTGGTCAGGATGCCCTGAGTGCCCCCAGCTGAATGGCTAAGAACGAAAGAAATTTCAGGCAGAGCTTCTAATAAGACTTAGAGCTGAATCAGAATTTGCCCTGGAAAATCCTGGGCAGCACATTCCGCAGCAGCTACTCCAGCCTTGGAAGAAATCCAAGCTGCTTCTGCCTCACGTCCAGACTCTCAGTCTGACCTCTCCGAGTGATAAATAGTGAGTTCACATTTCACCCTGATCCTTCCTGAACCTGCCCCCTTGCAGAGGGCTCAGTGCAGGAGAGGTCAGGGCCCTCGCGGGCATGCAAAGGTGTGATAAAAGGAGAGAAGTTCTCGTGCACTCTCTCCCTCGCTCCCTCCCTCATTACATTCACACAGGTCAGCCTCGTCTGACTCCTCAGCAGACAGAAGAGCAAGAGGCATTTCCAAGCTATAGTTCCTGTTCTGCCACCTGCCTGCCATGTGGTCTTTAGCAAGTTGCCTCATCTCTGTCGGTTTACTGGGCTATTAAACGCAGTACAAATGAAGCCTTAGAGAAGAGCATGTGCTTCTTCCTGTTAAATGTCTCATTGAGAAGCTGGTGTGTTCAGCTGCTTTGGACACCTAAATATGCAGAACTTGCCAAAAATAAAACCCCAGGAATATCCATTTGAAGAAGCTTTTTAATATTAACCATGGTCAGCACCTCACTGGGACAGAAAGAGCTACTGGCTGGCTGCAGTTGGAAAAGTGGTGTCCTGACATTTTGGACCACACCCTGACAATTTATTCCTTTGCTCTGGAAATCAGTGCTTTATTCATTTCTCTAATGTGGTTACATTTTGTTTTTAAACCGAATCGGAACCAATGCTTGTTCTTGTGGCAGCAGGGGAATGCCGGGACCGGCTGCCAGATCACAGGTTCCAACTCACTCCTATCAGTAGTCATCCATCACCAAACTTGGGGGAGTACGGCAGAAATATAAGCACACTGAAAATTTGCCAGAATGATTTAAGACCTGGCATTTAAGAGTTCCTGTTGTAGTTGTTCTTTTGACGTGTCTCCTAATTTGCTCCCATCTTGGAGATACTCAGTATTTTAAGACTTAAACAATCTTCATCTGGGAACAGAGCTCAGCAGCAGGATCAGAGGGGCTTATCCAAGAGTAAGGTTGCACAAGGGCAGACAGGTCTGCTTACTTTTGGGTCATCGGCAAATATAAATGTGCCTGTAGTAGTGCTGTAGGCACTGCTCTGTTGGCTTTGCCTCTCACGTGGGAAGAGAAGCCAAAAAGCAATAAGCGTTATTGATCAGAATGTGCAGGTGAATGAAGATGGACAAGGGTAGGTCACAACTTCATTAACTCCTCGCAGCCAATGCTTGCATAGGTTCAGAGCTGGGTTATCCTGTCTGAATACCCTGGATCCCAAAGAATAGGGATCCACGGATCCACCCACTGTTCTGAATCCTTCACCAGGGGTTGTGGACATGGTACCAGAGAGAGACCGTGCATACGAAGACATCAGGACGCCTTGCTGTAACAGGCACAGATGCCAGCAGCACTATCCAAGGCTGCCTGTGTTCTGGGAGCTGGTCTCTCTCTCCCAGGCCATAAAGCAAGAGTCATGACTGAGCTGCTGGACTGGGACAAGAGATGAGCAGTTGTCTCTCATGAGCACAGTGATAGATCAGCTGCCACTTGCCCTTTCCACACGCACAGAAAAGCAGAAGAACCCGCTGGTAACTCGCATTGTCCCAGCACCATTTTTGGCTGTTGTCTCAATTTGTGTCCTAAACATCTTTGTACACTCCTGTGACAATCATTCACCATAGTAACGGGAAAGTCAAGAAGCATAAAAGCTGCTGATAGAATTTAACACAACCATGACGGAGCAAGCACCAGTTAGGCAAGTTCTCTGTACTACTGCGGAGCCACAGATCTTCTCTCAACAGTGCTAGATTGGGTGAGTAACTGATCCTGGGAAACAGCTCGCTGTTATTTAATTACCTCTGAATAGAGAGCAGCTTTCTGAGATTTATTTGCTCTTCACAATGAATCACTGAAATATTTTCATGGTCAAATACGTTCATAGCTAAACTGCATAGAGAAGTCTTTGATATTCAGAAATCCAAGCACTATTTTTTCATTCTGACTAGATCCACCGATCATGGGTTACAAGTGGTTTTCTCTTCTGTTGCAAGGTATTTCCCATTCACTGCAGAAACTATGTTAGTTTATGCTGTTCTTCAGGCTTTTATATTAAGACCGGTATCGCTAGCAACATCCTTGAGTAGTCGCAAAGGGAATCCAAACATGGACATGTTTAGAGTACAATAGTGCTTCAAACAGCTAGGCTTACATCGTAAAGCAAAACTTCAACATGCTTACGTGTAATGGGCAAGTATAGATCCGTGTGCCTGATCTGCACCTTTTAGAGCTGAAGTACATCAAGTCTGGCTTTTCTGTTTTCACTTGCTACATATTTTTTCTTTCTTGAGGAGACGAGGGCGACAATGGGACTTAAGTTTTTGAGTGACAGTACGTTTGAGTTGGCAGCTCCTTTACCATGAATACCCTCCTGAGTTTGTTCAGAATTGCATTGAGCTGTTTTTACAAGTGTTTCCACTGTTAACTGTGTTCAATGGAGTAAATGTAGAAAGCAAATCAAATAGTAATGGGAATGCTTTCGTGGAAACTGTTTTGCTGTATCTGCTCGGCTTTTCCCAGCAGTCAGGATTTGAAAATGTTTGCGAAATTTTGAGTAAAGATTTCTGGTGGCATCATTGCTGACAAATAAACTTGGAGCAAAGCTATCAGGTGAAGTACTAAATTCAGAGCCTGTGTTTGCTCTTTCCAAATGAAACAACTTCTACAGCTATACAGAAAAATGCGCTGTCTATTCAGAGGTACCGTAAGGGAGGATGTAGAAAGTCCAGAGCACAGCCGGTGCCTACACCGGTCCCGTCTTCTGTCTCCAAAGCACGTCGATACTGACCTAGTGAAAAACAGAGACCTGCACGGTGGTGAAGCGTATTCTTCCTAAGCCAGCCAGCAGTAACCTTGGCCTATAAAAAGTAAGGACATGCTACTTTTGTAAAGGTCCGCTTTTTCTTTTTGATGCATTTCTGAGCGGGGGAAATGCTACTCAAATGCCCTTGAAAATCTTCAAGAACCGCTCTAGGAACACTTTCTCTCTTGGGTTTGATCTTTATTTAACTCTTTCTTTCATTACATGTCTACCTAATTCTGTCTGTTGGTTCCGAAGGGTTAATATGACAGTAACGCCTGACCGTGTTTCTTTAATTTAAACTATTTTTTCCTAGGGAAGAATTACAAACAAGAAGGCTATGTAAATATACATATATATGTGTATATCAAGCTAATTTTGAGAGTAATGTAACTATTAGGGAATTTTTTGGATTTATTTTTAAAGCAACCCCCCGAACACCATTTTGTCAGAGCTAAGTGAAACATTGGAAGTGTCAAGTTTGTGTCTGTACCCAGTCATGATGTCTGAGTAGGCTTCAAGGTCTCGGTCTGCCAAAGACTGACACACGCACTTAACTTTACGCACTTGAATATTTCATTGACTTTAATGCAGGAGTCTTTGTGGGATCAAGGCTGGTATTCGTGCAGATCCATTAGCTGTCTCTTCTGCATCTCTGCTATGCACAGCCAATTCTACTTCTGTTGTAATGATTCTTTAATTGGCTACAGGGAAAGCAGGGGAAGACTCTACTCATAAAGCATATGGTACAAAATGGGAGATGAGAGAAGAGCAAAATAAGAGAAAGGACACATCATATCTTGAAGTACAGCCTAAATCCTTTTACCTTGCAGTCAGTGACAGGACGGTTTACAGAAACCCCCTTCTCTGAACAGTTGACTTACTTCTGACCATATGCCAGTGAATTCCTAGTAAAACATCCCTGCTCACCCCTTACCCATCTCCTGGCTTCTGATCTCCTGACAGGGACATGTTACGTCCCATAAAACCACATGCACACGTGCATGCACACAAGCGAGCTATTTCCATGCAGGAGATTTCTCCCAGGACGTATCAGTGACAGCCCAAGAGTAGACATTAACGGCCAGTTTGAGGTGCTGTTGGCATGCCAGGACTAAAAAGGGACCAAATGAGTCATGGTGTGAGGGAGGAGATGTCAGCCTAGGCACAGCACACAATATGACTGGGATAAGGAAACAATGCGAAAACCAGCAGCGGCTAACAGATGAGGTATTAGGCCTAGCAGGGAGAAGACAAGAGCTTAAATCAAAAAGACATCCTGATGAGACTGGATGTAAGCTGAGCACACAAGCCTCTGACGAGGGATATGAGAGGTGGTTACACGAAACGCTACAGGAATTCATCCGTTGTGAGCAGTGCAGGAGTTGGAGCAACAGAACGGGAGAGGTGGATGCACAGGGACTTTTCAGCACCGTCAGGGAGATTGCCCAAACACTCCCTCCTGGAGGCAGTGTCATCAGGGCAGCATATGGCAAATGTAAAAATAAATAAATAAATGGAAGGAAACTAATGGAAAAAAGAAACAAGAATATTTTAAGAATCTAGAAGATAGTCTCAGAGCAAGGCAATTCCAACATACACACGCTCAAGAAAATCTGGGGTTTAGGAGAGGTCCCGCAGCCTCAGGTCGGTCTGGGAGCATAGCCCAGGGAGATGCCTGCTCTTCCATCCTCTCCGTAACACAGAGCAGGCAAAACAGTGCCCTGAGATGCTCCCATGCTGCTCCCATAAACACAGGGAGCTCGGATCACTGTAAAAAGTACAGGGGACGAAGAAGTGGCATAGGTGGAATCTGATCCTTTGTGTTACTTCCCTCCCGGAGTTCACTAAGAGCTGTAAACTGAAATGGGAGTGGAGGACAAGAGATTACCCACACGGCATCATCTATTTCTAATTATATGAAATATGGAAAAGCACTTAGGATTTTCATATGTGGCCACAGACTGGATGGGTTAATGGGAGATACGCTCCCGTTGGTGGGCAGCCAGCATCTAAAACAAGGCAAAAATGAGGATCTTAAACTCAGCATAAATATAAGAGACCTGGGCAGCAGGTTTAGACATGTAAAGCAAGAGTGGCCAAGGGAAAGCCTTTCAAGAGCAAGTAAATTGCAGAGCAACCTATGTGGCTTTCAAAAGGCAGGTCATAGGAACTATCCTCTGAACCCATTGGGATGCTTTTGGAAGCTTTTGCTAAGTTCCTGGAGTCTGTGGACAATCTGGAATTTTGAGCCTAGTCTTTAGAGCTGGTGTAGGCCAGAAGCTCATCTCCCACATACATATTTTTGTAATTTCATCTGATGGTGTAATGCAAAAATATTTTTATATTTAAAATATTTAAAATATTTATCCTATTAACCTGATGTAAAATTGTCAATATTTTCCATAATTTACATCTAATGTTCATTTACAGGCAGACAAATATAAATTTATCGGTATGTGTGCATATGGCTGTAACATATGATTAATATACTGTCAGCATAATCTAACAGCTCAGAAGCATCAGTTGTGCAAATAGTTAGTCCTTTCTAGCCATGTTTCCTACTGCTATTCAGCCTTCTTCCTTCCCTTCCTCCCCCTCTTTCACAGCCTGTCTAACCCACACTCGCTTCAGTAGCCAGCCTTAAAATAGCAGGCGAGGTTTGTGCAGTGGCGACTCGGATTTTGCACATACTTCACAGTGCCTCAAAAATCAGCGCTCCGTTCTCTCAGGCGTTCGGATACGAGAGGAACGGGAGTTAACAAAAACATGCCTTTCTCCCAGAAATCTCCAAATACAGCTACCAAAAAGGAGTTGTCCAGGTAACGCTCTCGATTCACCACCCAGCCTTAGCTAGAAGGTCCCTAAAGGTAGGGTTTGCCGGCACGCCAAGAGCCCTGGGGCTTTGTCACATCTTCCTCATGTCCACCAGAACAGTCAGGAGCCCTTGGCCTCCTCACGCAGCACCTGAAGTGCATCCCACCATTACACACTGCTCAAGCGGGACTCCCCGTGGGGGCCTGGCCCCAGAGGAATAGCAGCTCCCCCAGATAACTTTGCAGATCTCTTAGGTGGAAAGGAATGTGAGCTGTCGGAGGCCAGCCCCGTCTACCCGCTGCAGGAGTTCTGTTTTCAATAATCTTCCCCAAGAATAGATCAGGTTTGTTCGTGGAGCAGAGATGTCTAGCATACACATGAGTAATGTCTGTATCATTGCGGTGTTGACTCACGTTTCATGATACAATATATTTTGCATGCTTTATGGCCTAACCCTGAAATTTTTATTTGATGGAAGCGATTCGTGGTCCTCAGAATAGTCCTATTGACTTCATGGGACTCTCAGGACTTCCCATGAAAGTGAAGTTTATAGTGGGACTCACATTTCTCCTTTATGGCCCAGAGCACCAAGCTGACCTTCAAGAAGGTTCCGTAGGGTGGTGACCGAAGCGGTTGCTTTTTCTCTTTTTCTTTTTCTTCCTCTCGTGGTACCTGCTTCTCCCCGAGCTCTCTGAAGTGGACTGCAAACACTTGCGGCATGCACTAAACACTTCCAGACCGCTTTGCTCAGGGACAGACACCTGTCTGATTTCACACGTTCTGCTTCCTGAAACCCCTGCTTGGATTTACACCCCGGGAAATTGCTGTATTTATGGAGGCTTAATTTCCCCCCGGTTTTGGAGCCCCATTCTTGTGCTTTGTCCCGTGAACAAGTTCTGAGATATGCCTGCAGCGTGTTGCTGCCAGCTGCTGTTTGGTTGGAGACCACGTAACAAGCCCACCACCAGCGAATGCCTGGATCGTGCTTCACTGATATTTCTTTCTAAGGGATTAAAACCTTGAACTGAGAATTTGTAATGAGCTTTCTAAAGGATTCCAGCTTTCCCTCTTCTCATTTCCCTTCCTTATCTTCTCTTTTTACTCTGAGTTGTCATCTTTTCACTCCATAGATAGTTTTGTTCCAGCAACATGTTAAATGATTGCACATTTCCTCGAAATAATTCTGACTTGTCGTTAAAAAAGCAACGAAAACGAAATGTTTCAAGATTTTAACAGAAAAGTGATTGATAAAAATAGTGGGTTTTTTTTCAGTGAAACACACTTTTCACAAAACTTTGCTTTATTTGAAAAATCAGTTTTTCATCAAAAACGTTCGCACCAGAGAATTTTTCTCCCAGCTTTTTATTCAGTATCCAGTCCTGCTAACAGTTACTGAGGTGCAACATCTGTTGACTTCAGTCAAAGTTGCACCCCAGTAATTGAAAGCAGAATTCGGTCTGTTATTTGTAAGGTGTGTTGAATGGACAGAACCTTGCAGCGACTGAAGTGTAAGTCTTAGCAGCGAAGCGAGCCTCTAATCTAATCCCCCACTCTGCGCACATGTCTCAGATACAAAATGTTTAATAAACTACAGCTACGTGGTAAGGGTGACTTACCCCAGCATATCTCTCAGCCCAAATTATTAAGTAAACTGCTCTTAATTGTAGGTTTGTGTTACCATTTACATTACCAGGTAAAACCAAATTGGGTGAGCTATGTAACTACAGTTATTTTCTCAGCTTCCTCCGTTTTCATGTTGGCTATTTCTTGGTTTTACATATTAATGCTAAATTATGAATGATGTGCAGTTGTTGGTTTTTTTTGTTCTTTTATATGCTTCATATACATATCACCCAGTGTGTAGGCTGCTGTGATATGAAGCAGGATCTCCCCAAACCTATGATTCTGTGAGGGGTCTGGTACAGCTCCATTCAGGTCCCAGACGTATTTGACATTTGATCATACCTCGACTCAAACCTGCTTTTTAAATGTTGCGTACCACACATAACAAGTTCTAATTTACATTTTATGTCATTTCTTCCACGCCAGAATAGGTTAAATATATATAACATGAGTTTTTGAACCATGAGCAATCTTAATGTTAATATATATGCATACACTGTTTATAATTATTATATATTTAAATTTAAATTACCCATTTACTTGTGTGCTAGTTATTTTATCTTTTCTGTGGTGCTTTTAGTCTTAGTTTAGTGCTTGTTTCAGTAATTTACTGTTCAGTAGTTTCAGCTCCCACTATCAAATGTTTTTGCTACTTTAAAACTTTGTATTTATGATGTTCATCTATGCTTAAAAAGTGGGGGTTTTTTTGAATGTATTTCCTCTGAGAAAAGTGTATCTCAGACACAAAACTGATAAGTTGTGTGCACAGTATTTGCAACCAACACCTGACACGTTGAATGTCTGCAAGTCAGAAAAACCACTGAAATACTGTTTCCAGAATAATCCGATAGAGTATGGATAGAGTAGAAAAATAAGTTTCTATACCCTTTTTATGAAACTAAATACTTTTGATGCCCATTTTTCAAAAATTTGGTATGAACTGAAACATTCACAAAGATCTGCAAATCTACCGAATGTTTAAAGAACTTCTGTTTAACCAAAACTACTTTATTTTGAAGTGACAGAGATCTTATGCCTGCTAGAAGCATTTTAATAACAGCAAAGTTGTGGTCTAACTACATGCTAAAAATATTTATATACAATCTTTAAACATACAAGTCTACCCAAATTAGTAGTGTTATTCAGGGGAATTAAGTTTTATAAGCATCTGAAACATGAAGCCTTTGTGTTTTGTACTTAGATTTTTGCCAACAGCAGTTTTGTAATAGTCCAGTGAGAGACCCCACCATTAATGACGTTTTAGAAGAAGCAAACAAAATATTTATTATCTAATTCATTATAAAATTTAATCAGCAGCTCTAATAGCACATTTGTTACAGGAATGCTTTAAAGTCTTGACCTGTTTTAAATCAGTGATGAAAAAATATTCATATAATTTCAATGATCTTTGTTTCAAATTCCTCCTTTTAGATAACAATTTATTTCTCTGAGCAGTTCATTTCCAAAATCTCTGCAAGGACACAATTCTGCAAGACCCCAGGGTGTTAGCCTGGCAATTATTTGGTCTTCTGAATTTTTGCATTAATAGGCAAACACACAAGTATATATGAATGCAGACTTCATGTTGTGGTATTAAGTACTGGTAGAAAAAACGTAGGTTGTACAATAGCGTGGAACAATTCACTGAACCATTTAAAGCTGATTAAATTGTGTTGATCAATCATATGAAATAAAGGGGAAGGAAAAAAAAAAAGAATATTGTGAGAAATGAGGATGGGACATGATTTTTCAGCAAGAAAAGCCTTCCTGGCTTAACACAAAAATATAATGTGTTAACAGAGTCTTAAAATCAATATACAATGAATTAGCAGTCAGCGGAGAACAGCCAGATGACAAGGGGAATATGATTCATTTCTTAGAATGACTAAGATCTCAGGCAGCTTGTTGTGTAGAGTATTTGGAGACTGTGAATACAGTTAAAAGAAATTCCTTTAATTTGATCTGGAAGCATGTTTATGACAGACGTAAAGCACTTGAATTCTACTGAGGATTTCCTCTTGTGCTGCAGCCTTCCTGACTCCTCTCTTTACAGCTGTTCTTTAAGGACTAACTACTAAGCTAGACAGGGTAGTCCTCTTACACCTTATTACATGAAAATGAAGTTTCCAGCTCTAGCTGAGTAATTAGATAACCCAGCACTGACGACATAATGATAATGAAGTGAAGAGGAAAGGATCCCTAAATAATCAGATCCTTTTTTTCAGGGATTTGAAAGAAAATGCATTTTGATGTTTTTCAAAAGACACTCAGGCATCTTCTTCTACCTCTTTACTTTCTTTCATTTCAGCTTAAAAATTACAGCTAGTTCATCAGAAGCACAACATCCTTAGGTGTTCTGGATGCAAACGAATGTGGATTGCTTTGATATGGGAAGCGACAGCCCCTGACGTTTGTCTGAATATTAATGCTGAATTGGATGGAGAAATCATTATGGCTGATGGTTTGGGTTATTGAGTTTAAAATGTCAGAAACCCGAGTTTAAGTTTTCATGACACGAATGAATGTTTTTGTAATTTATTAGTGCTTAAGTTTCGATTTACATTCAGATTTCCACTTTGAGACTGTCCACGAACTTTTATTTTTGGTGGGTTTGGTGAAAACTGAAGCCTAGTGTGAATTCAGGACAAAATCTTGTTGTTTTTAATTGCAGCTAGCGCTTTCTACTTTTGTGAGGTCACCTTGTCTGTTGCTCTTTCTCATTTGGTCATTTAGGATATTTGCGGAGGAGCTCTTGGCCAGTTTCTTCGAGTACTCCTAGCCCAGACCAGATTTTCAGAACTGACCCCTGCAGCTCCTACCAGCGTGCTTGCAGGCAGCCGTTCAGCACAGCCCTCAAGCTGTTGAGTTCTTATGAGAACCTGGCCACATATTTCTGTGTCAGCTTTGGAGCTAAAAACCAGATGCTAGTGCTGCATGACTGAGCTGTTTTGTTATTTCTGACCTTAGAGGGTTTGTCTGCAAGTTCGGGCCTGTATTTTCCTTGTGTAGCGCTAAGTGCCACCTGCTAGCAACCTCCTGCTTCAGCAAGGGCAGCGGTGGCCCGTGCTGCAGTATGCCTTACTGAGCCCTGCAATGAAAAAGACAGTCTGAAGGTCAGATTTAAGGAGAGGGATGAACCTGAACTCAGAGGGAAGCACTCCTGCTGGAGTAGAGGAGAGTGAATGGCCCTTGTGCAGACTTGAGAGACGACCATGCATGGCCGCAGAAAGACGTACGAGGTGAAGCAATTTGCTGAGAGCAGCGAGGGAAATTCTAGATGTCTTCTAGATGAGTAACTCAGTAACCGTGGTAGGAAGCCTGATAGGCACAAGCACTGTGGCAGAAATCTCACACACACTGTGCTTTCATGCATTGGTCTTTCGTTCCTCAGCCTTTCCATACAGGCCCTGTGAGCTGGGCCCGCGTCGCTGGCCTTGGCTTGAGATCCAGTTCGGGGTGCTGCCAGTTACTGCTGTGGAGCCCTGCACCAACACATCAGCACTTCTTCAGCCCCACTGGTTCTGCCTCAAGGGGTTTCAGGTCTCCAAAGTGCAAATCCTCCGAGGTAAGGCCTGTGAGAGGCTGTACACATGCAGAATGTCAGCTGTGCTCTCAGGCCAACATATTCAGAAGTGCCTAAGTGACTTAGAAGCCCAAGTCCCCAGCAGTTTCAACTTCTGTCCAGGCTCTAAATTGCTTTGACTTTCAGAAGGACTAGGGCTATTCAGATGTTTATTCGCTTCTAAAACCATTCCCTCTGGTGCTTAACAAATATCGGTGAATTCCCTCTTCAGGGGACTGGAGAGGGTAACGGCCCACTTCTCCTGGGTAACGCAGAGGTGAACTGAAGGCCTGTCCCCTACCGATATCATTTGTTTGGGTAGAAAACGTGCAGGTTTTTTTCAGGACTTCTGAAGCTCCTTGTTTTCTTCAGGTGCCTGTTCCCCGTTTTAATTCTGTTTTCCTCCTCCCCTTTCTAACACATTGGACTTTAAATTTGGTAGTGGTGGGGGAAGGAGAATGGCTTTTTCTTTCCCCTTTATTGTGGCAGAGAATGGGGGATGGAGGCCAGCTTTCCTGGACTTTTATATTCAAAATACCTATAAATAATTAGTTACAGGGACCTAGCTTCCCCCTCCTTTTAAGGCCTAATTTAGGTTCTTTATCAAAATGATTTAAAATGCCTTTCTCAGTAGGAAACCATATTTCAGAGCTTTTATTTATTAGACTTCTCAAAAAGTGTGTTTTTAATGCACATCCTGACTTTCTGCCAAAACTGTCCACTGAAACATTGGGACTGGAGCAACCCTTTGTATAGGGAGTTATATTTATTGGATTTTTACATATTGATAAAAAACGATTCATCTAAATAAATCATACGCAGAATTGGCACATAAATCTCCCACTCTTCACAGCTCACTCTACTATATTACTGTTCTGACAGCCTTCCCTCAAGTAAGAAAAACTTTCCTCTTGGTGTACATTGCTGTAGCCCTCTCGAAGTGTCAATAATTTTCCTGAGCTACGTGGCTGGTTTGTTGTTCTGAATCTGAGGGGTGGGTTTTGCTTTATTATACAGAGACAGGAACACCTTACTGTATTTTCAAGCAGAGCAAACAGGCCTGAACTCTGCAAAACGTGTGAGGGTCTTTAAGTACTGAAGTCAGATTTCATAGAGATGGTTGAATGTCTGAATGTTACAGCATTATGAGCCCGTTAAGGCACTGAGGGGAGATTACTTCCTTCTGTTTTAAGTACAATGGTGCTTGTACTTGGCGGCTAGTTGGAGGAGCACAGTTTGCTTAAGCAGTTTCAGGACTTTCAAAATAAGTGTGTCTGTCTGTGTACATAGGTTGGACCCGTCCATTCTGGGGCACCCTCTATCGCCATCCCAAGCTGTTTCCTGCTCTCTGAGCAAAAGTCGCATATAAGACCATTTGAGCCTAATTATTTTAAGCAAATACAAATCCATAAACCACATCGTGCAAGGCTATGATTCAGTGTAACCCTTTGGCAATTGAAGCCAGAGAAAGCTTTGCCTGGCTGTATTTTGAATACCTCTCATGACAGATCCTGGGGATGTGACAGCCTTCTCTGAAAACTAAGCTTCAGTCTTTCCTAGTGATGGTTTAAGAGTTGTGGCTTTCCAAAGGGATTCTGTAGTAGTGGGACCATCACTCCAGAAGGCTCTGGTGTTTCTGACGAAAGGGCTCTGACATCCAGGCAGTACTCGTGAAAGTTCAGAGTTTGGAAACTGGGAGCTCTGTAAGAAATCATTACAATAAAAGGTAGAACAGATTCTAGCAAGTGTTCAATCACTCAGCATGGTGCCACTTAGAGGCAGAAGACCTTAAAACAACCAGCAAGATGCCTGCAGAAGAAACCTCTGCTGCCAGCTCTCAGCACTCTGTATCCTGTCATTTGACGCCTTTCATCTCGGGTTAGTTCGGCAGATGGGATGCAGCAAAGGCTGGGTCAGCGATCAGAGCCCGGGCACTGCTGCTGAGGCTCAGTTCAGATGCCGTGTGGGAAAGGGCTTGTGCAGGCAGTGTACGGGTAAAGTCAGGCTTCAGGAAACACGGGAAACACTGGGGGCTACTGTGTGACCAGCTGCTCCTCGTGCGGTTTTTGGCTGTAAGGTGGGTCAGGGTGGCTAGTGCGGACGGACCCATTCAGCTCATCCAGTCCCCTCCAGGGGCTCAAGGTTTGGAACCCAGGAGCTGCGGATGCGGTTTCTACCCACGGAGCTCAGGGAGTCGCTGGTCACAGCCGTGAGGGTGCCGCGGTCCCACCACCTGCAGAAGGGTGATGTGCGAGTGGACCAGTGTGCACTACACAGTCCTGAGAGCAGGGATGGAGTGGCTAGCAGGACATCTCTTCAGAGTGTCCCTGCTGTCTGTGAAGCGCAAAATACCTCCAAGATAAGCACCTTTTTCCCCTCTAGTTGAACTATTTGAATTAGCAATGCCAACAGCCTCACATCGAGATGATCAGTTCATAGGTGTTACAAGGTGCTATCTCCCACCACCACTGTCTGACATGAAATGGGGTCAATCCCATCTTTTAACTATGGCCACACCTATCCTTTTATTCAGTAGAAGAAAATAGATATAAAATTAAATACTAAGATAATTTCTCTGTTGAAAAAACAATACCTGATATGAAGATGCGATTCTGCATTTAGCGATAGGGAAACTGAGGCACTAAGGTGCAGTGACCTGCTTGAGCACAGCCCTGACGCTGCTGTCAGCATTAGCCTCGGGTGTCCAGCTCTCGTCACCTCCTAGATCTGTCATTTGGAGCATGTTTGGGGAATAAAACAAACAAGGAGACCATCCTCCTACAAAAATTAAACTCCCCAAATGCCTTCAATACTTGGATACTCCAGCCCTGCTCACTGGCAGCTTGTCTCAGGTCATGGCAGCTGCTCGTGGTTTTATGGAAAACTCTGTCAGGTCTCCCTCTGGCCAATTCTGTTTGTAAAAGGGGGGTGGGATTAATTTGAAAGTTCAGCTATAAGTGCACTTCAACAAGGAGAATTTACATCTGTATTTATTACTTTTTTATGTTAAGTAGCTTTATTCATAAACAGAATGAAAATACACAGCTAAAGAGCAGTACATACTGCTAGTAGTTTTAATGACTGATGACTAACATTTTTCCCATTTAACATTCAAAAATACTAGTTACATTCTGCCTTAAAATATATTTCATAAAATGGCAGAATTCTTTTAAAATACGTATAAACTTGCCTTGGGAGAACAAATTTGTTGGGATGGTAAACAAAAATTCTGGTTCGGGTTTGTTGTGTTTTTTTTTTCCTTACCTTGAAATATATGTGAATGTCATAAAATATTTCCATGTACTTTCAAGAATAATTGAAGCATATGTACCCAAAGTGTAATACTTTTCATAATGGTTTCAGACTAAATTATCCATTATATGGGACTAGCACATAAAAGCCTTTCTGTACATCAAGTGATAGATCAAAGGGAGGAACGATGGCTTGTCCACATGCATAAACCACACCTCTCAAATTCTGAGAACAAGGATATGCAGTCTGCATTTTAACTACATCTCCATGACATGAAACGGTATTCCTGTGTCTCCTACTGTGGGAGAGTCAGGTAGTCCTGGCTACAAAGATTCCCTTTTACATTTCTCCCCTCTTTTTTTGTTCCATCTCATGGATGACATTTCAGTGACTAGTCCCAGGTGAGTCTAATTTGAAAACTAAACTTCACTCAGTTCCTCCCAGGGCAGTGGAGGAACCTGTTGAGGAGAAGCGTGGCTCTGTCATTTCCTGGTGGATCCATGAACCCGGTCCCCAGCCCTGCAGCTTCGCTTTCCTATCTGCAAAATTAATCTAGTAGTATTTTCCCCCAAATAGGGATTGTTTAATTTCTAACTAAAATGCATTCCTTGAGATGTGAGGTAGACAAATACTGAGCATTATTGCTGGTAAGCAGTAAGGGATCACTCCATGATACAGTTCAAACAGTTCCAGCTTTTGGGGTATTTTTTGTGAGTTTTTCTCATCACCTCTGTATTAGTAAAAAGAAACGCAAACTCAGTGGCATTATTACAGATGTTTGTGTTTGAAATGTGACTGCAGTACAAGGTTGAAGATGAATAGTTTCATCCAAGTACGTGCCTAGATCTAGTCTTCCAGCCAGTAGTTTGGATGTTAGCTGAATTATTCCCATTAGCATCTGGTTTATGAGCATTGCTGCACTACTATGATTAGAGAATAAAGTTCCTTAAAATAATCTACACTCACTGAAATGTAAATGTACCTTTTATTATTGTCATGGTTGCTGAGCAATGTGAAGTGCGCCGGGGAGGTGCTGAGTTGAGGCACCAGAAGAAGAGGCTGTGATCATGGAAAGGTTGAAACTTCTCCTCTGATCATTTCTGACAGCTCCGAGTGGTTCTTCCACAATTGGAACCACTTGTGCTGCTTATTAATATAATGAAACTTATCCTCCAGCAAAAACAGAACCAAAGGTTGACACAAGAGTGGAGGGAGAGGTTGAAACCTGATCTGGTTAGAGATCTCTTAAAGATGATGGAAGACTAATAAAATCCAGTCTGCTTCCTACCTCCATTACAACTCTCACTCCCATTCTGTCTTCACGAGCTGAAGTGGAATAATGCCTCCTTCCAGAGCAAAGCCAAACCCACCGTCGTGCTTCAGTACCGGTATATCCTAACAGCAGCTAACGGTCTTCGGCAGCATGGCCCGTTTTGGTTCCTTCCCTCATCTGTGAAAGTCTTGCTTTTGATTCCAGTGGGAGCTGGATGAGGCTCCTAAAATGTCTCTGGTTTCTTAAGGAGTGGAATTTTTATTTTATCCTTGATACTTTGGTGTTGTTTCCAAATTACTTCAGAAGAGCTCCATGCTTGATTTATCTTCATCGTGGAGATAAAAATCAGTTAAGAACAGAAGAACATGCACTTTTCTGTTGGGAACTGATTACAGAAAAAGTCTAAACTCTGCATTTTGTCGGATTCCTCAGTGCCAGGAAGGCGATCCTGAAATGTGAAGTAAAAACGTACCGTAATGATTAAAAAAAGAAAAAAGCAGCTAAGGTCTTCGAGAGGTAGCTAAACAGAACTATAAGAGTAAGCAGGGCAAAATGTCAGAGTTGATATAACTCATTACATTTAAGTGGAAAATAAGGGATGAAAGTTTTGTTTAAGAAAAATTAAGGAAATACCCAAGAATGAGTTTACAAAGTGCAATATTTTCTCTCAAAGCCATAGGGTTAGCAGGTTGGTATCCAACATCTGTGACTGATTAGGGGCATTTGAGATGGCAGGTGGCTTTAGGAAATGGAAACCTTACAGGGCTTTACAAATACTTTCTGTAGTTAGGCAAAGTTATTTGATTTATTCTCGCTGGTTCTCATTCTATAGCCTGGTTTAATATCTATCAACTTGTCTTAATCCATGTTAATATTTTCTTACAGACACAGTGTTGTGAAAATTCTCCAATCAGATTCTTAGAAGTTGCCCTGGAGAATAATAGAGTTACCGGGTTTACACTACCAAGGGCCGTGTTAAGGTGAAGAACATAAATCATGGCATTTAAAAATGCCAGCCAAATCTTTCAGACAGTAATGAGATCAAGAACCAGATCTGATCATATTTGCTCCTGACAATTTTAAAGAGACCTATATTTCTGCGTACTTACGCTATGTGTGGCCATGTTGCAATCGCACGTCTCTATTAAGCAGCCATAGCCAAAAAAAAAAAGAAACCTCCAAAACTCCTAGGCACGCATAAAGCTCAGTCTGGTTGATCCACACCACTTGGCACAGCAGTGTCACACGCTGGGAGAACAAGGCTGCACAAGGTGGAGGACCACAGGAGAGCTTACGGTCCTCTTCTGGTTTGGATAGGAACCAAAACTTATCTTTGGGAAGAAATATTTGGAGGAGACAATCAAGACGGGAAAGTAAACCCTGTGGGAAATGGGCTGGAACTGCTTCACAAATCAAACCAACATACAACAACTGGCTCCTTCAGAAACGATAAGTAAAACAGAAAATGCAGCTGAGAGTAGTGCGGCTAATGGATGAGTCGGGGCAGGTGGAGTTTAAAATCTGTTAGCTTTCCCAGATAGCATTCCTGGGGAATAACTCAAGGAATACCACAGAAGCCTCGGCATAGGTTTGTTATTACTCAAGAAGAAAAACCAGCATTCAGCCAAACCTTTCATTATCTGATATTGTAAAACCAGTCCCACAGTGCTGTCTGAGGTGTTCTAACCTCGGCACTTGTCCAGATCCATTTCCAGCTACGGGCTCTGTGTGTGTGTGTGCATGTTCTTCTGCAGATTTATTTTAAATCTCCCTTCCTGAAGCTGTTCGGCATTCTGTTTTATGGGATTTTACTAAGCTTCGCATAGCCTTTTCTTTTCTTTACTAAGTATGTTTTACTACTTTGTATTTTTTTCCCAAAGAAATAGATTTTATTGGACAGGGGTTCACACATAGCTGCATAATGTTTGTCTTATGGATTTTGTATTAAACCACTTTAACACTTTTGTAGACCCGAGGAACTCTGCAAATACTGTGAGTGAAATGCCCTGAGCTTCATCTTGCATGCTTTGAACTGAACACGGTGAACTTTGCCTAGTTACTGAGCTGACACGTGAACAATCCATTTGCAATTCAGAGGGAGAGAAAGAGAGGGAGAGGGCCTGATCCTGCACTTACCGAAGCCAAAGGAAACCCTGCTGCTGACTGCAGCAAGACCAGCAGCAAAATCATAATGAGTATTTAAGCTATTTCACAAGTACAGTAATGTGACAATCATGATGAAGTGGTGTTTTTTCCAGAGGCAGTGTCTGAATTAATAGGGTCTTTCCAACTAGTTCTCCTTGAAACGCTTTGCGAGAGCTAAAATAAATAAATAAAAAGTCTACGATACTTTCCCATTGGTAGGATTTTTATTCATTTCATAAATAGCTGTTATATTTTGAAGTCCTTTTTTTTTTTTTTCATCATTGTCATCTTCCCTTCCTTATTGTAGCATGAGTAATCTAATTTTTCTGCATAGCGTGTTGCAGTTTGATAGACAGGTCTCTGAGGGATGCCTTATGTGTCAGCATCAGTGAAAATGACTTCTGAGGTTGGCTCACACCCCCGCGCGAGCGCAGAATCCAAATCACCCCAGAGTTACGCATCCGCTTGCCCCACGCCTCACTGCTGGATAATGTATTCATTTGCCTCTGGCAAGAAAAAAAAAGTGAGATCCTCCATCGCATACTGATGTCATGTGGAAGAAGCCATAATTGGGCCTGGTCACATGTTAAAGGAACGGTAAGCTGCTTTTTGCTGTCTGTGTAGCTAAAGTTCATCTCTCTTGATCTGCACCTACAGACATCACGTACTCCGAGTACACGCAAGGTTTGGAGACCTCGCGATTCAGACACACATTTCACACAAAAAAAGGGAAATGGTAATGGGCTGGAGGCTCCTGGGTCTTTCTTTTTGCCAGAATCTGATCACAGGGCAGGATATTTTTATTTGACTCCACTACTTTGGTTTATCAGTAATAATTAATGGCATGTGCAATTGCATTCTCCTCTTTAATCAAGGACAGAGATTTCAAATCCACAGTTCTAGCAAGAAAGCATTCACAAACCAGCTGCCCTTTCTTTTTCCTTTTCTCAGGCAGATGCAGACAGGGAAAGAGGGTTTTTTTGGGAGATCCCCAACCTTCATGCCTCATTCCTTCCTCACAGCAATACACCCTAGAGAAGTTGGGCCCTGACTATTTGCAGTCGCCATGTACAGCCCGCTGAAGGGACAGAAGGGTTTCCAGTGACTCGCCTGTTTCCAATTAGGCCCCTACGAGCACTCCTGCCCTTTCTTCCTGCTTGTAATAGCCGCAGCAGTTACTAGGTCTGCTGGGTCTAATCGGGGGCTCTGCACGGCCTGCCACTGGTTTGTGGCGCTTGGATCATCGCTCGTTGGCTCCGTTTCCCTGTCTGAAAACAGGTCTTTGGTTAGGGCATGGAGGAGATGTGGAGCACCTGTGGGGAATGCTGCTACCTGCTAGTACTGGAACAGCTCGCAGTGACAGTCGTATATGACATTAGGCATAGCTTTACTAGCAAACTTTATAACTCTTAATCGCCAACGTATTTCCTGGCAAATCTCAAGTAATAGTGTTGGTGGATATCAAATCGTAAGTACTTAAGACTCAATTATGATGCTGCAGAATACAGAGGCTGCTCAAATCCAGTCCAGACTGTGAACTCACAATCTGCTGTTTACTTAAAGTATATAGAAAACACTTGACCTCTTCTCAGGGGCATCCATGTGGAAACACTTGACGATAAAGGCCTTCCTTGGTTTTTGTAGGAATCACGTTTCAACATTTTTATCTCCTGTAATTAAGGTCAGCGATTGTATACTCCCACCTTTCTCCTCGGCCCGCTCTTCCACCAAAATTGCAGGCACTTACCCAGCTCCAGTGACCCTGCACGAAACACACGGGGCCCTGGTTGTGCATGTGTAATCCTAGGGGGTGAACAAAGTCGGAGAGATTTGGGGCTTTGCTGACCCAAATGCTCTTTCTGGGCTTTTCTCTTTACATGCTCCTGTACCACAACGAGGACCAGAGTCTAACAGAAGATAAGAGGAGGTGGGGGGTAGGACGGCTGCAAATGTAATTCCACTACTAGGATATTTCCTAACCCACAGCGCATGTTCCCACCCAGTGGGGAAGGTGTGAGAGATTTCTGAAGGAGGATGGCGGAGAGCGAATCTCATCTCCCTTTGCAACACTGTAAGTGCTAATTGCAGGCGGGAAGGAAGGGTGTAACTGGTAGACGTCTAGGAGGGCGCCTGGGGAATACGGCAAAAGGACTCATTTTGTCGTTGTCAAAGAAACCCAGGAGCATTTCACATCCCAGCTTCCCTGGAAAGACTCACTTCGACTTTGCTGTGCTTGGACTCGAGCCCTGGCTGCATCTTCACGAAAACCCGCATCGCGCTCGGTGGGGCACCGCTGGGAATGCCGATGGCCCAGCTGAGGCTGTTGTGTTAGGATGGCAGAGGCGCCTCTCAGCCACCGCCAGGGCTGAAAGAACACATCCTGCAGAGTAAAGGGCATGTGGGGACTAGACTTATGCTTAGAAAGACCTGGTAACTTTTACAAGTATACATCCTGCTCAACAATTACCTCTTTTCTACTAAAAATGTATTTTTATTATGAATGATTAATATTTTTTATTATTAATCATTATTGTTCAGTCTGTAGCAGCTGTGAATGGTTAACAATGAAAGGAGAGGTCTGTGAAATAAAACTCTGTTGGTAGAAGTCACCTTACACGTGTGTACAAAACAAAATTAGGCTGGACATCTTCAGAGCTTGGTATTTACTGAGGCTTGTAGCCGATGCGTTGCACTCTTTCCCTTTACACTGGCATGTTCCCATCTCTCATACATAGCAGAATATCATTTCAGAAAAGAGCCAATGCTGTCCTTTTTCTAAAACATATATGTAAAGGACAGGAACAAAACTAACAGAGTTGTGCCCTGTGTGAGATTGTCTTCACCCTTTTCCAAGGCAGGCCGGCGAGCCGGGTCCTCAGCACCCCCCTCAGCACATTTCCAGCCTAACTCCTCTGCTTGCACTGAGCTCAGTCGCGTCTGCGGGTGCAGGATCAGGCCACCTGGTTGCTTTCAAGAATTACAACCCCAAGACATGATGTTTTTCCAGCTTGTGCTGGGTTTAGAAGTAGCTGGAAATGTCTGTTTGCTTCTGCAAGGAAGTGGGGCAGCCTGTGCTTTAGCGTAGCCGGCACAAGGCCATAGGGCCCTCACCCCAGCAGCTGGGAATGGCACCAGGAGTTTCCTGGCACTGGAGATACGTGTTGGAGCGATCCAACAATCCAGAGAGATGGGTTTGCCATGTAAAAGTAGAAAGTTGTTCCATCAGCAGCAGGGGAGCTAACGCCTCCACAGGGAAGGCTGCAGAGCCAGTAGGAGCCCGACTCTGGCAGGCACTGGGACCGTCCCCCACAAGAAGCCCATGTCACGTGTACCGCATGCTGTGGCAAGATCTACTTTGTGGATTCATCGTTTTGAAGAAAAGTGGGGCTGCTCTTCCCATGTTCAGGTGCCTCCTGTTAGGATTTTCTGGGCTGTCACAAATTTGTGCTGATGTCAGTTTAGACACGGTGTTTTTCAACAAGTTGGTGGTTTGTGCCCCGCCACCCCGTTTGCTGTTGGTTCTTTCATGCTTTCTTTAAGCCTGTTTCCACATTCACAAGGCAAAATCCTAAATAAGACTGGTTTTCTGCTGAGAGCACTGGGACCCCTTTTCACAGAACATCTCTGGGCAAATCCCTGCTCTCTCCATGCCTCAGTTCCCCATGTATGGCTGGATCAAGTAACAGTAATGCTAGCCTGCCTTCCCTCAGATATTGCGAGGATCAGCGCACGAAGAGAGGTGGTATCACAGTAATAGGGGTCACAGGAGACAGATAGAAAAATGAAGCAGAAACTAGTTAAGACCTTCTCAGCTGCTAAGGATTACTGCTCATTTTTAAATCTCTGGCTCTTTACAAATTGGGAAAGTTACTAACAAGCAGTAGAAAACAAAACAACAACAAAAAACATCCAGCTGAAAGGAGGGTGTTAGCAAGTCTAACAGCACGGCACAGCGCACCTTATCTCTATCCTGGTGAAAAATCAAAGGCACGTTTCCAGCTGTGCCCGTGAGCACTATTTGGTCATTGAACAAAGCAACTGGCACCTCATATCCAACCTACCGAATGATCACAGCCTGCTTCAGGTGCACAAACAAGTGCAGAAATGAGCTCCATGCACAGAACTCATTGTTATTCAATCAAGCCTTTAATTGTAAATGTTTTAAGCAAGGAATTGCCCTGTTTTATGAAAGTGTGCTCAGCATTACTCCGCCATGGACATCTGTCATTCAGCAGGCGCCACCCAATAAAAGTACTTAAAATGTTCTGTTCCTCAATTAAAATATAAAACAGAGCTGTTTAGGGGCTTTTACGAGGTGATTTCTATTTACCTGACAGATTTCCACACTGGAAGAGCACAAAGTGGGATTTCAGTTTCTGATCAGAAGCAATGGTTCCACTAAACAGTACAGCTTCAATTGTTCTGATTTATTTTTCTTTCTTTTTTTTTTTTTTTCTTTTTACCTCAGGAACACTAAAAATCTGTGAAGAAAGAAATCCTTGCTCCAAAAAGAGAAGCTCAGAACTAGGTCGTGTGCACTCCGCAAAGAGCCAGATGACATCGGACTGGGTTTGCTCTCTGCCGCTCCAGAACACAGAACCAGAAATAAACTGGGGAGCCCGCATCAACCCTGCTAGCCCCTTCCACGCTGAAACTGTGGCAAAAGCAAGTAAAAATGCCTGGTTTGCTCTGGTCTGAAGCCTCTTATGAAGAGGAATGAGACTACAGCTAGGCAAAGTCTCCTGTTTTTCTCCTGATGAAACATTTCATGAATGTTCCCATGGTTATTCCAGTGTTTGTGGATATTTCCTTTATTTTTTCCTCCTGCTACTCAGACATTGGATTGACCCTTACACCAAGTACAGGCATTTTCTCCAAAAAGAAACAAACAGACAAATTTTTAAAAAACTGCTATTTCTCCCTGTTTGAGAGCCTCAGAAACTCACCTACACTGAGATGACAGATGCCACTTGTCATCGGTAGCCTGGCCACTCCAAGCAGGTCTAATCAGGGTCATAGAAACATGAGTGCCCTCATTAGAGGTGACACTTCTGCAGCACCAGCGCTGCTGCACCAGCAGTAATGATGAAAGATTCACTGTGCCATCAGGTAGAAGAAGCACCCACGTGGAGCCTCACCAGGATTTCCCTGTTACTCACCTGCAGCTTTACTCAAACTGTATCCCATCCCTCTCTGGTGCCTCTCCTTGCCAAAGTGCATTTGGGAAACCTCTGCCAGCTCATGCAGGAGGCTGGTGAGCAGGGAAATGCTGGCCTGATCCATCTTCAGCCTGGAAAGTGCAGAAAAAGCTTTGCTTTGTATTATGCATGGCACCTGGAAATGCAATGGGCTGCTTCGCTCCATGGTCTCCTGCGCTCCATCCTCTGGAGGGCCCGCTCACCTCATCCTGTGCAGGGATGGCTGCACAAGAGGGCTGTGCCCTTACAAGACAAAGCCTTCAACACCGAACCTTAAACCCAAGCCATTCAGCTCTTGGCAGGTAATGATTTCTGAACCAATTCTCCCCTTACATTACTGTTACTCATTGCATTACTCTTCATCCCCTAGGGGTTACAGCTGCGCTCCAGCAGCACAGGCAAGCCAAAGGCAGAGCTCATGTGCTGAGGAGGTGAACGTGGGTGTATTTCCCATCTTCTGCTCCATAGCCTGATGCCACTCTGCTTCTCTGCAAGTGCTTTTGGATGCTTGTGGATCTGAGGAGTTGCCACATCAGGTAGAGACCCTCAGGGTGAGCCAAACTGGGATCTCACATCGCGCCAACCCACCTCTGGGACATGCAGCCTATTCCCAGGAGTTTCAGGCATCCTGTGTTCATCCCGCATCACCTCACTGAAGAAATGAAACTACCTGCTCCGAGGTAAAAGTAATTGCTGATACTAAGCCTCAGGCTGGTGATTCTCTGCTCAGCTGGCATTATAATCTTCCATGACAAATGTTAATTTCCTTTTAAAATTAAGGAGAGGAAAGGCAAACAGCAACTAAACCCGAGAACAGGTAAACAACTGGCTACTCAATTTGGCACAGCAGACACTGGGAGGAGAATTTCTCCCTTGAACAACACTGCTCAGAAAATGCTAGGAAATCTTATGTTAGCCCTTCACTCAGTCTGTTGTGTTTCTTTTTCCTCTCTAGCAGCATGAGTTAAGGATGAAGCATTAGCCCTCGCTGCAATACCCCCACTGTCAGCTCAAGTCAGATTCTTCCTGTTATTTATATGTACCCTTTTGTAAGCATATCGATTACACAAGTGAGTTCTCAAGTACTCAGGCACTCAATACAGCCACACAATGGAGAAAAGCATCCAGGTTAACACAGAATTACACATGTGCTAAACATACCAAGGGACAAGAATAAATACTGACATGTACAATTCCAAGCCACATCTTAAGAACTATCTATTTTGTTGCAAAGCAGCTCTTCGTGCTATTAAAAATAAAACATGCGTTTTAATTTCTGAGCTGTAACAACCAAAATTTCTCATGGCTATTCTTAGCCATGGCAGAATTGCCATCTTTCGACCACTTTTGACACACCAGATTATTCCACAACAACCCAAAATCCAATGCAGACCCCTCCCTCCCCTCTGTTCCTTTTACCCTTTGCATTACGAATGCTGTGGGGAAGGACTGCCTGTTTCACAGGGGGCTTGGTATCACAGAAAGCTGGTTGTTGATCTCTGGATGCCTGCAGGCCAGCAATCTGTGCTACAAGTTACCCCTCTTAAAAAAAAAAAAAATAAAATAAGACAAGTGGATAAAACTGATACAAGCATCTGTAACAAGCTAATTGGACCCTTGTGGGCAACATAGCAGATACAAAATTAAAACAAACAAACATCTCATTGTACAACTGTACTTTCAGGACCATTATCACAAAGGGATCCTTCTGGATTTTTATTTTAGTTTTGTTTTGTTTAAAAGGGCCTAATTATGGCCAGAGCTGGAGTATCACAAGTCTGTTTTCATCTATAAAGAAAGGATATTTTGCCTCTGAACCTGAGAAATTGTTAGAAGTTGGTAATTAGTATGACTTGTTAATAGAGTTTGGCTGTGATTAAGCTGTGATTGAGTGTGAGTTTGGTTCTTGTCAATGCGAATGCCTGTAAGGTTGAGAGATGTTTAATGAGACACCTGTTGTCAGCAGCACCCGGTGGGCTTTGTCGCGCCTGATTGGAATTTGTACTGCAGAGCAGGAGCGGCGCAGCGCTGAAACGCAGCAGCACGTGGGCACCTGGCGGAGCACGAAGGGGCTCAAGCGTAAAGGAGGGTCAGACCCATGGGGTGCGGCCGCCCAGCTGCAAATGCTGCCCCTCGGTGAGAGCAGGCCTGCCTGCCTCCCGTAGCACACCTTTCCAGCCTTCGGAAAGTTGTTCTCGAGCACCCTGGGGACAGGCTATGCCCAACATGTCAGGCGATGCTCTGCAAGCTGAGCAGCTGCTCTAGTCCCAGCCATGGTGTTTGATATGAGAAATCCTCATCTATGCAATTACATCTGGCCTGGGGAGTGCAACAGGCAAAAACTGTTGACATCTTAATTTAACCCCTATCGGATGTGGACCTGTGCCATGGTGTGTCCTTGGGAGATGCTGCCAGGCAGATTTAAGGCCCCCAAATGCTACCTCCTTGGGTAGCCAGCAGCACCAGGGCTCTTCAAAATGTGACACCGATGGAGAAGGGCTCTGCTGAGCTCAGCCCCAGTCCGTCCCTTCCTCTGGGCATCATCCTCAAGCAAAAAATGTCCCACTGAGCAACCTCTTTGGCCAGCAAGAAAGTTGCATTCAGAGACTGTGTTTTTGTCTCAGCGATCAGCACAATTTGCCACATGACTCCATGCAGCCACTCCTCACTCCAAAATCCAGGCCTGATGCTGTGTTATTTGCACTGCAAATATAAAATATTATTTCCCCCGAAACATCTATTAAACATTTCAAGTGGCTGCTATTTAAAACATACCTCAATTTTACATGCCAAAGGACAAGCTGGAAGCAATCAAGCTGGCCACTTTCACAGTCCTTTAATACCCGAGGAACACCTTAGCTAGGAACAAGAGCAGCAACATTTCAGCTCACACGGTGTCCCAGAGGAACGAGCCGTTGGCTTTGTGATGAATCTGAGCAACCACTGGATGGCATTGCTCTACACGAATGTACCTGTGAGCTGAGCGTGAGCACGCTGCTTCGCCAAGGAGATTAATTCAGACCCGAGAGGCTCAGGCCACTGTGACCTTACCGAGCCTTTAAACAACAGACAGACTTCTCCTGGCTGCCCAGCTGTGGGCTCCAGGCACAGAGTTTGGTCAGAGCAAACAAAGCAGACTTCCCAAAGCACGCTTACTACTAGGCTGGGTGTATTTTTCTTTCATTTTATGTTAGATCAAATATTCAGTCAGATTTTGATGGCCTTCATTCTTACGAGATGGGAAAAAGAATCATTTGTAATTTGTGATCGTATCAGCCTAGCGCAGGGCACGCACACCCAGCCAGCAAGTTAGGACTTGACGAAAGCCCTGCTCCTGCAGCCGCTCTGGCCAGCCAGCGCCACCTCCCAGGGCCCGGAGCTCACCGGGGTGGGACTCAGCTAAGCCCATTTATCCGAGCAGGTTGGTCGTGTGTAATGGGAAAAGCAGAATTGAGAAAAGAAAAAGAGAAAACTAACAAACAAACAAACAAAAACAGGTGGTATCAGACATGTTCTGCTTTCCTGTGGCTCTAGAGTTCTATCCCAAGTGCAGTGCCAGTCTGTGTGACAGTGGCCTCTCAGCATGTGCAGTACAACTCTGCCTTCTGCTCCATCACTTATTGATAAGGAGTCAGCTGGTGGCCAACTAACCTGATGTTCCTATTTTCCCCTGGGGGTCTGTGTTTCTTCCATTAACAACACACTGCGTTGGCCTAGTTCTTCTAATGACTACATCTGGCCAAGCCTATCCGAAAAGTCGTTGGCCCGGTGCATGGCCAGAAGAAATCCACTGATGGCTCTGGAGAAGCAGCAGGATATTTGGAATTGCAGCCCTGCAGAAGGTGTGTCGGAAGGGGGATAACGCAGTACTTGTGAGAGTCAAGTCTGGAGGCAGTTGACAGCCATACGCAGCACATCTATCTTCAACTGAGGAAGTAACATCATCAGGTGAGTACTTGGTTGTGCATTGGCTGTTAGGTAGAGCATTTCTGGGCACAGCTTGCCTGTTAGCATTGCCCCAGTTTAGACTGATCTAAAAATGTAATAATCATAATAATAATTAATTAGTTAACTCCACTTAGACTGAGAGTAAAATTAGACGGTCAGTTCCAGTCCTGCAAAAGCTCCTGCACTCAGTTCTCAGGTGCGCTCACCTGCCTTTTTAAGTACCGGAGAAGTAGGACCAGTAGATTGTGTTATAAAATAAATGTTAACATTTCTTTTATGACCCCATCTGTCCCCTTTTTCTAGACCTACCTTCTATTCCAAACAAAAAGAGAACCGTATCCATCTGGATCTGCTCGGCAGTTCACTGATAAATGCTTCTCACTGCAGAAACGCTTAGACTTGGTGGGAAATTAAGGTTGTGTCAGCAGTGGGCTGTTCAGAGCCAATTTCTGATGGCCACCAGTCTGCTTTAGGGGCTGCAAGAGGAGGCTAGGACAACTGCTGTTGATCAGGTGCTTACTGTTTCCTGTTAGGAACCCCTCATTGAAGTTTCCTGTGTCACCCATGCAGAGACCTCTACAAAGGGGCACAAGCCTTAAGTGGGCTCCGTGGTTTCAGTCTCTTTCCACCGTCTTCAGAGGAAAAGGCAATTTGTTCTCAGCTTCAGCACTTTGGGGCTGTGTTTGAACACAGGCAAGATAAATCTGAGTATCTTCATTTATTTAGCAGTTGAGGAGGATAAAAAATAAAAGGAAAGGTGCTTCCTATAGCTCTTCATTGCACAACAGGTTGTGTCTGGAATATATCGCTTGGGACCCAGCGTTGGTGAGGGAAGATAGAAATCCTGAGCAGGGCACCAATGGCTCTGCTGGCTCTTTTAAGGCAGGCTGTACAGGCAATCAGCTCAGCACACAAATTTGCCCTGGATTTTTCTAGAGTCAGAGCAACTCTCCAGGCCTCCAGAAAGTCAAGGTGACCTTCAAAGCTGAAGGACAGTCCAGAATGCTTGTAGGTAATGGGAATTCAAACAAATGAAATTCTAGACTAATTCCAACCCATTACAAAACTCTCAGGAAAAATGAACTGTATCTGCTGAAGTGGCTTGTTCTGTTCGGTGGCACAATGTAATGGGGGATCTGTCACTGTCAGCGCTGCTCTTGTCTTGCTGAAAGCCACGGTGCCTTTCACAACCACTAAATAAAAATTCAAGCCAGCTGTCCCACCTGCCGGAGCAGTTTCTATTCTGGGCTCTGGTGTGCCGTAGGTATTGTGCTCATTGATTAGCCGCGGCTTATTGTCCCTTGACATTGTTAGGGAATATTCTCCTGGTTA
Organism: Nettapus auritus; assembly: GCA_011076525.1. Taxonomy (NCBI): domain Eukaryota; kingdom Metazoa; phylum Chordata; class Aves; order Anseriformes; family Anatidae; genus Nettapus; species Nettapus auritus. The sequence continues at coordinate 17,307,542 of CM021774.1, forward strand.
TAATCGCTAGGACTGAGACAGGCAGAAATGTTCAAACCTTGCCGCAGCAGCCCAGGCTGCTATTGTGTGCGGGGCTGTGCTGTGGCTACGTCTGCAGGTCAGGCTATGGCAGGAGGCTTTTTGGTAAGAAATGAAAAGGAAGCTAAAAAAGGAATGTTTTGAGAAGTCACCCAAGTCAGAAAAGACCGGGGGCCTCCCTGACTCTGGCTGTCAATAAGGTGTTAGATAGGGGAAGATTAACACCCTTTAGCAATGACACAGCTGGTCCATTGAAGGTGATAACATGCAATCAGGGGAGGGAAGAGTCTAGCACGGAATAATGAACAGTGCAAGTGACTGTTAGCGAAAGGGAAGTTTGTAGCCCAAGAAGCTGGAAGAGCCTCTTCAAGCTGCTTATTTAGTGGTTATCGATAAGTACAAAAACAAGCAGAGTCTCACTTTAGGTCTGCAAAAGGAACTAAAATATTTACCTCTCTTTTTAAAGTCAGACTGGCTTCTAGGGAGGAGAAAAATAGTGATAATGTAGATAATAACGTCTCTTATCTGCCTCAGCAGTGAGCGTGCAGATAAACACAGAAATCCTTACCCGAAAGCAGGCACGTAGCACTGCACCTCCTCTTCTGAAAGCACAGTAAGTTGCGATAAGAGTTGGTTTTGGAAGACGTAGATTTAATAGTGGCAAGAAGCTGGTATTTTGCCCACAACTGGTTTTTGAGGAAGGGAATCAGAACAATGAATTTCTCCCTCCACTGCTAATGGGTGAAGGTAGAAATTAGTATACAAAGTCATCATCTTGTCTGCTGGCCAAACTGAGCTTGGCCAATGCATCAAGATCCCTCAGGACAGTGTAAAATCAAAGCTTTCTGCTGGGAGCCACAGCACATCAGGATGCTTAAAGCAGAGTCAGACCTGGGAATTAGATGGTGCCAGCCAAGGGTACAGCTTCGCAGTCAGGTTACGCAGATCTGAGTGCAGGTTGCCACCAGCGTTACCTCCCCATTCAGTCTACGTGCGAACAACGCTTATTGAGCCACGTGGCCCATTCCATGATTTTTGGCCAGGCTTGAGCATGCTGGGGGAGTCTAGCTGAGAGATGGAGGAGAAAATGTGATCACCCCTTTAAACGGCAACGTAGGCTTCAGCTGATCGGGAACTGTTCTGTGAAGTAAACACAGTCGTGCAGAAAGAGAGGAGCCAAATCCCACGGTGCTCACTGAGAGAGGGAACATTGTAGTCAATCTGTACCAAAGCCTTGGGAGCCTTGAATTCTTGCAGTAGGAGCTGAGAACTGCCCATCTGTCCCCGACAGGAGTCAGGGACCTGCTCATCCTCTGCTGCCTCGCTCCTCACTCCCCACCTCATCTGTTACACACAACCCATCAGGAAAGGAGAGGACTCTCAGACACCGGAGCCCCCAAAGCGTCAGCTCCTGTCCTTCCCTGCAGGATGGAGGCCAGCCACCCACCTCTGCCAGCCCTGCCCCGTAGGAGCAACCCTGCCTCCTTCCCTCTGAGCCACCCCACGGCCATCCCACAAGAGCCGTGCCTAGGGATGAAGTGAGACAGGCAGGGAGGCGACAACGGCTACATCTGTTCGCTCTTCTCCGCGCTCGGGATCTGTGACATTGCTATCGGTACAGCCTGAAACAGAGCGGGCACGAGCCCCAGGGAAGAGGAGAGGGTCTGGATGGAAACAATAACAACCGCAGGGACACCACCGGCACCAGCGGGAGCAAAAATGTTGCTTTACCACTTCTGAGAGCAGCAGAGCATATGGACAGTCTGGGACTGTTGTCAGCAACCCAGAATGGGGTAGCTCTGTTCTGGCAAACTCCATTTTTTGTCTTTATGACCAAAGAATGGTTGCATGTTGGAAGCTCTGTAGTTGCTAGGGAAAGAGCCATTAATATGTTGGCGACTGAGAAGTCAGCCAAAGCAAATGCTGAGATAAAATTACATTTTCCCACTTCTGTTTCACCCTGAGTGTATCATCCAGTGTTCTTTCTCTGCTCAGGGTACCTCTTGCAGACTGTGCTGTGCTAACTTCTTTGTCCTTTTTGATTTTATTTTTCACCTTTCCCAGCCAAGACTCCAAAGAATAATATAAATCTGACAGCCTAGAAAGACTTCTTACAGGATAAATCCCCGCTTACTGGCAGAATAAGACTTCAGGCTGTTTTTCTCCTACAACAAATTCTTCTCTGGTAGCCTGAGAAGTAAGAATAACAAAATTAGCGATGGTAACGAGGAGAGCTGTGTTGCTAAACACATGGGAATAGGAATGCACCCTACAAGATAAGGAGTAATTCTGTTACAGGGCCCAAGGGTGTTACCCAGTTCCCAGCCCACAACAAGTTCATGCACAATTCCTGGGGTAACTCTGAGCATACCCTTACTCCAGAATAGCACTGTTTTTTTTCCCCCACCGTAGCTTCGCCTCACTGGGCCCTATTCCCCTTGGCACAGACGAAGGTCTGTGGTAGCCCCTTTCAGGCTGGTAGCCTGTTTCTCCACACTGGTCAGCACAGTCCACAAATCTTGCCCACACCAATGCCATGACCAGTTCTGGAGAGGTTTAATCCCAAACAGAACAAAGTATTCTTATTCCAAAATAAATGCACCTGTAAATCTCCTGATTTCAGAACAGCGTTCCCTAAGCAGTGGGGAGAATACAAGGTGAGAACCTTGTAAGCACCCCTTCCTCCCTCCAGCTCAGTCCCCATCCATAAGTACCAGTGTAGTCATACACAGAAGATATTTATTTTCAAAAAGCCCTGAGTTTTAAAGCAACTGTTCCCAGTTCCTTCTAGTAATTCCCCAGACACGTCCCCTTTACCCTGCTACACAGGCATATGGCTCCAAACCATTCTTCAGTGAAGTCAGCTCTGCTTTTCCTGTTTGTTTGCTTTAACCCACACCACTTACAGCTATTTTCAAAACGGAGAAACAATACAAAGCCGCATTTCGTATGATCATGTAGTACCCTGCAAACAAAACCATTCATTAAAAAAATAGTCTAGCCACTAAGACTGCCAGCTTCTGACTCCACGGTGACACAGGCGTATTTTTTTCATCTTGAGACACTGAACAAAAGTCATGAACAGTTGCTCTGATCAAAAGAAATCTCTGCTAGAGTCTGCAGCTTGTTCACCCCTTCCCTTCATGCCAGCCACTGTTCATTTCATTGAATGTTCGTTCTGCTGTACAGCTGGCTCTTGAGAAAGCCAGAGCAAATTCGGCACTGTACAGTAATACATTTAGAACAAATGTGTAGTTTCTATTAGTGGAAAAGGAATTTAACTATTCCTGGGACATGCGAACCTTGTATGCAGCTGTTAGCAGTAGTAGGATCTGTTAATCCCCTGCCCTTACTGTCAGGACGGGTGGACCTGGTCTTGTTCTGGTGCTAATCCGTGTCGCATATGCAAGCAGTAGTAGCACTTTAAAAGTGCATAACTTTTATTTAATTTATTAGAGTCCAAAAACATAGCCAATATGTCAAAATCACTTTGAAAGCTTTCTCAGTTTCAAGCTCATTTTCTCTATGGGTACTGTGAGTATCCACTTAAACAGGAAGGGGAGGATTTCGGTCGCAGTGTTGTGTCACCTGTATCTGCTCCTCAACACTCTCAGCATCTCCAAGCACACGTAGTGACTTCAGGCTGCTCCATATGCAGGTACTGTGCAATAATTAACTAGCTACTAAAGAACGGATAAATAATAAACCTGTCTATTCAGAAAGTGTAGGAGGAGACAGAACTTCCGGTGAGTTTTGTGAGGACAGGAGCATTATTTGCTGAATGTACTTCGGGTAACTTTAGGCAGACCACGAACTAGATGGCTTTGGGTTGAGATCTCTGCAGAAAAACCCATCGCTATTTTCCATGAGCCTTGGCTTTCTTTTTTTTTTTTTTTTTTTTGTCATTTGTTTCCACCCTAATTTGGAGGAAAACCACAAACATTTTGACCTTTTCCATTAAAAGACCATTTCCCTGAAACAGTGGGCACCATGAAATCGGGAGCTGGAATTACTTTGTTATGGCTTTTTAATAGGAAACTGAAGATGAGCTGGGAACATCAAAGGTCAGAAGAGCCAGGAATCTTGGACTGCCATCATCTGAGCTCGCTGAATTCCACCATAAGGCTGTATGAAGAACAAGCCCTGCTGTGGAAGCCCCAGCTGTGTGGGAAGGTCGTGTGTTCTAAGCTCCCAAATGACCATCTGCAGCTCCTGGACAGAAGCTCAGGGCCTCAGAACACCAAACGTCCACTCAATTCATTCCACTAGAGGGAAAAAATCAAAGTCAGCTTGGGAGCTGATCATCCCAAGGCTTCCCGACTCCTGGCTTCTCCCTGGTTTGGCCAGTAAACTGCAAAGGAAACAGGAGCCAGGAAGGCTGGTGGCTCCCAGTACCTCCCCAGGCAGCTGTGAGAAAGTTGGGGAGCTGGTAGGAAAAAACAGATTCTCTTGAAACTTGGTCAGCATCAGACCTTCAATTTTCTTTAATGGGAAACTGTTCCAAGAGGGAATTGCATCACTTCCAAGGAAATTGCAATTCCTTGCAAGTCACTAGTGTCATGATAATGGCATCCACAACCACAGGAGTAGCAGTGAGCTTTATAGTGTGTTTGTGCCGAGAAATTCTACGTCCTTCCCTAACCAGTGGTGGTCAGAAATTCGCTGGTCCAGCTGGGTCTGGTAGGCAGCTCTCCTGACTTCTGCTCTTCCAGCACAGGCTTGTTTCAGTGCCATCACTGCACACAGGCAGCTGTGATTGCAGAAGACCATGGACTCGTCTTTCTCACTCCTTGTCTATTCTCTATCAGTGCTGAAATATAGCTTCAAGTGCTTTAAATGCTCTAACTTTTTGTTTAAATGAAAGAGTGCTCTTCAAGGTGAAGGAAGAGTGAGACCCTTACGCTCTCTTTGTCTGGAGAAAACCTGTAATTGTTTGAATAAAATAGCCCTCCTCATCGACTCAGATGGAATAATTGAAACGCCATTAATAGCCATTAGTTCGGTGATAAGAAGGCCGCATTTAGTGAGGCTAAAGGATTCGAGAGGAAACTATTCTGAATTCCTCAAGACGAGCTCCCTCTCCCGCAGCACACCCCCTCCAAAACCTCCTCGACTCGATGGCTGCCCGGCTGACTTTAAACTGCCAACACCGACAAAAAGGGGATGTTGCATCTTTTATAAACAGCCTTTTGTTTGCCGTTCTGACACCTGCAAAAGCAAAATTGTTATTTTCTTGCTGCTTGTTGCTAGTTTGATGCCCGCTCTGGGGCCCTACATCAGAGACATTGTTCAAAACAGGTTGCAGGGGTCCGTTTCCGCGCTGTCTGCCGATGGTGCTGCCTGAAGGAAAACCATGGAAACGGAGTTTGACAGGCTCGCAGGGACCCGCGGCTGCCAGAGCCGCTGCCTTTGAGCGCCTGATGAAGACATCACAGAGCAAACACAACATTAAAACGCTGCTGGCTGCTTTGCATCACTTAGAATGCAAATCTCTTTGTTCTGCTCGGCCCTTGCGTTTTGTAGCCGAGGAATCTGTGCCGTCATCGAACATGGATTTGCCGACCTTTCTTCCTCCCCTGCCCACCTCCCCCTCAAAAAAAATCAGTTTGCGCAGGAGAGAGGCTCGCGTGGGGCTGTGCATGTGAAATGGCCCCAGCTTTTTTCAGGCTTTCCATGCACAAATTAAACGCCCGTATTGCAGAGCAGACCGGGCTGGGTTGCTTTGTTGCTCCCTGTGCTTATTTGGCTTGGACTCATTTACATGGCAACTCACAGGGGTAGATTTGATGTCATCTTTATGCTGCAGATTAAAAGGCAAAAATAATCCTTTATTTGAGCAGCACATCCCCTCCAACCCTTTAAACTGTGCAGATGAATATAGAGGAGAAAAAAGCAGACCCTCCCACCCCCCTGATTCTTGTTTATTAACTTTTTATGCTGAAATTGAGCTGTGTGGTTATCATTCCCCCCACCGTTTGTAAGCGGCCTACATTTTCATCGCTGTTTCCAGTTGCTTTGGTCACTGCCAGAACTTTGAAATGCCCACACCTTTGTGCTTAGATGTGGGATTTCGGTAGCTCCTGACAAGATGCGCTAAGCGTGGGGCAGTCGGGGGCTTTTGTGCTGATTGGAAAAACCACAATGAACGGCTGCCGAAGAAAGGAGCTGGTGGGGGGACAGCAAACAAACTGACCATCCTCTCGGAAGTGGTAATTTATCATTTCATTCACCCTATGCTGCCTAACTTGCACATTGCTTACGCTGAGGGAGGGCTAGCATCGCTAAACTGGAAACAACACACAGCCGAGGGCTGCAGCTCGCGGTCAGGAAATTATTTAAGCACACATTTAAAGCCGCCTCCACCACGATTCAGTAGGACTTAAATGGGCGTTTGGGTTAAGACCGTTCTCAAAGGCTTTCCTAAAAATACAGCTATAGGTCTTACCTAAGTAGCTTCTGCTCAAGGGCCATGGAAAGCGTGTGTGACTGGTCCCTGCCCGGACCAGAGCACCTGGCACCAGGTGAGAAACCTTCACGGACCTATCTTGGGGTTGGACCAAAATGAAGCCACTGCCTCCTGCCCAGACTTTCTGGGGCCATTAGGAATAATCCATAGAAAAGCCACAATTTTGCCACCCTCGTTTTCAGTGAGCTCAGTCGTGCAACTGGAAGCAGGACAGAGCCAGGGCTAAAGAGTTTTACAAGTGGTGGCCAAATCCCATTGTGTTCCTTGTCACTGCCACAGCGGATGTTGTTCTGTGCCCTGTACACGTCCATCCAAGTGAGGTGTCTTCATGCATAGCCAGAGAAGGACGGTCTGCCTCGACAAGAATTTCCAGTGAGCTGTTGTTTTCTGCTTCCAGCACTGAGCCCCAGCTGCTTGGAGTCTCTTTTCACTGCTGCAGCCTGGGAAAAGGCACACCGTACGGCATGGTTTTAGCTGTGTCTGCAGAAACTGTTATTTGTGGGTGAAATCACTGTGCAGTTATTGGAAAACACAGCTATAAATCTCTATGGAAGTGTTGAGGCCCTGTCACACCGTATTTTGGCAGTCTCCAAAAAGATCCAGGTGCTCTTGTTTCTCTCAGCTTCCTAAGTTCCTTAGGGTTATGCAAGTCATTCGCCTTTTTATGCTCTTTTCCACCCTTTTTCTTTCTTTACATGCTGACTGCAGGAAAGACCTTCCCTTTTCTCGTGGACTCACTGATACACTTTCCTAACTCAAATCCCTGTGCAAGACCTTGCAGACGTGACATTAAAAACAAAAGAAAAAAATCACCATTTTGAGGCCACATTTTTTTTCTGCCCATTGATGGTCCTCTGAGTTTGAACTGCAGTGTTTAATTTTGCCTGTGAGGCAACGCTGGCAGTTTCACGACTAACCCAAAGTTGGATCAGAGAAGATGAATGAAAACCAGAAAGGTGCCCCAGAATGTCTAAGCAGAAGACAATCAAATTTCTGTGTCAAAAAGAGGGCAAAACCAAGGATGTGGGACTGGCATGAAAAACCTCGCAGACAGTTATTTTTCCTCTTCCTTTCTTTCACAGTGGGACAAATTCCACTTTTATTTCAGTTCATCTGTAAAACATGAGGAGCCAGCTGAGCATAGCGTTGGTTCAGAATGAGGGCAGCCGACAAGGGAAAGGTAAAGAGAACTTGTAACTGCTGCAGTTCTCTCCAAGAAATTATTTCAATGCGAAAAACCCTCAAGCCAACTTCTGAAGGATAGAAGAAGGCACTAGGACATCATCTAACACTGCATGACACAGCAGACTGCAAGGTATAATTACTTCATTAATTGTTCATATATAGGGCACCATCTCTTGCTGTCTCAGACTTTCTAGACATACATGATCATGTTGTCTTCTAGTACCTGCGCATGAAGGATTGCTAACAAGGAAGCTGCTCTAAAGCCTGGGAGCAGAGTTAATGGTCAGGACATGGGTGCAGGTGGAAGAGGCGAACATGGAAGAGCAGCTTGACTCTGCAAACGTTGGGACCAACTGCTGTAGTTAGCACCTAACATGTACAGCATATTTTGAGGATGAATTCTAGTGCTCATACCTCTCTGAATATGTTAAAGACCACCGTGTGTTACTTTGATTCAGGGACCATGATACTTGAAGAATAAAATCTGCATTTCATACACAAATGTTTGAAGACTTTAGAAATTAATCTTCAAAGACAGCTGAAAAGGACTAGTTCATCAGCAGCACGTGACATGGAACACTCCTCTCCTGATACTCCTCCATACGCCTGAAATCCTAGCTCTTTTTCTCTCTCTCCTTGACACAGAGATGTACGATGGCACAAGGCATTTCCCAGGGAACTGTCCCCACTTACAGTGACATTGCTCAAGTGGAGCCTGAATCCCATCAGCAGGAAAGACCCCTCCCAGCCAGCCAGACAGTGGCACTGATCAGAGAGTTTGGGACTCCCAGTATGCTACAATTTGCAAGTCTACAGCTGTTAGACAGAGAGGGATATTCAGGAACACCCTAATTAGTTGTACTTTCTTTTCTAACCTCAGTCAAAAACCAGTCAGACTGTGCTTTAGATTTTGACATCCTATTAAATGCAGAACACAGGCCAATAGCTTTCATTTTCCCTTGTGATGCTACAGACTCTTGTTTTTATAGTTTGACAGAGAGACATAATTAGGCCTCAAAAAGGACAAGTCTAGACTCTTAGTTCCCCACAGAGGCTCCCTGGAAATCAGAACCCACAATTGCTCTCCACTTTCTCACTGAGGCAAATTTATGGATACCTGCTCTCCTGCGTCAGATGTCCCGTTCACAGCCTTTTACCTGTGACTTTACAGTCCTTTCACTTGAAGGGCACACGGAAGGAGACAGGAAAGGATGATGCCAGCGTTGGACTTCGCAAAGGGACAAGAGCAAGTAAAGGACGATATTGTACCTGAATTACCTACAGCTTCACTTCTCAATTCTCAGTGACCAGTAAGAAGACTCAGCCTCTGGATGCTGCAGCCTCTCTCTCACAGAAAATTCCTTGGTCTTTCTTTGCCAGCACCAGCTTCCCCTTGCACCTAGTCTCCAAATGCTCGGACAGTTTCTGTACCTGTCCTCACGTACTGCAACCTCAGACACGCCTGATTCAAATGAGCTCTCAGCCTCAATATAAGCACAGAGCACTGGTCCTTTGTTTTTGCAATAGCATCATATTTTAGATGCATCTTCAGTTTATAATCCCCAGTAATCCTCAGATCCCGCTGTGCCTAGCCAGCAGTCCTTAATTCTATGTAAACCATTCTACAGCTGTCTTTATTATATCACGTGTTGCTGTTTTCAAGTCATTACCCCAATCTATCAGCGTTGCATTGAATTTTAATCCTGTCTTCCAAAGTGTTACTCAACACATTGTCTGGGAATTCGGCTCAGAGGGAGCACCAGTTCCTGGTCCCTCCTGCCACCTGCTTCCCGTCACTGACCTTGTGCATGGCCTGGTGCCGTGCCAGGGATGTGCAGCACATATTGCACTGCCTGCACCTCTTTCCTGCACCTCTTTGTTGTGGTGCCGCCCTTTCCTGCATAGAGTATCAAACCTATTCAAGGCTATTTTGCTCCATGAAAAACCCTTGACACTTGATACCACAGACACGAGCAGTAATTACAGTTAGAGCTTATCTGCCCAGCTACAATGGCACAAAATGTTTTCCATTTCAAATAAAAGAGGTTTATTCCTCACTTTAAAGCCCTGGCCATGTGTTCTCACATCGCTACCAGGCTGCCACAGATCCCAACGTCCTCCATCACCCAGGGGTGAGCAATTGCTAAATGCACCCACTGCTGACACCAGCTCCTTTTCCTGGCCAAAAGGGCATCGGTCGAGGAGAGCCGTGCAGACGCCGACTGCAGCACGCCGCGCGGTAACCGCTCAATTAGTGTGTCCGCTTGTGCTCAGCCTCTCAAGCACTCGGTGAAAGTAAAATGCTTACATGATTCCTCTGCCTACAAGGCCTTGAAATCTTTAGGGGGCCTGGCTTTGCTGTCTGGTTTTCCATTGACAGGCTGATAGAGACATCACAAATCTCTCCAAAGGCCAGTCACTAGGCTTCTTTCAACATCAAAGGGTGTCAATGTTCGCTCTGCCTAGGAGCCTGGGGCAATATAAATCACACATGAATAGGTGAACTGAGTCTTTGAGGTTAAATTCTCTCTATATATACAAATATCTGTCCTTGGGTAACTGCTATTACTGTGTTGTTTCCCCCTCAATATCAAATATTTTCTTTCAGCTGCAGTATTCCAATGGAAAGCAAAGCTCTGTAGGCAAAATAAAAAATAATAAGGATGAACTAGGGTGTTGTGGGAAGAAAATTAACTCATTTTAAGTATTTATTGTCAGTTTCTTGAAAGAAAAAACAGTAAACAGATGTGATTTTGTTGCTATCGGGCTTTTCCAACATCGATAGTCACCTTCATGATCTCTGGGACTGCGCCACCTTCCCCGGAGTCACTCAGGTGTGGTTTTTCCCTGCCATGCTGGAGCCCCGCCAGGCTCAGGGCTTGCCCATGGAGCAGCAGCTCCCAGCTCCGCTCCCTGCCCTGCACAGCCCACACACAGCCCCTGTGCTGGTCGGAGGCAGCGGGGCACGGCGCTACAGCGGGGCCGCAGGGAGCCAGCGTGCACAGGCACCGTCCACTGCAAGGCTGCAGCCAGCCTCGGCTGGCATCAAGGAGGCAGGTTTGGAGCCTGCACTTCTCCTTGGGCTGGTACCTCCCTGGGCTGCAGAAGCATCAGCTGGGCTGTAAAAGGTTCAGGTGATGGGAAACGTCTTTTGCCTCTTCTTTATCAACCAGCTGACACCAGGCCTCTCTACCTGCTCGGGTCACTGACTGGAGAAGACAAAAGCACCTCAAGTGGGGGCTGCTCGGAGAGGATGATTTACTCTGACTGGCACAGTTGTGGCACCTCCACGTGGGGCATTTACCACCTAAAAACAGGAGACGGGACAGCTGGGCCTGTCAGTAAATTACACTGCACAAAGATAGCTCTGATTCCTGCCCACCCGTCTGCAGGCAGGGCCCTGGCAGCAGCTCCCGTGTCAGTGCTACATCAGCACATTTGCGAGACGCCCGCGCCGCTGCCAACTGGCCCTGCCTGCTCCGAGCAGCAGTTGCGAGCACCTGATGCTGCTGCAGAGAGAATTCGGCCCAGCATCTTGCAGAGTATTCAACAGATCATCACGTGGGAGAGCGTGCCAAGTCCCTGGGGGGCTGCAATTCCCTGGAGAGAAATAACTAGTAAGTTAAGACCGCTGGCTGCTCGAGAGACTTGCTCAGCTCCAAGCCTCGCCACATCTCCCTGCACTCTCAGCAGCTGGTTACATCCCCCTGCTGCTGCGGGGCACTGAGAGGTGCAGGCTGCAGCCTCTGCACCCTCCCGTACCGCACGCCGCTCGCCCTGCCCACTCACTGCTTTCCTTCACACCTGAGAGGGATCTTCCCCGGGGGCAGCTGCCCAGCCAGCCTGCGCAGCTTCGCACCAAGCAGAAATGTGAGCTGGGAAACTACCTGGTCTTAAATGGTGTGGGTTTAATGAGATATTTTTTTTTTATGACCTCTGTAGTAAATTGCCTGTGCTCAGTATTGTGTCTGAGCAAGTAACACCCAGCAGAAATTGTAGCAAGGCAGTAATTGCAGAGTATCTGTCTAAGATCTCCGTGCCATCAGGCACGGATTTTCATTTCATACATTAGTCACAATTTGCTGTCATAGCTCCATATAATCAGTACATTCCTTTTAATGTGCAGAAGGAAAAGAGGGAGGAGGAAGGGGGAACAAAAAGCTGTCCAGAGCTGGGGAAATATGTGGAGCTGCTGTTTGGAAGCCAAATTGTGCATCTTGTGTGGCTCTCTTACCTCTCCAGGTGACCAGAGGCTACATTGCTACTCGAGTCACATACCTCTTAACACAAAGTCAGGGATTAAGACAGGAAAGATGTATTTGCATGCCCGTTTCTGGAGGGTTTTAGTGAACACTGGGTGGATTATACACCAGATTTTACATCATTAGCACTGCCCAAGCTGCAACAACAGCAGATTCCCAGCCATCCTAATGCACACCCTATTTTTTCTGGAAAGCTGCTCCTTAGAAATATGGACTCCTAAGTGGGATGGGGACAATGTCTCGCTGCTTTGCTGAGTGATGCCATCTAAATCACATGCACCTACGGCATTAGGTGAATTAGGAGAATGTGGGCTTGTGCTGCCTGATCTTCCTTTGGAGAGGTCATCGGGGTCCTGGAAGTAGAGGAAACCTGAAAGGGGCAATCGCTTCTGGCTTTTACTGCTAAAGCAGCCTGTGCCTTGGCTAGCAGGCGACAGGCTGCTGTCATTAGATAGAAAGCAGCTTGAAAAGTCAGAGCTGATGGTCAGAAAAGAGCCTGCATCATTCCTTCAAACCAGCATCCACAGATAGAGAAGAACTATGCTCTGGCCTCCATAATCTGCTCTGGCCTCCATAATCTGAATACTTTTTGGCACAGCAGTTTTAGAGTCAGCAGCTCAAGCTGCAACTTCAGCTGTGAGAACTTGCTTCACCAACAGCCCATTTTTATACCCTTCCAGTCTGTGCTCGTTAGATATTGACAGCGAGGCCATCGTTCCTGTACCTGCACAGCTCAGTCCAGTCTCTAGCTTTTCACACAGCAGAGAAGTGTGCCTTTCACTGAGACTGTAAAAATCATTACGATGAATGCCGTGGGATTTTTCACTCATTTGTGTCCACTATCGTAAAATCCTAATGCAAAAATCTTCGCATTTCAAGCAGCGTTTGACTCTTTCTGTTTCTTTTGACAGTCTGCACGGCTGCAGTCGGGGAATTACTGCCTCGCAGTACTTGGTACCTAGTCCACCGACTCTCTGGGCCCATCTCACGTCTAGCTTGAAATCTGCATAATGAGAAGAAAGCCATTTTCCTTGCAATCCATTCTCCTGTTCAAAGCTTCTCATGTGCCAGGTTGTTGTTTTTTAATCACACAAAATGGTATATATTAATGAGCTCTGAAGTTACATAAAGATAGATCTAAAGCATAAAAACACTAATATGCCCTGTAGCATTCAGTGCTTTGAACACAGAATGGCATCTGTGTGAGACTGTGATTGCATGCAGCTATGGAAACCAGTGCCAGAAAATGAGGAAATGCTGAACAAGTGGTGCAAGATTGGAAAAAACTGGGAACAAAGATATTCAATTTGCATAAAAAGGCCTAGTTCGCGAGCAGCCTGAATTGTGCAACTTTCTGCTTTAAAATGATTATTTCCCAGTTCTGCTGGCAAAGTGTGGATTGTCGATTTCCTGAACGAAAGCACTCGCCCCCTCCAGCCCCCAGCAGAAATAAAGGGCAAGCAGGTTCCCAGGTCAGATGTGGCTGTTCCAAATGGGACAAGTTCTGCAAATGTGAATAAGTGCGAGGCCTTTCCTTGTCTTTGCGTGCATCCTGAGCAATTTCCTTCTCATTTCCAGATGGTGCCAATTAAAAGTAAGAACCCCTGCCCTAATGGATGTTAACAAAACAAGCACAATCTGAGACTTTAATGAGTAAAACTAGAGTCATATAATATGGCCAAGAGAAGCCAAAATGAAAAGAAAGATTGCAGCTGGCAAACACTCGGGTTGCTGGGTCTTAAAATTGTAAAATGCACTGGCCGGAGATTTGGTTGTTAATACTGAGGGGTGCCTTCTACAGCTGAGTTCAGTGGGATTATTTTGGGGCTTAAAGATAAGCGCTTGGATAAACCATTCCAATCAGTGACCGAGGCAGGACTTAAACAGTAAAGCTGGGCCACATGTAATTCATATTAGAAGGTATTTATATGATGTATTATTGAGTTCCATTTATTAATCAGTAATTGGCAATTAAGATAGCATCCATGCTTTCCAAAAAATAAAAATAACAATCAGGTATTTCTGGTTAGCAGTTTGCCATTGAGATGGAGCAAAAACCTCTGGCAAGAAATGGAAGCTACAAATCAGATGCGGATGTTTTAGTTCAGGAGAGGGCAATTAACTATTTTCTCCAATTACCTCAGAATATAATGGATGACCTGTCACTTGAAAACCTCACCTTGAAGGTGAGCACCTATCTGGAGAGCATTCTGTGGTGCAGTTGTGTATAACTTTTCTTAATCTGCAGATTCCTGAAAATGCTCCTGTGGAGGTTCCAGCTCTTGGGCAGCAAATCTTAAGATTGCCTTGTTTGTACTCGTTACCTTTTCCTGACTCTGCACAAGTAAGTCATGAGCCCCGAGATTTGTAGACCACAGTCTGAAAAAAAAGAAATAATAATAATAATTTGTGCAACCCAAAGTTCTGAAGTTGACAGAAGAATTACTGAAAAAATTCCCTGGTTTCTGACCATACGGTCTCTAAATCCATAAAGATATGTTGGGGCTGTCATCTAGAGGAGCTAAACTGAGCATACATTGGATAACCTTTTCCTTTAATAGTTTATTTCTGTGTTGGGAAAAATACTGTGGTATTTTTATACTTGAAAATGCTCGATTTTTTTTTGTATGCGTGTGATCATATTCAAAGGCTGAGCACACACCAGCTGCTCGGATTCTACATCACAACCACATCCATTACAGCATAAACCCGTTAAAAAAGGAAGGAAGAAATACAAATATTTCAGGCTATTCTTCTATGCCAATTTCCAATATTTGCTTCCCTCCTTCCACGAAGCACCAGCATGGAGCAGAGCAGGTTTAACACGTTTACATCACACAAGATGCTCGTCTTTGTAGGAAACCTATAGTCTGCTGGCCAAGAGGTGGCACTAACGAAACACACTGTGCTGTAACTAATTAAGAGAGGGGTGGGTTTTTTTTCCCCCATCTTCAGAACTAATCTGCACAAATGTTGCTGCACTGAGTACATGACAATAAACAAATCCCAGCTCAAGTTTCTCGGCACGCTCTGTACTGTTTGGGCATATGCTGAATCGCGCTTGGACTTTAATAAAGAACTGATGGTTCCACTTGCAAGGGGAGCTGTCACGCTGACGTGCGAACCTCTGAGGTTGCCTCTCGATAACTCGTAAGTGTTCTTTTTTGTCTCTTGTGCTGCTAATTGAGAATTGTGTGAAAATCTGTGTTCAGATGTTTACTCAGGAATGGGCTCACCAGACACTTGTGGCCTGAACAAAGAAGAAACAGTCATTTATAGCACGAGCTGATAGAGTTCCTCATTGTTTTAATTCTGCATCAGCATTTAAGGTGACCCTAATCTGCTCCGAGCAATCTGTGACTCAGCATGCGTTATAACCATATCCTGCCCAGCTCCGTAGGAGAGGCACACGGCGAGGGGAGCAGAGGCTCTGCAGGCAGGTATCATCACTTGACGCAGTGCTCTCTGCAGGTACAACTTCAGGACCTTTCAGATCACAGTGGGGCAGGGACAGAGACGTGGGCTTGTCCCCCATGGCACCATGCCCTGCCAAAGCAGTAGAAACCACACAGCAGGTCTGAAGAGGCTGTAATTACTGTAGGACGTAGGAGGTAAGAGCAGTGACGCGGGGTCACACCATCCAGCCCGGTGATTTCAGATGTCCAATGACGAGCATGGGGACGGAGCTGGTACAGGAGAGTACTTTGTGGCACACACTCCCAGAGGCTTTCTAAACCAAAGGATGCAAGTGGATCATCAAGTGTTAACACCTACCAACTTCCAGCTGGAGTTTCTTTCTTAAGCCTCTTATTCTACCCACCCTGAAACCACCAAAGGTTATCATGTGGCTTGGGAAGAAAGCAGACGTGCTCCTAGTCTGTTCCGCAGAGCATAAGCCTCTGCAATCACAGGAGAAGACCCACGGTAAAACCTTGAACTCAAAGCTCCCTTGAGAGGCATTCAGCTCTTCACGGCATCCACATCGCCACAGAGTCATCTCAGAAATTCACAGAGGTCAGACAGCGAGGTGACGCCCTGCTCAGAGTCAACTCCTGCCTCCCAAACTCCAAGAGGATCAATCTGGGCATTGCTCCCCATGCCCTGTAGCTTGTACAACCATCCAGGTTCTTTGTTGCTGTTGTATTTACTTTGTCATTTATTACTGAAGAGAGACGAGGAACACGAGAGTGATCCAGCAGATCACTAGGAAGCAAAAAGAAAGGAGGAACTGTTGTTCTTGCTGAGACAGCTTTAAAACTGTTTGTATGTGTTTGTGTGTAACTGGACAGAGGGAACGAGTCCCGTAGGTGAGCAGCTGTCAAGAAAAGGCCTGCATTACTGCTGAGATGTCAGGCCAGCGGTCATGGCACAGATGTGCTGAAGCTACTCTGAGTTTCTGCACAGATGTTGCTTGCCAGCACCAGTTCGGAGCCAGCTGCTGTGGATGGCTGGCTACGGGGCTTGGGTTTCCTACAGAAAGTCTCAGAGGGTAAATGGCAAAGGTCCTCTGGTTCAGACGGAAACCCTGGTGCTTTATCCAGACGCAAGGAGTCAGTTTAGAAAGCAGATTAATGCTGCATGCAAGGATTTCTGAGGCAGCAAGTTGGGCTGTGCTTCATACTGCAATCAAAGAAATTAGAGGCAGCAAAAGGTTACATCATCCAGGTCTTAATCCAGAGATACACATACTAAAAAATGTGGCACATGGTTAAATGCTTTGCTAGGTCAGAGACCTAATTTGCTCCCTGTCAGTAGGGCTGTTCACTATCATGGACATTGTTTGGGCTAATTAGACTGTGCTCCTGGCCATCGCAAGAGCAAAACCCAAGGCATGAATCCTCTGGCACTTTTAAGTGCTGTCAGCGTTGTGTAGATAACAAGAAATAATAATAACAACCTTTGTGTTTGAGGTCTGCGCTCAGGGTGGTTTCAGGGGTGATCAGATCTGGCAGGAGCATTTCCAAGCCAATCAGGACAGCCCCAGCCCAGTGTGAAAGATGCCCCAGATACAATCCTGAATGCAGAGGTATTTTTGTGCCCTTTTTTACCTCCCCTCTGCCTCCAATTTCTAACCATTCTCATGGATCATGCCTCCCCACTTCTTAGACTTTAAGTGCTAAATTGCAACTTCTCTAGGTCTGGTTTAGGGCTTATGAAGTACATTTGCTATTGCATGGCTAATTTGCATACAAAATTAACTTCCACGCACCTACACACAGAGGCTGATGGTTATTTACAAGCTCTCCTGTTCCTGGATTCACCTCCTCGTTGCAGCTGGTTTGTAAACTTGCAAAAAAGGGCCCTTCCTGCGCCCGTGTGCGTGTGCAGAGCCCAATCTTCTTCCCTCATCAGCACTCAGAGGCACCGCTGCAATGCAAACAACACTCGTAATGCCACAATGCTCGCTACACGTGCAAATTTGACACATCATTGGGCACATATTTTGTGCATGAAATTCCACAGTCGGCTTCAATAACACGCTCCTGCGACACAGTCTCTGCTTTGCTTTCCGAGAGCTAGGTTCATTTTTCAACCCAGCCGAAACATTTCCTATTCCAGCCCGTAATAAAGACACTGAGGCCAATCCTGGATTACAGCCCAATGCTATCTGGTTTTTAAAAATTAAGGTTTGTCTGCCTCCTTTGCAGGCTTTTTGAACCGTGTGCCTGACACCGCCATTTCTGAGGCCTGGCAGCGAACACTAGGTGGCACTTTGCAGCAAGGAAGGTTAACGGCTTACGCAACTCAACGAAAACCTCATTTATTGCCCTCATTCACAGGGCAAGACTTTTTGCTCACCGTGTCCTCACCACCTCATTGGTCCTAATTCAGCGTTTAGTCCGCAGAGAAAAACCCGATCAGTTCCCAGACAAATCCTCACCTCTACCGAAGGATAAATCTCTGGTGGCATGATTAGTTCATGATGAACTCTAGCTTACATTAATATCAGTCAAACGACTTCGTGCTCGGCCTCAAGTTGCAGCATATGCACGGAGCATCGGCACGATAATTGCTAGGCCAGGCACTCCAACAGCTGAAACATCTTTCTCCCACTGAAAAGACAAAGCTGGACCCAGCACTTAACAAGGATTTAGATTCTTCCTGCCTCTCCTGTCGGGTTGTGTCTGGTGCTTCATGGCTAATTTCAAAAGGCCAGATGTTGCCCTCGGTTCATGCCTGGAATTCGCCGGGCAATGGCACAAGGGAGCAGAGCATGGTGCTGTTACTCACAGCCGCACGGCAACAGAGGAGAGAAAAAATGGTCCAGCCCCACAGAGCAAACTTCTCCAGGCTCAGCCCTCCCTGAGAGCAAATACACCCCGCACGTCTGTGCACAAATGTCCTCACGCCTTGAGAAAATGCAGCCACTGCTTCAGACGAGCTGTGCAGAGGACAAATGGCTTTTGGGGGGATGCAAGCTCTCATTTGACTTCAGCCCACTCCGAATCCCAGGGCTGAGCTCCAGGCCCTGCCATGTTCCCAATAGGACCAGGAGGAGAGCTCAGCAATGGGGCTGCTCACCTAAGGCACGGTGATAACAAGGCAAGTAAAGGGGCAGCACAGGGGACAAGCGTTTCCTTTTGCCATACCAAAACAGTGGCAGGGAGACACGCAGGTATCTCAGACGCTGCTCCCCAGGTTGGCTGAGGACAAGGAGCTGCCCTTTTCCCTGCTGACACCTGTAGCTGGTTCAAGGGCCAGCACTCATGGGAACGTGGCTGCTTTTATTTACCCCTGAGGCTACTCTGGAATAGTAACCCACAGCCAGCCTCAGCCTGCCTTGCAGAGCAGGTACGTGAACGTGGTCCGGAGCATCCTCCTCCTCTCCAGGAAGCTGAGGTTTACCCCACCCTCTGCCCAGTCAGGCCTCCGGGCAGCACCGAGCCCAGCGAGTGCCCTGCAAGCAGCGCAAGAAAGCAGGCTGAGGCCACGGTAAACAACATGCTGCTATCTATTTAGGTACAAGGGTAACCTGCCACCGAATACACAGCAAACGTGACGCACAGGAGGTTTAGGATTGCCTCCAGCTCTCAGGTTATCTGTGGGGAGCAGCAAGCACAGCTGGAGCCCACCCTCCTGGCATTTGAGGCCCTCTGCGGAGCTCTGCCCCACGGCACCTTGCGGGGAGCTGTGCAGGCTGCGCTGCCACACCTGGGGCAGGGCATCGCGGGCAGGGCAGGGCTGGTGAGCGCAGCCCTACCTCTGGGCAGGCAGAACGGCTGCGTCCTGCTGTGGCATGGGCACAGTCACACCGTGTGCGCTCCTGAGCCTGTGCCCTCCTTCACCCCTTCCTCCAGACATCTCCCAGATGAGATCCAGGGGAGATCTCCCACTGCTGCTGCCTCACCTGTTTCGGAAACCTTTTTCATTCCTTGTATAGCCATTATTCCTTCATCCTTTTGATAAGGCTTCCACCTCGGCTGACTGTCAGCTGCTGTTACTCACACGGAGCTGCAGCGCTTGGCCTGGCTTGATCTTTCCCAAGGTCTTTCTTAGCTGCTTTCAAAACAGATACGCACCTCCCACCTTTTGTAGCTCTCTCTCTGTTCTTTCTTTTAAATAAAAGATATCTACATTTTTAAGTCATCACCTGGATTATTTCTTTATCCTTTCATCCTTTCCTGTCTCCTCACCAAGGTCAGTGCTTCATTGTTTGGAAGTATTTCTTCGCCCTTCCTCCATCAGATCACTGTACCTCTTTTTTCCCCAACTACCTGCCTGCCTCCTGTCCCCAACTCCCCTCCAGCGACTTGCTGCAGTCTGTGAACCGGTCAAGCTGCCGAAGAGCAGCCTGCACATCTGCACAGCTTCCCGATTCCAGGAAGAGCTGAACGATTCTCAAAAACAATTCCAGCTTCTGATGCAGGAAATCGATTCCAGCAAATATTGCCCTGCTCTAACTCGGTGGTTTGATTTTACATTACTCACCCTTTTGTTCTGCCTCTGGTTAATATTGTTTCCCAGCTCCTCCAACAAACTGGGGGCAAATTCAAGAGCTCAGCCTGGCTCACCAGCCGGGGAGGACGAGGGGAAGCTCCTGCGCGTGGGAGGGAGCCACAGAGGGCCCAAGGTGGCTGGGCACAGGACGCCTCGCTGCTAACGCTGGCACCCAACACTCCCGGCCTTATCCAGCATTGTCTGCGCTGAAAAAGCTTCCAAGCCAACCAGACAACAGATTGCAGCATATTCTTCCATTCTTCCCTCATCGCAGAGTATAGCCCTATTAACCTAATAAAGAAGCTTCAATCTCTTTTCAGTTCAGGAGAATTCTCTCCATTGTTTCCAAAGAATTCTTTCTGGATGTACTGCCAAGAGCGTGCATTTTCTGTCGTGTTCCAAGTTGCTTGAAATAACAAAGAATTATCCTTACAATTAAGATCAGGCTGTACAATTTAGATACGTGCCTTAAAAGAGTTATTATTCTCTGCCAGAGATGTATTGTTCTTCCCCATTTAATTTTATTTACTTTTTTTTAGTGGATGCAACAGTTACGCTGTCATTTATCGGAGAAGAAGGAAGCAGCAGCTGCAGAGCAGTGTATATAAAATAAACACAATGTGGATGAGGCTATCAGAAGCTCGGATTTCAAGGAGGAGAGGGGGAGGATTGCTTTTAATAAGATCTTGTGTCAGTAAAGTTGTGAGCTGGAACTGCAGGGTCTTACCTATTAAAAACAGGAGTGGGAACAAATTCTTTTATTTAATGGAACAGCAGTGTTAGCTGCGTGCATACAGACAGAGGGCTTAATTTAAAAAGTAAAAAGCAATTTGGTCATTCGTGTTCAGACTTCGGGCACTCCACAGAGCATGCCAAACACACTCGCTTCTTTTTAACCCTTTGGCTGCAAGGCCTGTTGGGTATGGAAGAGGCAAAGCCACGGCGCGTTTGTCGAGCTGAACAGAACTGTTTTCTCCCTCGAGGTGCTGGGGAGGCAGCCAGCTGATCCCGGGAAAGGCAGGTGGGAGGCAGGCGGCCTGCCCCCAGCTCTGACGCGGCTTTGTTGTGTTAGCTTGCGTGAATCGTTTCGCTTGCCATCGGTACAAACACAGATGCTGATGCTATCAGTGGCGGCTGCTTGTTTGTTTATTCATCTGTACTAAAACCAGTGACTAGGAAGCCCCAGCAAGCATGAGAGCACCCAGACCGGAGCTGCTGTACGAGAGCCAACTGCAATTGTACTCGGCGAGTTTGCAGCCGAGTGCCACAACATCGCATGCCGTGACATGAATCTGCCCCATCCCTCACAGGCGGGTTGTGCTAGCTTGGAAGGATGCCTGAATCGCTCTGAGGCTGCACTCACACAATGAAACGTCTGTCCTGAAACCAACAGAGGCAACTGCACACTGGGCTCGGTGGCTCAACCCACGCTGCACAGCGTAAGGGGGATGGTGGCTCTGGGGTGTCCTGTTGGGGTCCGTGCACTTTGTGATGTGCATCCAGGCAGAGGGGGACAGGAGCCGGGTCAGTCAGGCATGTAACAGGGTTGGATGAACATCCTTCTTGCAGGTGTTTTATAATAAAGCTGAAACCATTTTGTAATACAACGAGATTCAGGTGATAAGAGTAATAACAGCCACGCTCCCTCCACTGCACCGCGTCTGTTCGGGCAGCCTCACTGCAGCTGGAGCCAAACTAGCTCCGGACAGCCCTGAACCAACCAACTGCGGCTGTATTTTCATAAACATGCAAACACACACACACACACACAGCTCTATTGCGGGCATTATTTCATTAACAGCATAATTGTGCAAAATAGGTAAGTATTTTCTATAATTGTATAATCAGCATATAATTATATAGAGCAGAAAATATAAACATAAATTAAATAGGTGAATGCATTTATTATTCAGATATAAATTTCAGTGGTAACTGAAATCACGCCACTGTGTACGTGTGTGTAATTAATAGAGAGCAATGAGAGAAGTTGTATTTATATAACCACCTGACAGAGCTACGGCCACCTTTGCTCTAAGACAGATCGCAGTGCCGCTGCTTACAGAGGCATCAGAAGACTCGAGCCATGCAGCTGCATTTGAGGCCTGCTGCCAGCGCAAGGGCTGTCTCCTTCTCGCTCTGCTGCAAAATTCACAGCAGGAATAAAGGGAAATAGGTACAGCTTCTGCTTTGCAGCCGCATGTGCACGGGGAGGCCTCATCGTGCAGAGAGACCAGTGACTCCATCTGCCCGCATGGAGAAACGGGAGCGCAGCTGATTACACAAAGTGCTCTGAGGCACAAAGAGCTGCACTGGCAAGTCAGAGGAGAAGGGGCTTTTCTGCCTAGCTCAGCCACAGGCCGTAGCTGATGAAATCACCACCTAGACCTCTTAGACCCAACAACCCAACCTGACAAAAAGTAGCGTGGAAATTCTGATAGGAAAGGTGCTTAGATCGTTGACCTCCTTTCACTCCCGCTTCTGCTTACGTGAGCTGTAGTCAGCCACTGGAGGCAGATTTCAGGCTCTAGGGTTTTATGTCTCATCTAGAAGAGCCATATTCCAGAGAAACAGACCCATTAGCCCAAGCATCTTCCAAGAGAAAATGTTTTATCATATGGAACGGCTCAGGGATTCAGCCTTCAACGAGGACTGTGCTTCGATCACAGATGGGATCTTGGGAACTGCACTAAATCACAGATGGTATATTTTTTCCTATAATTCACAAAATGGGCTATTTCCACTGCTTGCCGTTTTTTTCTTTCCCTTCTCTGATTTTTATATTTTGCACATGGCAATCGCAAACATAGATACAATTTTTTAAAAGGGCCCTTGAAAACATTTTCTTTTAATGATGCATGTAATCTTTTCCTGCTCAGTACATCTAACACCAACATGTCATCCTTTTCAGAAATTAAAACATAGTTAATTTTCATAGGATTGGGTTTATGGCTTATATGTTTTGCTTAGTTATATTCTGTGTCATTTCTGTTTTCTTGGATAAGCTCGAAATTCCCTTGTTATCTCTTGAAATATTGTGTCAGCCACGAGCTACTTTCTAGACTGAGACACGGCAGCCTCTGCTGTTGCCCACTCGTGGGCCGCAGGAAACTGGCGGATTGCACAGTTGTACTCCTCACAGTCTGTGTTATCGCAATTCTGAATCATCACCAGCTCCTGAAAGCAGCACAGCCTGAATTCACCCCATCAAACACTGCCCTTAGCTGGGGCAACGTACTCAGGCACCCTACAAAACCCCTAGGCAGTCAGAAGAAGAGGGTGGAAGGAGGGAGGGGAGGAGAGGGAGAGAAAAGAGCTCCCCAGCCATCAGCGAGTCGCTCTTTGGAGAAGCTGCTCTCTCTACTGCCTCCACCAGGAGCCTAAGGCAGGCAGGTACTTCACCCAAGTTGGGGAAGGGAGAGGAATTTGGACATCTTCCAAACAACTTAGTGTTAAAACATAAAACAACAGATGGAAACAGAGAGAGATGGGGGTCCACAAACAGTCAATGAGATTGTGATAGGAGTTTGCGTAACGCACGCCAGTCTCTGCACATCAGAGCTGAGCCACTGCCGAGCCGCTAAGTGACAGCAAAAAAAGCCCAACTTACATTTAATACTTGCCTGAAATTGCTTCATTGTTTTCTATGTAAACTGCTGCTATAACTGGCACAAAGGTTTTATTTGTTTGCTGGTAGGAGGGGAGGACAGCCTATACAATATGAATAAGAGAAAAGGTAGCTATGAGCAAATCTCCGCTCAGCCACGATTCAAAAAGATTTAGAGCTCCACATGTTGATAGCAGGATAGAAACAAGCGGGCTCCCACCAGCAGCGCGCTGCGATCCAACCTCTGGGGATCCTTTTCTATATCCATTTAACTTTTCCACCTCATTTGCTATCACAAGCTGCTCAAACGCTGTTGTCATTTTGTTTCTGTTTTGTATTTACTGATGTTATCAAATATTACACTTCACTGGAGGGTAATCTAGACAGCATTGCATGCCCTCTTCCGTACGGAGCTGCTCAAACATTCGTGTGTCAGCCCCAAAGCCAAACAGCGAATCAAACCAAAACCTATGCAAGTCAATGGGAATCTTTCCACCAGGCTTTGAGTCAGCCTTTTCGAGAGCATTTCTAATTCACATTAAATCAGGATTGAACAGTCCTTTGGCAGCGACAGGAGCTCGGGGTTGTCGCAGCACGGAATCGCATTCAGGCAGAGTTCAGGGGCTGCCTGGCTCACGCGGGTAGCCAGGCTTTCTGTGCTTTGTGCCGGTTTTTCTGACTCTCAGGAAAAGTGCTCAGCAATCTCCCCAGGTCACAGCCAGAGATTTTGAGCTGCTAAAGAACAGCACCAAATCCACCAGCAGTGCTTCTGCCTGAAATGTGATCACACTTAGCAGCACGCTAACTGCACTAAACCCATGACCTCACGCCAAGTCCTTGCCAACGCGCCTCTCTCACACCCTGCCCGTTTCTGTGGACCAGAACCATGGCACTTTGTGGCCTAGGCGTTGTTTCTGGAAAGAATCCATTCCCCATGCGTTTTGCTCTTCATTTAGCATATTTTTGTTGTTGGCCTCCAAGTTTTCCACAGCCTCCTGTGGCTTTCTCCACTATTTAAATATGGATTGTGTGAAATAATATTTCTTTGTGTGTGATTTCTTTGGACTCTACTAGATTCCGGTTAATGTGCTCCCTCTCCCAAGTCTCTCTGGTGTCAAAGTGGTGCCGTACTACCAGTCTGGTTGACCTTCTTGGCTAACAACGTGAGAAAAGGGCCAGGCGTTTGTATTTTTCACAGACCCAGGATGCTAAGTGGTCAGGGAAAAAGGGTACGTGAGGGGCAGTGTCCTGACTGCATCTCAGAAATGTCCCCATGAGGGAGCTCCACAGCTGGAGTGGATCCTGCTCCTGGATTTTAATGCTCACGGAGCCTCTCCCATACGGCCCAACTATTCGGCCTTTCTGAGACAGAAGTGGATAGGAGTCTAAACACCAGAGATGTAGTGAGTTTGTAGTCACACCACACATTTAGTGAATAACTGATGCAAGGCAAAAAGATGGCAGAGCTCTGTGATCTAACAGCTGTGCAAACAGGCCAGAGAATTTAAAATTCAGGAAGCTGTATCTGCAGGAAAGCATTTTAAAAAAAAAAATCCCTAGTGCCACATCTGGTGGCATCAAATTGTCATTATGACATGGTATTTAAGATGATTTAATGGGTTTATTGCCGAGTAAGAACCTTGGAGTTTGCTTAAACTACTGTGCATTAAAAGGATGTAACTCTTTAAATGATATTCTGACGAAGTACTGCCTAAACAGTTCATTATCTTCCAGGAACACACACGTATGTGTATCAGCATGTGTGGATACGGCAGCGAACAGATCACTAGACAGGAAGACGAATACAGCTTCTATCTACACGCATGTGTGTTTAACAACATACTACAGCGGACTCACGTGTTGCAGGAGCTATTTTTTGGAAAAATTCGTTCACTCCCCTTTGTCCTTCGCTCTTCTACACCTCATACATCATATAGCCGGCAAGATTTCTGTCCACCTTAATTACTTCTCACTGAGGGCACTGAATCAATGGGTGGTTTTGAAACAAAGGATTGAGCTACTAAAAACAGCCTGGCAAAGTGTCTGGGAAAGGTTACTGATTATAGATGACTTCTAAGAAAAGGTGTCGAGGAAAAGAAAAGGTGTCTCTATTCTTGCTGAATAATTTTAATGTGACTTAGTGTTTCTTTCACCTTTAGTTCCCGGAACAGTTCTCATTTCCTCTGAATGTTCTGACTTCTTATCTCCGGCACTTTCAGCTTGTTGATTTTAAATTCAATCTGGCTAATTCAAATTCCAGGCACACTGCTCCTGAAGTCTTTCACCATCCCCTGATTCCGCAGAAGGGGGCTGTTAATAGTAAGGGGTTTTGTCAGTGAGGAGCGGCGCAAACTTCCTTTTACACTTATTCCTTTCACACTAGATTGACACAATAGGTTGGTTGCAAGCTATTGCTGTAGGTGTCTAACTTGGGCGATTCTCTCTCTGTGACTGCACTCAGAAGGCAGGTTTCCAGCCAAAGGTGCTCTGATGCACACCTCAGATGCCTTACGTGAACAATAAAGGCCATTACCCGGGAAATGACATGACAGAGCAGGTTTGTCTATCTGGACATATTCCTGAAGAATCCCATCGAGTCACCGGGAGCTTTTCCATCATCTATGGCAATTTCCCACCACCGATGCATTTGCCTTTTAGCATTTGAATAAATTGTCAGAGCATAGTCTGCCTCTGCTAGCCAACCCTGCGCGCATGTAAAATGAAAGCGAAAAAGGCAGCTTTTCGCTGATCCAGGCATAATTAACTGTTCAGACACCTACAGTGACCTGGCATGGAGCTCCCCGTGTCCCAGGTGAGCCATCACCGACCTGCAGTAACACGCCTGGTTTATGAGGGGATGCCCACCACGCTACCACGCACGGCTTCGCTGAGTCCCTGCTGCTGGCCCTCCTCTGTGCGGTCCCACCAGGCAAAGCCAGCTCGCAGACAGCTTTTACTGACCGTCTGCCCTATAGCATTCTGCTGCCTGCTCACATCTCTGGCTTGAATTTTTTATGTAGCTGTAACAAATTATATTTCTTTTATTTTCCCCTTGTAGAATCCAGCTCTTACAAGGCAGGAAGGAAGCTGGAGTTTGTTTCCTCTGAAAGTAAGTCATCTTCATTTCAACACTGAAAGGGGTCTTCAACAGCCAAAGGGTTGGTTTTTCTTTTTTCTTTTTCTTTTTTTTTTTTCTTCAGTAAGAGTTTGATAGTGAATAATTGTAAGAGGGGAAAAAAATCACCTCAGGTTGTATATTGCCACTTCCTCTTGCATTGCAGTTAATGCAAACCTTTGATTAGCCTGCTGAAGAGACCACACATTCAATAATTTGAAGCAAAAGGTTAATGGTGTTATTACAACTATTATCCCTTTTAAAATCATTATCCTCTTGTTTTTTATGTCTATATTACCTTCACCTTTCCATGAACCCACTTTACCAGCTGTTTCCCTCTGTCATAAAGTTTGCTGAACATCATCCTAGGAATAGGATAAATGCCATGTTTTATCAATCAAGCCTAAGGGAATTCTCAGCTTCTCATAACCCAAACTGTAAAGGGAGACTATTACAAAGTTTCTATTTTGATTTTTAAATTGGCCATGAGTGAAATATACAGTTAATGTCAAGGTGCAAAATGCTGCAATTAAGACACCATTTTTCTTGGAAGTTTTACAGATTAGCAAAGTATGAAAAGTGGAGACTTGGAAGAGACTAATCAATCGTAATTATTTTTAAATTGGTTATTTGTTAGAAGGATAAGTTGTCTCAAGCACAAAATGCACAGAATGACCAAAATGAAGATAAAGAAAATGCGCAAAGCAGAGCTGATGAGTCCGATTCTAAAGCACCTTCCCAACTTAGGCATTTAAATCGTATCAAGTGTCAGGAAGACTTGTGCTCCTGTCCCTAATATTAGAAAATGTGGGTTAAATTCCTAAAATTTCAGAGTGAGATTGACCTCTGAATGCATGGCGGTGTCTGAGACGTTTGAAAATGCTCCCTTCCCTCCAGACACTCAGATGATTCAGCTTGTCGAACTTCAGCCACCTACACTTGGTTGCTCTATCAACATTTGAGCTAAGTCTTTGCTCTTTATAAGACAGAACTTCTTGGTGCACTTTTTTTTTCTTTTCTTTTTCTTTTCTTTTTTTTTTTTTTTAAACAGTTGACATCTTCTGTAATCCATTTCCACTTTTTTTTCGGATCCTGCGGACACCCTAAGTCAGCATCTTTATTGGTTATATACTGAGTCCAGGGTCTAACAGTGGGCCTAGAAGAACTTGTCTACAAGGAAGCAATTTCCAGTTTGCCTAATTAAGTAGAAAAATTAAAGCATGAAAGAATTGAAAGGCCTTAAAAGAAATCAATTTTTTTTAAGTGTGCAGTCTTCTTAATGCCAAATAAAAATATGACACTCTTCCTAGATTTTGAAAAGAATCTGTTAATGACAATACCTCTACATGAAAATACCTTCCTTGCAGAATGGCAACAGCACAGCATTTACTGAGCTTTTAGTAAAATAAATGAAGTGCTCTGTGATTGCTTCCTTTGAACACGGAAAAATACAGGTAGCGCATACTAATGTTTTCCAACAATAGTGTCTATCAGGGAAAGGCTTTGATCTGTACAGATATTTAAGCAGAACAAAATGTAGGCTGCGCCTATGCCACTTTTATAATCATGGATGCACAGGAGAAGTTAATGCCTGTATAACTTAGAGCGCTGCTGGCAGCAGGAATGAGACGTTTTCTTTTTCTCACTTTTAAATTCCAAACATTTGGCTACCAACTTCTGAATGGTAATTGAAGAAGAAAAAAGGGAAATTTTTGCCACGTGAAAGATGCAATAAGAGGCAAATTCCCACTACGAAAGACCCGTGATTGACGTGGTCTTGTCATTATCATTGAAAATCATCTTCCAGTGTGTTATAATGACAAGAGGATGTGTAATGTTATTCTGATACAAGAAAAGACTGTGTACATCCATTGATCCAAAGAATTCTAATTCACCCCACAGAGGAAGATAAGAATCACTACAGCAGGCAGTTAAAAGTCCGTCTAGACCGGTATCCTGGCTCTGACAATGCCTAATACTTCATATTTCAGAAGAAAATGTCAAAATAGGAGCCCCATTGTGAGCATTTCTAAAAATGAACAGTATTAATAGTAAGTGTGTTCTTATCTCCCATGCTTTTCACCGCTAGCCGACCATTATTGGCTCCCACAACAATAGTTACTGTAGCAAGTGAGTTTTATGTGTGCTCTTCTTTTATATTTATGCATATATGCATAGCTGCACATATAGCCGTGTGTCTATAACACACAGGTAATGCACAGACATGCAATAACTGAAATGATAATAAGTCCTAACATTTAAGAATTCACGGGCTTTTTTTTTAAAGAAAATGCAAGCTTACCCAGGTACTGTCAGCCAAGCTTTTTCATTTCTGTTTTAATCACAGCTTGAACTAGTTAACGAGAAATTTCTCTAATAAATGCTTAAATATTTTTAAAATGTGGTTAGCTCACTAATGGCTTTTTAAAAGACACCTGGTAAAGTTTAAACACAGAATTCCAGGTTTAGGGAAATGGGCCTCACGATTAGCGGCATTAAAGATTCACCTTTTCAGCTTTCCAAAGGAAAGGTTTGTGAAGGTAGCTAGAAAAAAATTTAAAAAAAGTCCACGTTCAGCAGTGTGAGTGATTTGATCTGATCTCATACAAAGCAGCAAACCAATGATTTGCTATTTAGAATATAGCAATAATTTCTGCTCTGAATCATGACATAACTTCCTCGCAGCTAGCTGAATAAAAATCAGAGGTGACTGGAAAGAATAATGGTGTTGCCATCTCCTGGTACCTTTAAGATGAAATTCAGTGTCTTTCTGGCTACGTGCTCTGATCCAGTGTTTGTGACAGTCTTTGCTTGCATGCACATGAAGGGGGAGCGCGCTGTGACTCCAATCATCCCGGTCTCCCCAGGGCCTAGGAAATGAACTGAGAGATTCAGATTCCCTTCCATAATGGGACACGCTCATAAAAGGTGCGGCTCTGCCCTAAGACAATAATTAGATTTCGTGCCCTGCAGCATCAGCTGGTTGCCGGTAAATATAAGAGGATTTTTTCCCCCAGGTTTGTCAGTCAGCTCCCATCAGTGGGGGTGTTCTACCTGCCTTCA
Organism: Nettapus auritus; assembly: GCA_011076525.1. Taxonomy (NCBI): domain Eukaryota; kingdom Metazoa; phylum Chordata; class Aves; order Anseriformes; family Anatidae; genus Nettapus; species Nettapus auritus. The sequence continues at coordinate 17,337,193 of CM021774.1, forward strand.
AAGCAGGGGAGGCAGGAGCTCCGTGTCCTCTCTTGTGGCACCAGGAATATGCTTACAGGTTCAAGGTTGTTTTGGTCACCAGGATTTAGGGAAAGAAGGTGGGGTGTTTCGGAGTACGCTTGGTTGTCTGCCTTCTGCCATCCAGGGCTCATTTCTTGGTAGGACCACATGGGGAAAATCCACCTCCGCAGAGCTTTCCAGTGACAATGCCGTGCTTTCCTCCATTCCCTTCCTGTGCTAGGCACTCAAAGTACTTGATGAGTGAAATGGTGGCTTGGCCTTTAAGTTTGATCTAAAGTATTCAAGGAAAATTTAGTAGCTTGTGATACTGGGTAGGCTTGACTAGATGGACTGAACTCTGGGCAGTTCCTACAGAACTCCAAACGTTCCCTTTCCCGTTACAAGGAAAAAGGTTCCAAGTCATGGAGCAACTCCAGCTGCTCCAGGCTTATGAGGTAGAGCATCTGAATGCTTTTCTACAACTCCCGACATCATCCTTCCTCTTGTAACATCCAACAGTCTGACATCCAGCATAAACACCTCGTGACACATGTATCTATTAAGGACGTGTGTGGGTCTACGTGGCAAATCATGCTGAAAGCGCAGGGAAAGCCAAATAACGGCGTTATAAGTTAAAGCATGTGTTCCCATTAGCAGGGCTCAACTGTGATTCCAAGCTGCTTCTTGTCCCACTGACCACTCGTGTTATCTCAGGCTGCTGACACCACTTCCCATCCATGGCAGCTCTTACCCTATATTCCCTCTTGGCATAAAGCATTCCATTATCTCACTTTTCTGCTGAAGTCATCCTTTTCCTAACCCTGGGCAACAACAGCAGCAAATAGAAGGGGTGTTGTGAAAAAATCTGCTTCACACGAACACGTCTGCAGCCGTTACTGGCTGCACTGCGGGACCGTGCTGAGAGACTCGGAGAGCCTCAAGGGAGGCTTCTTCAGCCAGCCACCGTCCAGCAAACAGCATGCTGGGAACTGTCTTCTAGGCGCTGGATATGGCTTCTGTGTTTTTGCAGCGATACGAACCCACGTCAGGGCTGAGGAGTCACCACAACACACACATTCCTGTTTAGGAGAGTGTTCTAACAAAAGATGAGTTCAGATCCAGACTTGCATTTCCCTTCAGCGTGAGGTACTCCGGTATGAGATTTGGGTTCATCTCAAGTTCAAGTTTTTTCAGTCTAAGTATAAAAAAGATGCACTTTACAAAGCCATCAAAACCCTCAAGTTACAGCCAACAGTAGGAAACAGCTAAAGCAGCACATAAATAAGAACACAAATTAGTTTGTTAATTCCCCTTTCACTTTCTGGTTATTCATTCCATCGAGCCTAAACACCAAACCGTGAACCGCACATGAATAATGCAGTCACTGCTTCAGAGTTGGTTCAGCAGGAGAAATCTGTATCCTCCCTCTTTGTCAGATATTTATAGGAGTATTTCTGAACACCTTGCTTTGAAGTCAGTCACTGAAATGCAGAGGGGTACACTTTACAATTGTAGGAAGCTCTTCCTCCAGAGAAGCACTTCCAGAAGGCCACTCTAATTGTGCTGGCGCCAATAAGCCCTATAAATCCTTCTGTCCTCAGGGGACAGCAGGATGAAGGGATGTTCTAGCCACATCCATTTTTCTCTTCACATGCTCCTTGCAGAGCCCGTAGTAGCTGTAAACATTCAAAGCCACCCTCAAGCAGCCCTATGCTGCCCGAAGAGCGCTGGATTCAGATCCTTTATGTAAGGAACCAGCCGTAACAGATCCTGCAATCTGACCCATTTCACAAATATCTAAGCAAACAACAGCTCACTCCAGTGTTTTCTTTGCCAGTGCATGAAACAACACGATGGTCTGTGACATGCCGGACTGCAGCCCCAGTGTGTTGGGCTAGGAACTGGGATGGAGATCCTTGTCCTGGGAGTCCCCCAAACCGTTCACCTGCAGGCGAGGGGGAACGTGCTGGTGCTGTGCTGCCACTCGAGGAGGAGACAGTTCTTTGCAGTTTGCACAACTCTCCTCTAAGCCCAGCCCCTCGCACCAGGGATGAGATGCACTTCTCCCACGTCCTGAAGGTAATCGTAGGAAGGAGCTATATGAGGCAAGCACTTAGCGCATCAGCCTGGACACGCTGGGTCTCAGCCACCACGAACGCAACCGACTCTGCCCCTCGGCCAGATTTCCAACCTTGGCCGTCCTCCTGTCACTTACGGTTTTCCATTTCCAGACATAATCTTGTGTTAAGCAAGGCCGGTCTTTTGGCCTTCAAGGGGACTCTGCTTTGTCTGAAGGACCGTGTGAAGAAACACCTGCCAAGATAAAACGCACGCATTTCTAGAGTCCTTGGCCAGCGTAGCGGTACTGGCTTTTCTAAATGTGCCACGTCCAGCCTGACTTAAAAATACGCTCGCTGGTGTTAACGCTTTGGCAGTGGTGACATATCAGACTGTGTCTGCTGCAGCATTTGGAAAAGCATCTCTGGCTCCTTGCAATCTCCTACGTGTAAATGTCACTTAATTGTCTAAGAAAAATTTGGCTGACCTTTCAATTACTGGTAATAGAATAAAAGCAATAGAGAACTGTACGTGACAGCGAGTGTCACCAACACCCAGTTGTCACCTTCCTGTGCTGATTGGGAGCGCCACAGAGAATTCACACTCCATTCCAGGGCTGCGTTTTTGGCACAGCACTGATAAAGGAACTCACTGGTAAAAGGCCAGGAACTAGGAAATGAAAAGAACAGTCCCTCATCCTTCCCTGTCCTGACTCTTTAAACAAACCCAGAAAGAGGATTTCTGAATATCTGCAAAAAGGTTCTGAGGGCTTTTGTGGAACATGAAAGAGCCCATAACACCTGCTTTCAGGAGTCACCATTGCCCTCTTCTATAACTGCTTCCTAATGCCTGTCGGACCCACAGAGGTGGTTGACTGTTTACAGAGAAATGTCCAGGTACATGGGCAAACCCTCCTGACCATGCAGAACAAAGGGCAGTATGGGGTTTGCACGCCATTTTTGAGACCTGGGCCGGCATATATGGTTTACACAACAGTTTATGCAACTGTTGTTGAGGGTGTTTGTGAGGCTCTCATTAAGGTAACGCCTTTCCCATGGCTCTTCCACTGAACTATACTGCGCGTAGTCACTAGTGGTGTCTGTCATGTTTGGTACTGGATAAGAAAGACACCTGAATGGATGTTATAGTATGGCAACCTCAAATACATCCACAGTTTGTAACGTAGCTGTTAGCAGACACTTCTCAAAGCCCTCTTCAAGGAGCAGAAATAACTGTTCGCTCTCCGAACTGCCAGGCTGTTGATTAAGATCAGAAAGGTTTAACTGGCAACCTCCCAGTGCTGGTGCATGACTCATGATAAAGAGTGTTGGCTCAGCGTAAGAAGTAAGAAGTTGTCTTTAGTAGGAAGAGGACAGCAAATGCTGACCACGTTTTCCATTTCCTTCCCATTCACCCCTTGGATCCCTGTAAAATAAGAAATGTTCCTGGTAGAGGCCACTCTGGCTGAGACCACTTCTCCTCTTGTATCTTCCACAAAATATGACTACTTATTAATCACGTGTCCATCTCTGCGTGCAGACCTGGGATCCATACGATACCTTCAAAAATTGCTCTGACAGGCTCAAGCCCTGATAGCCTACGTTCAGTGTGCGTACTGATTTGCAACTAATGATTACGTCTAGAAACTGAAGCTGCCAGATCCCTCTAACTTCAGTGATCTGACCACAAGAGTCAATTAACCATCAGAGCTAGGATATTACCAGCTGCTGCAGAAAGATGTTCTTCTAGTTCCTTTACCTTCAGGATAAGTGCTGATCACAGCCTCATTGTTAGAGCTGATCACAGCTTTGAGGGCACGCTCAAGTGAGACCTTTCTGTATTATTTACTCTTACAGGAGAACTTGTGCATTAATTAGCTTACTAAGGCAGCTAGTTCTTACATAGTCCTGAATACAGTGGCAAAATAAAAGAATAGAAAGGATAATCAAGCATTTGAATCTCTCTTGCTCTTTCTCACATACACCCACACACGCATCCAGTCACACACATACACCCATACTGAGTGTTCGTCTGCTGTTCCTTCCTTCCAGCTTATCAGATACTAAAATAGTGATGTGGTAGTTTCCATCATTCACGCTATGACTTCACTGTGTTGGTCAGTTGACACGTCTCATGCACAAGAAAGTGTTCTCAAGAAGGGTGGTTGAGAAAACAGTCAATCACCGCATGGTAATTTCAACAAGGAAGTTTTGGTCTTTGCGTTGTGCTGAAAAAAGCCTATCAAAGGGGAAACAAACATCTGGAACAAGTCGCATCTGACTGTGACTGAGTGTTCCTACTCTGTGTATCCTCTGTGATCTAATTGTTCAAGTGATACAGGCTTCTAAACTCTCACTAATTCTGTGTTGTTGTTTGTTTTTTTTTATACACAATTGTCCATGGTCACTCCTTTCCCTATCTAGCTCGTTTGCACTTGCCAAGAAATAACGGGAGGTAAAATTTGAATGGTCATGCAATACCTGTAAGAGAATTCATTGTTTTTATACAGGATCTAACTCATATGGGAAAAAATGGAGATGTGGAATTTTGTTTTTTTACCTCTTATATTCATAATACTTTAAAAATCAAAGAAATACTTATATATACTTACGTAATACTTTCAAAACCAAGAAATTGCATACATTGTACGTAAACAAATTTAGGAAATAAATAGTCTGCGTGCCTATCTGTCCAAGCACATTCTGTTGGCTTGCTACAAAACTAACCTGACGCTTGCTAACATATGGAAAAAGGTTTATATGGAACAGGACAATCAAGCAGCGTTAGTTTAATTAACTTAAAATAACAAAGATAGCAATACATTAATACACCTCTGTTCCCCAATATGATAAAAATGTTTGTTAGTTTCTGTGAAAACTAATTCAGAACGCACAAAGGAACTTGAATATTCAAAAATTGTTTAAATACTCAACGAATCATCACAGTATTTTTTTCTTTAGTTATATATATATATATATATAAATGTATATATATTTAGTTATACTTCACTATGAGCAGGGGAATCTGTGGCCAACAGTCCAGATAAAGTCTGAATTCAGCCCATCTGGAATCACGTTCCTCGTCCCCACGTTATTACTGATTAACACTGAGGTGTGCGTTAACACGTAGCCAATGAAAGGTGTTCCAAAGGCCTACATGGCTCTCAGCAAGGCCAAGTTCCTCAACTCAGAAGTAATTCTGAACATGAGCGTACGTTTCAGGGGACAGGATATCACACAGGCATGCCATGAATCCTGAGGAACCCTGAGGTTATCACGTCAGTTAGTTAGAAGCCGAGGCTCTGAGTGTAGAAGCCATTTTTTACTAGTTCCAGTAATTACCTGAGTCAGCGGGGAAGCACCAGGCTGCTCCTGTCCAGCGCTCGTGAGGGACGGAAAAATGCAGGAAGCAGCAGCTGCTGGAAGCGTCGGGCACGCGGGTGACTCGGGCAGGGCAATGCCTCCTGCCAGCGAGGGGAACGCAGCAGGTCGTTCTCTGCACACACCTTCAGGGAGAGGCCCTGCTGCAGACTCAGGCGATGACAAAGCATGACACTTCCTAAACAAAATTAGCTTCAGCAGCCCTCCAGTGCAGGCACGCTGTTTGGTTTTGTAACATGCTTCAGGCCGGCCACAGCTCGGAGCCGCACGGCCCTGTTCCCCTACGGACAGAGAGCTGCGCCGCTCTCCCTACAGCTGCTGGGGGCCTTCCTCAACTTGTACTGCTACAAACGGGGAATAACCAGCCTTGCTTTTATGCTTGTGGGTGGATTTGTCAAGTATGACCCACAGAATTTGTACAGAAAGGCTTCTGTTGGCTGCTGAGGCCCAGCGGCACGTGGCCCTGCATGGCCACTTCACAGCCTGAAGGAACGAGCTCCCCAAGCGGGCACCGGCTGGCGATGGAGGGAATTCAGCACCGAGAGGGCAGGGCACTGCCTTCCTGAGGTAAACTGCGGGGGTAATGCAACGCACCGCCAATTTTTGTGTTATTTTGTACTCTGTGTGAGTCCCACCGCCCGCGGGGCGAGGCTGAGCCTGATGGCAACCTGCACGGAGCTCCCGACCCAGCCCCTCTGACAGGAACGCAGGCCCGCTGATGGCCTTGGGCCTCCCTCAGGCCTCTAGCCCCCAGCCTCCATATCCCCAGCCCTCAATCTCCAGCCTCCAGCCCCCAAACTCCAGGATCCAGGATCCAGCCCCCAGCCCCAGTCCCAGTCCCAGTCCCCTATCCCCAACCTCCAGACCCCAATCCCCGGACCCCAAACCCCAAGCCCAGACCTCAATCCACAGCCCCCCCCCCGCGCCCAAGAGGCCCCACTCCGGGCCCGCCCTCACCCCTCCCCGCAGCCAGGCTCGGCCCCTCCCCGCCTGTTTACCCACGGGCCGCGCACGTGGCGGCCTCGCGCCGCCATTGGCCGTCCCTCCGTCGCCCTGCAGCCACCCCGCCAATCGGCGCTCTGTCCACGCGCCTCCTCCCCCCATCCCATTGGCTGGAGGGCGGCGATCACGCCGCGTGACGCGCAGCCCTCCGCCGAAACCAAACGGGGGGCGAGCGAACGGCGAGGCGGGGAGCCGCGAAGCGACCAATCGGAGCCGGCCGGGAGAGGCGGGGCCGGGCGCTGAGGGCTCCGGCGGAGCCGGGCGGGTTTTAAAGGCACCGACGGCGGCGGCCGCGGCCTGCCCGGGGGGAAGCCGGGGCGCCAAGATGGCGGCGGCCGGGTGCGGGCCCGGCGGCGGCGGGGCGGTGCGGGCGCTGGCCCTGGTGCTGCAGGACGAGGCGCGGCCGGGCGGCGGCGGCTACTGCAGCGGGGACACGGTGCGCGGCCGGGTGCTGCTGGAGCTGGCGGGGCCGCTGCCGCTCCGCGGGCTGCGCCTCGAGGCCGCGGGCCGGGCCCGGGTGGCGTGGGGCGAGGCGGCGGGCGGAGGAGGAGGAGGAGCGGCGGCCCCCGGGGGAGCCTGCGGGGCGGCGGCGGGGCCGGCGGGGCCGCGAAGGGAGGCGGAGGTGCGGTACCTGGACGTCCGGCAGAGCCTGCTGAGGGAGCCGCGCGGAGGTGAGGGGATGGGGGGCCGGAAGGGGGGATTTGGGGGAGTTCTGCCCCCCCCGAGGGGCCGGGAGGCGGATGGGGGGGCGCTGAGGTGCGGGGAGCAGCCCCCGGGGGGGGGTTGCAGCCCGCAGGCTGCAGGCGGAGAGGGCTTGGCCCGGTTTGGTCGAGTCCTGAGGCTGTGGTGGGGTGGCTTGGACAGGCCGGGATGGCAGGGAGAGGGAGGGGTTTTAAGCTAAAAGGGGAGAGATTCAGGTTAGAGGTTGGGGGGAAATCCTGCGCTCTGTGGGTGACGAGGTGCTGGGACGAGCTGCCCAGAAAGGCTGTGGGTGCCCCGTCCCTGGAGGGGGTCGGGCAGATTACAGGAGGCCCTGAGGGACCTGGGCTAGTGGGTGGTGTCCCTGCCATGGCAGGGGGTTTGGAGCCGATGGGCTCAGAGGCCCCTTCCAACCCGAGCCATTCTGCGATGGCTGCTGCACCATGAGCCACAGGTCCAGAAACACAGCCTGCAGTTTTCACTCAGTTTGTTACATTGGTTTCCTACACCATGTGTCCCGCAGCGGTGAGCTCTTCACATATTACCGTAGGCACCTGAGTGTTCCTCACGCACTGTAAGCAGCACCTGAAGTGAAAGACTCTGCAAGCAGCCAGCTTGCTTTTGGAGTGACTTAAGAGAAACACCTTTAACCATCAGGCAAACACTGCGGCATTAGGGCAGTACTGAAGAACTGAAGGAAAGTGGCATTTCATCATGTAATGGTGAAATACTTCTCAAGTCTATCTGGAGGAGATGTAACTATTAGGCCTTAAATTTCCACCTCAGTAGGCCCTCTAAGAATGTATTGTGTATATTAGTAATAATAGTAGGAATGCTGGCCTTAAATTGCAGCTTTTTAGTACAGAAGGTACCTTAATTGTTAATTGAATAAGTAGATCAGCTGCTGCCATAGGTTGGAAAAGACCCTAAAGATCATCAGGTACAGCCATCATCAACCTGGCACAACCAAGTCACCAGCTAAACTATGTCCCACGGTGCCAAATCCATGCTTCTCTTAAATACCACTAGGGTTGGCAACTCTATCGCTTCCCTGGGCAGCGGATTCCAATGCCTGACCGACCTTTTTCTGAAGAAATTCCTCATGATATCCAATCTAAACCTATCCTGGCGCAACTTGAGGCTACTTCCTCATGTCCTATCACTCCTTGTCTGAGAAAGGAGACCAACACCCACCTTGCTGTAGCCTCCTGTTCGGGTGGTTGCAGAGAGCGATGAAGTCTCCCGTCAGCCTCCTCTTCAGACTCGGCAGCCCCAGTTCCTCATACATCTTGTTTTCTAGTCCCTTCTCCAGTTTCACTGCTCTTCTCAAATGCTTCCCAGCAAACCAGTATCTTCCTTGTAGTGGGATGCCCACAACGAGTACTGAACATGGCGCTCAAGGTGCGGTCTCACCAGTGCTGAGTGCAGAGGGACAATCACTTCTCTAAATCACTTCCTTGATCACACACAATCCTGTTGAAAAGGAAAAGAAACTTAGTGCTTTCCAGAAGCCATTTTGGATTAGAAATTGGCCAGCATCCTGAACTGAAACTCAAGGTCTCAGTGCTTCCTTGATTTTTTTTCATTGAAATCACACCACAGAATAAATAAAACGTGGGCTCCCATCCAGAACCCACTGGGATCAGTAAAAGCTTCTGCTAGTCCCTTGCATCTGGGTGCTTTCAGTCATAAATAATTTATAAAAGCCACTGCTTTGTTCTATTTATGGAATAACTAAAATATACTATTGGTTTTTATCCTACAGGTGAGGAAAGCTTAGTTCTTTTGGATGGAAGACATGAATTTCCCTTCAGCTTTCAACTCCCACAAGAGTAAGTTAAATAATGCAACCTGAAGGGACTGTGCTGGGCACTGCTTGTTGTGGAAAATTAACTCAGTGTAATTGGACTCAAGTTTTTTAATATCAGACAGATAGTTGAGCTTTATATGTGTGTTTTAATCAACCACCATGTAGATTGGCCTTATTTGTTACAGTTTCCCTAAGGCCTTAAATGTACAAGAAGTAAATTGGTGAACACTTACATATACAGGAACTGTTCATCTTTGCAACTGAGTTACAAAGTGATGGTAATGGTTTTATGACTGTTTGTTTCAGGCCTCTGGTGACCTCTTTTACTGGGAAGTATGGCAGTATTCAGTACTATGTGAAAGCAATTCTGGAAAGACCTGCAGCACCTGATCAGAGTGTGCAGACAGAGCTTCAGGTCATTAGCCATATCGACGTCAACTCACCAGCTTTATTGGTAAGAGGGTTCCTCCGCTCCCCCTTCCTACCTTAAGGCCACCTGCAAAAATTAAAATTAATGTAAAAATGAGCAGTTACCATCCAGCCATCTAGCTATTTTCATGTTATTCTGGAGTGTCATTTTCTAACTCCTGAAAGCATATAAGCTCCCTAAGCTTTTCTCTATAAATAGATGATCTTAGGTTGTGTGAATAGCAAACAGTGGCTTTTTTTTTTTTTTAATACCATTGATTACAACCCTGCTGGCTTAGGTGCTCTTGCCAAAAAGTTATGCAGGCTTCGGATGCATAAATAAGGCTTCATAATAATAATGCACGAGCGTGAAGTAGTTACTCTTACCAGAGCCACTACATTCATAGGGCTGCAGTGTCCTAAACTCGTCAATAATAGTAGGTTGAGGAACAGTAATTACAGAAGAGTATTAATCATGCCCAGCCTGTCATTTATGCTCTGGCCATTATGTTACGTATCCTTCCATTTTGCATGTCGTTTTCTAACATCAAGCGTGTGCATGCAGCTGCTTCAGAGATCTTTTCAGTTATTTCCTTATGACAGATTTGGCCACATTAAACCATTGAGCTTCTAATAATCACTGGAAATACTGTAGAGTAATAAGAAAGATCGGGCATTAAGTAATGAGAAAATAGGCTAGATAGAAGCTAATGAGCTGGATTCTTTTATCTCAACCCATATTATGAAAATAATATAAAATTATACCTTGCACTTTCATGATAGCAACTGGATCTAAATGGTTATTCATTTAAATATGAATAAGTAATTTCTATTTTATTTAAAATGCTAGGATAATTTTAACATTTCATCATGATGTGAGCGTAGTCAGATGTTTTGAGCACTCTTTTTTCCTCTTTATTGGCTCACATTTTAATCTCTCTAGATCTAGAACTTACGGAAGTGTTTTGGCAGCGACATCTGTAAGCAGAATGTAGTCCTTATATTCAGCAACGCGTTATGAAGGCAGCGTGTGTGTTACTGCAGGGACAGCGTTGAGTTGACCACGGGTTATTGCATAGGAGAGGGCAATGGGTCAGCCAGTGGGCAGTGTCTGTTCTTGTGGATTACCAGACGACCACTAAAAAAGTGAAAAGCTACACAAATCTGAGACATCATGATTACAGCGACCGGGTGGCAGTGCCCAGCAAATCATTTTAAGTATCTTGAATCCTGGCCGCCATTTAAAAACAGTCGCGTGTTCAGATCGCTAAAACTTGTTTCCATTTCACGTGGTGGCAGAATGCCAGTTCCATTGCCTAGTACAAAGATTCAAATCCAAGTGGATTTCAGAATTAATTTCAATAATTGATATGCTTTAATATTAAGCTGCAAGTGACTGATAACTTCATGCCGTAAAATGAAAAAAACCAACTCCTCTATTTTATAGACACCTGTTCTAAGAAGTCAGGAGAAGATGGTTGGTTGTTGGTTTTTCACCTCTGGGCCAGTGTCTCTGAGTGCCAAAATTGAGAGGAAGGGATACTGTAATGGTAAGAGGAGTTGTCTTCACCCTTCAAGATGTGAATATTAAACATCTAATAGGATTTTTCATCTCTGTAAAGGCGACACTTTATAGTTGAAATAATAGCTCTGTTAAGGAGGTCGTAAAGATCCATATGAATTCGTCTAAGAAAAATTGTCTCACCCCACCCCTCACTCCCCCTCCTCATGAATATAAAGAGAAAGGAAGCCCTGTTAGACAGTAATCTCGTGGAAAAGCCATGTACATCTGAATGTGAAGAACAAGATGCTTTTAGTGGGGATAAAATCATAAGTGGGGATGTAGTTTATTTTTAATGTCCCATTTGTGTAGGTTTACACTTCTGTAAGAGTGAGCTTTAGCAGCTTCTTCGGCATCTTGATAGCATTAGAGAGATTGAGGAAATGGAATATTCTGGGATTGAGTTAGCACTACATAAAAGGAAGACTGGTGCGTAATTTGCAAATAAAGCTTTTATAGCTTGTTCGACTTATGCTTAATGTTTCAAAATGAATGAATCATTGTTTATACATAAAATGTAGTAGGTGGCTATAATTCTGCCTGAATACCACTCTGCAAAGAAACTAGCTTGAGGAAACTAACAAGTATTGTTCTCATAACATTGCGGATGATGTACGTGCTGCATAACATGCTTTGATATTCCCAAAGGAAAGCTGGTAAATACCAGTTATTTATTGAACTTTTTCTGTTTTTAAGGGGAAGCCATACCAATCTATGCAGAAATCGAGAATTGCTCTTCCCGCTTGATTGTTCCTAAAGCTGCCATTTTCCAAACACAAACTTACCTGGCCAGCGGGAAGACAAAAAGCTTCCGTCAGATGGTTGCCAATGTGCGAGGAAACCATATTGCCTCGGGGAGTACAGATACCTGGAATGGGAAGACTCTGAAAATCCCACCTGTGTCCCCCTCTATCCTTGACTGTTGTATCATTCGAGTAGAATATTCATTAGCTGTAAGTATGGATGTTCATTACAAATATGTAACTCCTGTGTAACTCTTGAATACTACATTAATTTGGGAATAGAAGAATTTTCTTACTGAGCAGCTTTTGCATTTTGAATTTGGGAACAAAAATAAATACCAATAGATATCACATACAGGAGAGAGACTGAAGATACTAAGGAGACTGAAATTGAAGGATAGGAATGATGGGGAAAATAAGCTGCTGCTTCCTCAGAAACATTCTCTAGTTCTGTACCTGCAGAGGTTATTAGGGGGAAAGTATTTCAAACTGAGTGGGATCTTCTGGTCATTCTCAGCAGAAATGGGAAGGCAGGACTGAAAGTCAAGTGCATAATTACTTCTGTGAACCTGTTTAGTATTTTTCCTAATGTCACTTAGACAAGGTGTAGAAAGAAGGTAATGGCCAAAAAGTAACTAAAGCTGTCAGAGTATTTGCTAAACATACCTGTGGAAACTCCTAATTTTTAAACAACCTGCAGCACTGGCAGTATTGTTAGCTTCTAGGAGCATCAATGTGGTCTAATGCTGTCTCTTTCTGTTTTCTGTTGTCACACAGGTGTATATTCATATTCCTGGTGCTAAAAAATTGATGATTGAAATGCCTCTAGTGATTGGCACTATTCCATGTATTAGCTTTTCAAGCAGAAACTCCAGCATTACCAGCCAGTTCAGCGTGGATATGAGTTGGCTGGCGTTAACACTACCAGAACACCCTGAAGGTAAGATATTGAACTTCACGTAAGACAACGTAGTACTGTTTACAACAGAAAGGTAGTAGTGGCAGTTCAAAGACTAGATCAATAAAGGATGTAGACCGTTAAAGTATGACTCAGGAGAAGTGAGGCATACAAATCTAACTCCAAATCCACAAGTATTGGTAAGGATACCCTGCTCCAGCTTTCCTTAAGTCTCCACCTCTACCTGACTTGCAACTGAATCTTGAAATAACTAACCTCTCATGGTGGGAATTCTACTTTGTCAGTAGGCACCTAAAAGTTACTTACTTGGTGTATCTTGGTACAATATAGGTTTGTTGCTGGAGTAGCCCTAAATGCATCTGTAGTATGGCTGCAGAATCACTTATGCTTACTTAAAAGAAAGTTCTAGATAGAATATTTATGAATGTCGTGCACTTCGTACAATTTGACGGTGTACAGTGTTTAATAAACAGGACCTTGTGGTTTTGGAAACTGTAACGCATATGCTGTCTTGCTGCAAGTGAATACTTTTGCAATTTGACAGCAGTATCTCTTGTGTTTCAGCACCACCAAATTATGCTGATGTAGTGTCTGAGGAAGAGTTTTCCAGACATGTTCCTGCTTATCCACCACCAATCGACTGTGAGGAACAATTGTGTTGTCCTGTGTTTGCTTACATACAAGAGTTCCGGTTTCAGCCTCCACCTCTTTATTCAGAGGTAAAAAAATAAACAACAAAAAGGTTTCAAAAAAAAAGCTTTTTGAAAAGCCCCTGCTGAATCTTAAGTGTGTTTACTGTCAGATGGCCAAAAAAAGATGTTCCAAAATGCAAGAATTATAGGCAGTAATTGTTGACTTTCTCTCTGTAGGTTGATCCACATCCAACTGATGTAGAAGAAGTTCAGCCTGTTTCATTCATGCTTTGAAGAGGATTTGTGATGAATGTCCCATCTTTCTGCTGCTTCAGCTGACAGTGCAACTAAAAAGGAGACAGTTTTCTTCCTCAAAACTGAAGTTTGTGTACAAAAAAGGCAAAAGAAAATGGAGACGGAGGTATGAGCATGTTTGGTGATGGAGGAGAATCTTCTGGATTAGTCTGCACAAAGGATGTTGTAAGAGCAATTATGCTTGGGGTACACGAGAAGTACTGGAAAATACTGAATGTGTTCTGAAAAGTGAACGTACTGCGTAAAGTGCCCAGTGGAAATGTATGGATCTTCTGAAGAGAAAAAGAATTTATACTTTGTCACTCTGGAAGAATTCAAGTAATTATGATGTTCAGAACTTGGCAGTAGAACAGAACGCAGTGTAAGAAAATATTTCCAAAAGATTGCCCAGTGTTCAAGGGGCTTCAGCTTCACACTATCTGCATCCAAGAATGGAACACTACTAAAATGTGGAGCAAAATCTTCACTTTAGCTCAACTTTGTTTCATGAGAGCCTGCCCTTCTAACTGTCAAGTGTTATTTTCATCATTTATACTGATTCTAAAGATATCATGGATGACAGAATAACTGTTACGCACTATTAAGAAGGCAACCATTTCCTGAATGAAAGATACCAATCTGTAAAAAGAAAACTGAACTTTGATACAAGCTTATGCACTATGCTCTCTTTCAAGGGGTTTCTTAAGGGAATTATTCCGGCCTCTTCTACTGTGTAGTTCTTTTTTCTGCATCTTACGTCTATGGATAGCATGATAAGGGGAAGCATGGCAAGGGAAGATCCTTCTGCCGACAGGTGTACTAAGCAAAATGGACAACACTTAATTTATTCAGAAGCCTTTATAAACCTACCTCTGTTTTGGAAATTCACTTATTTTCAGAGCTGAGACAAAAAACAAAAGTCTTGTTAAAGCTCCAACATACTTCAAGATTCTAAAAGGGACCCTAAATGGTTTCTGTGGTTAGTGAATGAGATTGGGGGCATAGGGAGAAGCATAAATATACCCAGAATAGATACAGCTTAAAACTGAAGTGGAAGCAGACATCAGGGAACAAAACCCTCTGATAATGGCACAACGCTTCTCATTACTCCTGCATTTTTGTCCATAGATCTGTTGTCAGGGGCTGCACTGGTCATTTGCTATCCATATTGTTTTTTGTGTTTCCTTGTTTGTTTATGCTGTTTAATTTTATTTTGGTGCAATATTCTAATGTTTTCTTCCTCAGGTCACTTAGAACAGTGAGTTTGCTGCTGCTAAGAACGAAGGCACATGATTTTACTTGGCCCTTTGCTGCCTTCATTTAAAGTAGAATGTTTGCTTCCTGCCAAGCATCAGTTGGCATAAGTAATCCACCAGGAACAGATCACTTAAAGGAGCAGAAACACAGCATTCTTGATATGCATGTTTACAGTCAAGTCTTTATACAACAGGGAATCTTGAACTGTTAGAATTATTCCATGTGTCTTACAGAAAGGTTTGGGGTTAAAACCCAGAGCTTCATGTGGTTTTGAGATAACTATGAGAACAGTAATTGAGTTTCCTTCATTTCATGCGTAACTGCAGTTTTAAAAAGTTTGAATGCTTTTTTCTTTTTTTTTAATGAAATCTGTCTTCATTCAAGAAGCAGGGATTTTTTCTACAGGCATTTATGGATATATATTTTTAGTCTTCTTTTGGTATGACTTCCTTACATTGTCTAACTTCTGGCACTTCACCTCAAGTCACTTCTACATCAGTGTGAAGGACATGTTGATGGAGATTCACATTTCTAAACTGCAGTTACTTTTTTTCATTTGCAAATTTAAGTATTGCCATCTGTAGCAAATGCAGCTTTAACCAAAAGTTGAGTGCATGTTTTAGAAAGGACATTCTAAAAATGAGTATTTCTCAACTTCAGACTCAAGATGTAGCTCCTTAGGCCCTTTTTATTTAAGTGATGGCAAGTCCATATAATCAATGCAGGATTTACGTTACCTGGAAAAGGGAACAAGCATAATGTCCTTAAACAGATACCATTATGGCTACTTGAAAAACACTATGGCTGCGTATTAATTTGCATGTTAACAATTCAAAATACTAGCTTAAAGAAAATTAGGTGCTTTTTTTTTTTTTTTTTACTTTAATACCTGGTAGGTGATGTGTGCTGCCTGGCTTGTTGTTTGGTATAAACATGGTCAAGCAAACAGAAGCATGAAGGGTAAAGATGTGCTTTTTTTTTTCTTTGAGTTGTTTTTCATTATTTGCAGATAAACTGTGGCCTTAGATTGTTTGCTGCAAAAAGATAAAAAAATAAAAAATAAACTATAATGTGCTTCTTAGGAAGCACACAAGGTCCTTCAAAGGGGGGTTGAAAACAAGATCAAATTCTGCTCTCTGACACGGGGCTTAGTGCAGAAATTGGTCCTTAAAATAAATACTGTTTGCACAATAATAAGTTCAATATGCAGGGGGTTTGTTTTGATAACTTAACTGTGAAACAGTTGAAAAGAGACAAAAGAAAAAAAAATGCTGTTAAACTTTAACATACGGGAACATGATTGTATTTTGTACTAATGTATGAGCCCTATGGGCTCTTCTTTGTTAATAAAAGTGTAAAACCTGCATAGTGCTGTTCAGTGTGGTTTCAGTGGCTGTAAGACAAATAGCAGCACTTTCTAGAACTACCTGTATTCTGCTAACTTTGAACACGTGTAGGTCTCCTAGTTCTGTGAGCCAGAAACTTTGCCTTCATCTGTCACTGCTTTACCGAACTGGAACAAACTTTTCAAACAGGGCCTGCTCTCATAACTGTTACGCAATAATACAAGGCTAATAGTGTATATCTTACCCTTAATTATGCAGGATGCATGATGTAAGCGTTTGGAGCCTTTTTGAAAGGAAAAACTCGTGTTATTACTAGATATTTTGTGTTTCCTTTGGAGAAAATTCTCTTTACTCAGCGAGTTTAGGGATGTTCAAAACAAAAAACTTGAGTGTGGTAGTGTGTAACCAGAGTACTGACTAAACCAGTAGCTCTATCATGGGGAAACAAGATGACAAATTGCGTTGAGTGATACTGATCTACTGTATAGTACACCTAAGCCATAAATGAGATGATGAAATCACTGCCAGGTTCCTGCTTCCCAAGGGTCTGAACAACAAAACAATTCTCTCGCTATTTCTACTTCTGAGGGAAGACAATGAACCACTCCTCCAAAAATTCTAGGGGAAGATGATATTCAGGGTCACCGGACCAAAAATAACAGCACTAAATTCACGGTAGTAATTCCACTAAATTTTATAGGGGGCTATTTCTCTTGACACACTGCAATTATCTATTAAAGGGTTAGTGTTTAAGCAGGTAGTTAATGACGTGCTCTTCCATACAAGGGTAGAGGAGATGCTGCAGGCTCGCGCTTGCAGCTTGGGCACTTGTGATGTTTGAATGGAAACGCATACTTCACATACAGAGAAAGAGAGCTCACTTAACTCCCGAACTGGGGCACATTCCAAACTCTTAAAATAGCATGTTCCATTACTTCACTGTCCAGTTTGAACATCCGAAGAGAACATCTAGCTCCTCCTGTTAAGTCTGTATTACAGATCTCAATTAAGAAGGCTGGGGAGAGCACAGCTGCCAGCCAAAGTTGATTTGAAGATTATCAATTGCTCCACTACTTTCCTACCCAAATAAGCAGACATGCCTACTTTCCAGTACAATTCGGCTGCTTTTCAGTGCTCTCTTTGGAGGCAGTGAATGAGCACAGGGACATAAAAAGAGCCTTTCAGACGGCTGCATTTTCCTAAAGCTGATTATATAATATCTTAACATCAGTAGGGATAGTACCGGCTACTGTGTAAAGTAGATTCTCTAAAGAACTAATTAGGTCTGTGATGAGCCTGGTCATTTGCTTCTAATACTCAAATTTTACACGTATGTAGCATAGATGGGATGACAGTCTTGCTCTAAATTATGTAGTGTTCATGATTTTTAAGCATTATTAATATAAAATGCTATTACACAAAAGTTGCACTGTAGCATCGTTTCATTACTGGCATTTTAAGACAACTGACCAAAAATAAGCCAAAAAATGAAAAGCGGTTTGACATGGAATGCAAAATGGCAATTCAAGTGGGACTTCACTAGAGTAGCTGCTTATGCCAGCAGTATGCTGTGGGTTGTCTCAGTTACACAGGACAGGCTCTATCTGATTAAGTACAACTGTATTACTGATAAATCTCTGAGCACCAACCCTTCAAAAGAAAAGAGGAAATCCTTAGTTTTGGCTCACACTCAACCATCTGGCTGCCTGTAGGGTGAGGAGAACACAAAATGCAAGGTGAAAGTAGGAGCAAGCGCTGGTGCTTGACAGACACCTACCACTGGATTTCCTCGAATAATCTGAGGCACGCAGACAAGCCCAAAATGATTTTATACAAACGCATGTGATATTTGTTCTGTCAATTGATGGCAGTTGTTTTCTTATTATTTGTGGTTTCAAGTAACAACTGTGGTCAGATTAAGGATTGGATACCTAAGTTAAGTATCATGTAAGGCAGATTTTTAGGTATTTACCACTCAGCAAATGTTACAGCCTAATACAGAGCATCACCCAAGCACTGCACCAGCATTTCTGCTCTGCTTTTAGCTGTATTCAGCACCCCAAACCTCTAATGGACACCTTTCCTTGACTCCCATCTCCAGCAAAGTTGCTAGTTGGCACTTTGCTTGTAATGCAAGTTTCAGCTGCAAGCCTCCGTACGCTGGCAGAGATGGGGAGAGCAGCAGAACGGCATTTCTAGTCGTATAAATAGAAGGGGAACTGAGTTTAAACTGGTAAGCAGCCGTCCGTTGTGAGGCTGTGGGATGGAAACTGGGTGAGTGGGGAGGCATGGGAAGGAGAAGCTGTCGGTGTCAGGCAGAGGACACCGGCAAAGCAGCGAGCAGTCCTCTGGGAGGGGATTTAACCTGAACACCAAAACCAGCCGATCTCCCCTGGGGCCTGGAGTTTTACTGGCAAGACTTGGTATCAGACGTGGTGACACACAATGTGCGCAGACAGGATGCAGACACGTGGGCTAAACCCAGCCAAATAGTTTTGGCTATAAAAAGCTCTCTGCTATTTTACAGTGCCTTGGAACTGCACCAGTTTCCCAATAAACCAGATACTGGGCAGAGAGAGAGAGGCTTGACACTGACTTCCAGAGAGAACAGAAGGTGGGCGTACCTGCATTTCAGTACCCTGATGTGCAATACTTTACACACACAAAGGCTCTTTGAAAAAATGAGGAACACATCTTGCATACATATAAACAGAGACTTGTCACAAACCAACTTCTCAGATACAACCGTATTCACAACCTGACCTTCTGTCGTAGGCGTCTTCCAGTCGGAACTTGCGGTGACTGTACGTCGTGAACAGCGGGACCTCAGCTTCTGGGAAACACGAACACAGCTCTTCAGCCCTGGTTCAGGGAAAATGAAAGAACAGATCTAAGAGCTGTAGGTGGGAACTGAAGAGTAATCAAGACAATAATATTTTGACTGCAAGGTCTTTAATAGGATTGTTGCACACCCAGAAAGCCCAGGGTTATGTATAGGCCAGTCCTATTTGATGTCACGTCTCGAATCAGGTTGTGTCAGTCACAACAGGTCAGACCACAGCGTGAGAAGAAAGTGCTTCTTACCGCTGAACTAATTAGATTAATCAATGCACAAAAGGGATCACAAGTGACAAAAAGTTAAATTTTCATTTAAGTAATTTAAACCCTGAAGTACTTTTATCATATATCTTAATGTGATGTGACCAATGCATTAGCCTAAACAGATTAGAAAGATACTAAAATGAAAATAGTCTGTGGTCCTGAGTGGTAAACGAGAGCAGAAAGGGAAAAGCATCTGCTGATCCGACAGTGTCACACTGCAGCATCCTGGGGGAGGAAACGAGTGTCGGAGAGGCTTTAGTATCCACGCAGACATAAGAAGTCTTGCACGCTGTGTCCAAGGGGTACCACTTGCCCCAGCAGTGGCATTTGGTATCGTGATATCTGCCCCTCACTGAGATCCTAGAGCAGGTTGGCCTGATCCTGCAACTCAGCGATCAGACCTGCTCAGCACACAGGAGTTAGGTCAGGATGAGAAGCCGTACCTCGAAAGGGCCCTGCCAAGCTGTAGCCAGCCCTGCAGTCCCTGTCCCATCACTGTGCTGTTGGCTGCAGGGAGGCGAGCACGGCAGGGGAGATTCGGGAGGTCTGTTGGCACAAGGTGTTAAACAGAGAGGCCCCCAGGAAGGGCGACTTTGCAGGCTTTTTCTCAAGCGATCCCACCTGCCATCGCTGGGACAGGACTTTATGCTCCTCCAAACAAATTAACAATTCATTTCCAGCCCTGACATGAAGATTAACCCTGCCAATTAATTCCTTAATCTCTTGCTGCCGACAAGAATCACAGTTGCCATGCGGACGCTTGTCCACTGGGGCCTGAAGCAGGGCCGTTCTGTTAATTACCACTGCGTCCAGGGTACGGAGTAGCTGATAGTGAAACACACCCCGACTAGACGAAGCAGGGCCGTATCTCACACCTCGCCAATGTGCCAGCCAGCACCTGGATTCCCTGAAAACAGCAGGGATCTCAGTGACCGGGGCAGCTGTCGCTGCGTATGGGAACCACGTTGACCCATATGGGGCACTGAGCCATGACGGAGCTGGATGGCTATGGAAAATTCTTCTTGGTCGTTTCTAACACAGCAGTGGTGCAAGTTGAACACGATCAAAAGTTTTTGTTTCAGATAACTGAAATAGTCCAACTTTCTCCTTCTGTCTAAAATGAGCAAGATCTGGCTTTTTGGCTCACTGCTGGAGGGAGAAGGAGCAGCCTCCTGCAAGCACAGTTAGGAACTGGCGGTGTGATCTGCACCCCCGGGAGCTGGGACAGGCATGAAACGCAATAAAGAGGGAAAGTGATACTCAGTCACCTCGAGGGCTTTCTGTAAAGCAGCTAGGACAAATTGGGTCAATTTTTCTTTGTTTCTCCAGGTTTTGCCATATATAATTAAGACACTACCCATTAAGGTGCTTTATGAAGCTAACTAATACTCAATAAAATCTATGAATAGTATTGAATTAAAGGCTACAAAACATCTCTGAACATACAAAGCAGGAAATTGCAGGTGTATAAAGCAAGCAAGCAACAACAACAACAAAAAAACAATTAATTTAGTGCCTGTTCCAACTAGTCGGGCGGGTGGAACAAGGGAAGGTATTGCAAGGAGCGCATGGGTTGTATAAACACGCAGCGTAAGTGGTGTTTATGGAGCTGTGCGGGGAGGCGGGCAGTGCGGGGTACTGGACGGGACTCTGCTCCGTGCAGAACTTACGAAACATCTGGTTTGGGGTTGGGGTTTTGTTGTTGTTTTTTCACACGTTTGGGTTCAGTGCTCAATTACGTACTGACCTCCCTTAGCCCAGGAGAGGCCAAGGTCACCCTGGTGCAATAGCAGGCTGGGCAGAGCGCAAAATAAAGCCCGAGCTTCCCTGCAGATCTCTGTCCGCCTGCTCCTGGCAAACCTGGAGAAACATCTGCTGTCTGATTTGTGAAAGGGGAAAGCATACTTGATGCAAAAATTGCATTGACCTGATGGGGCAGCCAGTCCAAGAGCTCCACCGGTGCCTATTTCAGGTGTCATTCTAAAGCAGAGCCTTCATTTAAGGCATGTGGCAAAACCAAGCGAGATCTGAGGACTGAAAAAGTCAGAAGGACAGATCACTACTCACTTCGTGGAGGCGTCTTCAATGACACTGCCATCATCAGTGCCGATGTCATGGGAGAACGTCGTCTTTGTTTCCTTGGGCTTTATTTCTATGGGATTTGTCAGGACAAAAAGCTTGCATCACCTGCAAGGCTGCTGCCTGTCACGTGGCGGTTTCGTGCAGGACTCCCAAGCCGTTCTTGGCGGTGCTTCCTTCAGGAAGCCACGTGCTACCGCCTCTCACTAGGACGTGGGGCTGGTGGTGTTGGAGGGGTTAATTTGCTGCTCTCCACAGGATCATTTGGCAATTCCTCCTTTTCTGAAGTCTTCACACTTTCCTCTAGGAACTCATACTATAAATAGCTCTTGGGTGGGTGCCAGGTATGTATTTTTTCTCCCTGACACTGCACTATCAAACGTGTCATACAACAGAGGGTACTGGCACGAGGAGAAGGATGGAATCCCACGCTGTGGGAGCTGGTAGGAAAGCCCCAGCAGTGGCAAGAGCACCGTCCTTCCCTCCTGCACGCAATTTATGCTTCCAGTTATTTACCAAGTGCAACTTTTCCAAAGCCACTCCAGATACTGCCAGAGCTCAGAGTCCTGAAGCCACGCACATGCATTTTGCCCCCCCAGGCTCAGAGGAGCCGATGCATCACCCCCAACACCTCGGTGCATATCGCAGCTGGATCTCCCTGCCCCGCTCCGACCCCTGCCTCCAGCACAGGGCAGCTCCACACGAATCCACCTCCCACTGCTGTGCCGATCCTCCTTGACAGCAAGCACGGCAGTCGTTTTCGTCTCCCATCATTAAGCCTTCTGTTTGATCACAGGCAAGCAGCCCTTCTGTGGAGCTGGCAAACCCTTACCACCCAGGCATGATGGGGAAACGACTTGAAGGCTATTTAGGGAGGATTCCCGTGCCTGTAACTGTTCACATCTCAAGGGGATCCCCGTCTCTGCCTGCAGCCCACGCTGCTGGAGACACAAGAAAACCTTGCTGTGGGAGGGGAAAGGCAGGAGAGAGAACAGGCAGAAGTTCAGCAACATCAGCCTTGGCCTGGGACGTTTTCATTTAACGCAGGACAGCATTTGGGGATGGACCAGGCTTGGTTCTCCACCGTCCCCTGCCCCTCTCTCCATTTATTTACGGTGGTGCCACTTTGCCTGAGCGCAAACCCTGGCCCACAGCCCTGGCAGCAGCCAGCCCTCCCTCCCCCTCCTTCAATCCCATCTCCACAGCTCCCTTCTCCCCAAACATCCGCACCCCAGCTCTTGGCTACGTCACAGCTACAAACCCCGAGCGAAAGAGCGGCTATCCTCTCGCCAGCCCTCAGCCGTTCAGTCCTTCCCTTCCTCCCTGCACCGAAATGTATTGCCCTTCAATCCCCGCACAGAGCAGGAGGCAGGCAGGGAACGAGGCTTCCTGTGCTCGCAGCACAAGCACTCGCTGTCACAGCGCTCCGTGCCAGCTCTACGCGTTTGAGCCAACGGCTGAATGAAATTAATAAGGCTGGGTCCCAGCCCCTGCTACGCTAAGTGAGAAGCAATCTTGCCACGGCTGGCACGCGTTCCTGGCTCGACGGCAGCCAGGGCTGGCAGGAGGCACCGCGGGACGCCGGGAGATGCCCCTGCTCGGGTGAGCCCCGGCAGCAGCCGGGCAGCCCTTCTGCCTGGGCTCTGGCACCGGGACACGCGGCTCGCACGCCGCGGTGACTGCTGCTGTGCCAACACTTGTTTGAGTAATGATATCCAAGCTGACGCCCGCAGAGATGTTTGCATTTTGCTCCCATGCACCTCAGGAGTGTTGTAATTGAGCTCACAGCCTGGGATTTTCCCCAAGTCCTTAATGGTCCCGAAGCCTCACTTCCAGTAGGAGTTTTGCTCCCTTTTAACAGGCTTCAGAGCAGCAACGTGTCACTTCTGTTCTCCAGAAGATCTCGGGCTCTCTGGGCTTTACAAACCCAGATGCCGGTTTTCCTCCTCTCACCCAGCCTCTTGGCAATGTAACGCAACCAATTTACAAGAAAACCTGCTGCAGACATCGTCAGCTTTCTGCGTGGAAACTCCCAGTTCCTTTTGCTGTTCCTGGCTTAGGAACACTTGCGGTTTCTGGCACGGCCCTCGCAGGTACGAAACCCGTACGAGCGCTGAATCACGAGCCGTGCGGGGACTGACGCAAGGCGCCGCGCGGCCAACTTTCCGAGGTGGCCTTTGGCTGGAAAATTCACACAGAGGCACTAGGGGGGAGCACCAAAACCCTCCATGGATCTGTGGGGACGGAGGGGTGGGCTGCGGGCCAGCGGCAGCCGGGAAGAGGTGGCCCCAGAGGGAGGGAGAGGGCTGCGTGGTTCGTGCGGCTCGGCCCGTCGGGGCTGGGCAGGGCTCACCCGTAAGGCTGCTCTTGCTCCGTGTTGTGGCTTTGGCCGGGGGAAGCAGCAACAAGAATCAGCTGGGGGAAGCAGCAGAGAAGATGCCACTCCGACTGCCCCACCTACACACACGTGGCGTCCCGTTTTGTCACCCCATTCGCCCACCGGGGCGAATTATTAGGGAATATAAATAGAAATGGTGTCTAAGAATGACACAGCGAGCAATGGTTGGTCCTGAGCAAGGACACGCTGGAAGGAATTTGTTTTTCTGCGCTGGCTCTCTAACAACCCAAAGGACCCACGCTGTGGCAAGCACCTGAAAGCAACAGCTGGAAGTCGGAGCCGCTTCGCAATTTATGTCTTTTAAAGCAGAAAGGAAAGGAAAATGCTGCAGACAACCTCTGCCATCGCTAGGCGGTAAGGAAACACAATGAGTGGCTCTGGTTCGGAGGAACACGCCGAGATGCTCTCAGCACGGGCACGGCGGCTGCCTTTCGGGAGGAGAGGTGCGATACAAACCGAGCAGCACCAGAACTTCCTGGCCGCAGAGCTGGAAACAGACCGCAGCTAGCTGGTGGGGTTGGCATCGGTGTAAACAGGCAGCCCAGCCAACACACGCAGCGTTAGTCACAACAATAGCAGTCACGGCCTATTGTACCAAGCCCAGCGCCCATTAGGTGCTGCCCTGTCATCCGTGTGAGTAATAATAACAACAACAATTAACGCTTCAAACGTGAACGAGTCCGTCCTGCTCTTATAAAAGGAAAAATATTGCTGCCCTGATTTGAAGGATGGGAACCCAAGATAAGCAAAGAGGATGACCTAATCGGTGTTATTCTCTGGAGCAGACGATCACTTAGGGTGTTTTGGTGCTTGGTTAATTTAGGTAATTATTTTTGTGATCCGCCCATAAGTGGAACAACAGAGACAAAGATCTGGAAATGGAGAACAGGCGTAAGACCGTGCTGCTGTGTAGGCTACCGAATGCTCTTCTCATTTACATTACCTGTGACAGCAGGGAACAGATACAGGAATTTTGGGGAAGAAAAGTGGAATATGATGGGTGAACAGCCCCTGGCTCAGATCTTGGCTCCACACCTTGCGAGCACCGCAACATTCACACACCCTGCCCTAAAGCTCTTGGTGTCAGGGACAGACACAAAAAGGGGGCAGCGATTTTAGCCGCTCTCTGTCCTTCTCATAAGCCTGTCCTGGAAAACTCTCCAAATACAGCTTCCTGATCGATCCTCACTACATTGTCCTGCTCTGTACCAAATCCACTGTGTACAGCCTACTACCACTTCTACCTCTCTCATAGTTCTTTCTATCAGATAGTAAATTCCTCTGCTCCTGGCTCCAGACACCCAGGTTCAATCCCTTTATAAAAGCCAAGGTTTAAGCCTTTATACCCAAATCTCCAAGCACTTGAACGGCACTCCAGTAATCCTCCTAATACGTATCCATCAATCCATTTCACCACACGTCTACC
Source organism: Nettapus auritus (assembly GCA_011076525.1). Classification (NCBI taxonomy): domain Eukaryota; kingdom Metazoa; phylum Chordata; class Aves; order Anseriformes; family Anatidae; genus Nettapus; species Nettapus auritus. Next base: position 17,362,307 of record CM021774.1, read on the forward strand.
TCCGTCACGTTTCTGTGACTGATGCCAAGAGAAAAGTGCAGTTAACGAGGCACTCATAAAGCTCCTGACTTACACCAACTTGCTGGTGACGTTGCCAGGAAGGAACCTATCCGCCTTCCCAGATGCTAAGGCCGGGCAGAGTGACGAGGCGCAGCTCGTAGGAATTTGTCACACAGGCAGTTTCATCCCCGTGCTAAGCACAGCTGTCCTCACAGGTCACAGCGGGGACCTTGGATGCTGGCATATGACAGAGGGAGACAGGCAGCTCGTGGGAGGATCCACCCAGGTGCAACTGTTGCCATGCACACCTCCGCCCTCACTTCAGAGCTGGGTCGTGCAGGCAGGCTGAGAGCTGCTGGTGCATCCAAACGGGTGACACAAGCAGCAGGATGAGTCTGGCGCATGCCACTCCAAGCTCTGTGCAGTCCTACCCAGGAGCTGTCAAAGTTCTTGGATTTGGCAAAAGCGTCTGCAAAGCGGCAAGAGGCCTTTGAGATCACAGCCCTTGAAAAATTACCCCAAAACGACTCTGGTTTTTGTTTGCTGACAAAAAAGACGAGTAGAATATCACCACCGTCAGCCACACACGTCGAACGTGGAAGAACCAGGCTGTTTTCTCCATCCTCCTGCCCTGCTAGGCAAATTCACTGAAGTTCAGGAGATCATGTGCTTTCGTGCAGGTTGGGGCCGGTGGACAGAGCGAGGGAGGACGGAGGAATTTCAGGTCTCGGTTTGGACACGCAGTCCAGCAATGCCAAGTAAAGAAATCTCAGTGGGTTTGAGCAACAAACAGATCTGACGGGGAGCCACGAGAAAGGGGAAGCCCAAAGGGAATCGGGAACGCATCCAAACTCCATCAGACTCCAGCAGGTCTTTTCCAGGATCCAGCAAGTCAAATCACTGGTCCCAAAGCTATTCTTACCCCGACCCTCGTCTCATTATATTGTCAGCGCTGTGATTTGCCCCGCTGTACCTTTCCTGAGCCAGCTGCTCTGAAGGAAAGGTAGGTGGTAATGACTACGTCTGTCTGCAACATCCTTCCAGGCTCGGGAGCCCACGAGTCTGGCATATGCCCAGACTAACCCAGTTCCCAGGAATTACCCTCACCCAATTCCCAGGAAGGAGCTTTTGATGGAATGGCAGCATCCTTCCTCCGAACTCAGTTCCTTTAATTCGGGACAGACTACTGTACCTTCCTTCTGTCAGTTTTCTCCCTTTCCAGACTAAAATCCACCAGCAAGGACTCGGACAGCAGGGAGAATCTCTCTGTAAAGGAGAGCAATGATCTTCCATCCCCAAACCCACACCAATCCCCACCCTGACACCCTGTTCCCAGCTATAACCTGGTAACTGACTGAACTAACTTCCACCACACGCATTAGAAGCGGCACATTTCTTTGGATTTCTGTTTCAAAGTGCATTCAGAAATTAGCCGTTATTTGCAGAACTGGTGATAAAGGGATCGAGAGAACCCTGCCAGCAGCCAGACGACGAAGTATTAATTCAGTGCATCAACAGCTCCCAGCGCGTTGCATCACACACTGCCCACATCCTGCTGAGGCCCCCTTTCTCCCCAGCAGCTCCTGGCCTACAGCAGCCCTCGTTGCTCAGCTCCTGCACTCGGTTTGGCACGGCGGGAAGCTGTTAATCATCTCTGCTCTGCACACACATGACCCGGCTGGCCTCGCTTTGGAGACCAACCGAATCAAGCTGGTTTTATTTTACCACGTAAGTGATATAAAAGAGCAGCCCCGTGCAGCGAAGGGCTGATGGATCAGATTGAAATAGCAAACTAATGCTGGTCTATCCAGGCCACTAAGAATCAGAAATCAGATTAGGGAGAAGTCACTTACTGCACTGTCCTCCACGCAGGCATTACTCAGGGGATGTAATGGAAGTGGAAGGACTATTAGAAATGAAATGACCAAACGACGCTAAAACGCAGGGCGAAGTCTCCGGTAAGGCACACCGTGTACAGGGTACACTGTTGGGCAAGGGCTGAGAGCAGCAACCTTTAATTACCTCCAAACACGACGCCTTCATTACTCACTTCAACTACTGCATCAGGCCAGGGTGCAATACTGTGCTGCACAGTATGGAGCTGAAGAAGACCCAGTACAGGCGGGCAGGAAGGAGCGGGTTTTCTTGAAAATGAAGTACCTCTCGAAAACAAAACAGGTTTATCTTATGGTTTAAAAGACATTTCCCTCCTCTTCTGCAGAATATGGATCGTTTCACTCCTCGCTTGAAGATCATCTTGATCTTGTCAATGAAGAGGAGCAAGGCCATACCCTAAAAAATGTGCTGTTAAATTTATAATCACACTGTCCATGAAACAGGAGCTACCCGTATTTCTTATTTTTGTACAGCACCTTGCACATGGCATCCTGATCCCTAACGTGGAAACACTGTTAAGCTGAAACTGTTCTCGGATGTGACCATCCAGATGAAAACAACCCCGTTTTCAGGCAGATTAAGGGATGGAAACTGGGCTGGAAAGAGGGTGAAGTGTCTGAGGCAGCTATTTGGGTGTTCAAAGCAGTGACCAGAGCCATAACTTGAATGGGAACCTACAAGAGCAGGAGCTGACCTGTGATGCAGCCTGTGAACAAGAAAACAAGGCAGCACCAACATGCCCCAGCTCAGCCTCCTGCAGCAGGGCAGGTGCCTTTCGGGGGGTACAGACTCCAGGTCATTCAAATGGTCCCTTAGGAAAGAATCTGAAACTGAGTCCAAAAGTTCGGAATACCACAGCTAACATGACTCTGCTCCCATCCTGCTGCCCAGGAGACTCCTCGCCACGGCTCAGAGGCATGAGCACCATCCACAGCTCCCTGCTCCGAAACTGGCTCGCTGGGCTCACTGTGGAAGGACCTTTGCAGTGCCCTTTTTTGAAAAGAAAACCAAAATCCCCATGTTCACTGATGGTGCGTTGATCTGCCCCAGCTGACGGTATCAGAAGCACACAGGAGCTGGGATATTAGAGGGTCTGGAGCAATCTCAGCTTTGGTAAGCATCGGGAGGAACACACTGACTCCCAGCCAAAACCAACAGTGCTCACTGTATATAAATAGTTGATTAAAAAAAAAAAGAACTGTCAAAGATCTTCCTTTCCTATCAACCATACATCTTAGGGTACCACAAAACTAATGACCGGAGGGAATAAAACAGAGTTCTTGATCAAAATCCAATCCTATTATTTTCCAGCTTGTGGAACAGAGACAAAACAGCATTTAAGTGTCTATCATTTTCCACTGACCTTTGAACAGAAATGTTCTGACAGCCCTTGTTTGTGTTTCCATCGGCGCTGGGCTGTTTCACAGATTGCCGGCTGTGCGCTGCGAACGCAGCGAAGCATATGTGAGCCCACAGAGGTTTCGGGTTTTGCAGTCATCCGAATCCTAAGGTAGTTTAAATATCGTTTAACTGTCTACCGCGTTAATGCTTTGAGAATCACACAATCCAGCAGAGAAGGCAAATACTGCACAGGTTGACGCGGTCATCGCTCGGTGCAAAGCAAAGCAGCCCGGTCCTCTCTGGTCCCACAGAGCTTAAAATATGAACCCGGCAGGATTCATTCCCCCGGTGGAAGATTAAAGAGTCAACGGTGCTTCCTGCAAGTGACAAACACACTTCTGAAAAACAAGGAATGCACCTCGAGTAATTAAAATCAAATATTATTAATCACAGTCAGCTGAAATCACAAGGACCTGACAGGAGGGTAATGAACAGCGAGTCTTGCAGGAAATCTGACGGGGTTAAAGTGTTAAGCATTTTCTAACTGGCTGATGCAACTGAGAAAAAAAAAAAAATGAAAAGATGTTAATTTAGAAAAAAAAAAATCTAAAATTTTCTGCTGAGAAAAAAGTTGTTTGGAATTTAAATACAATTTTGCCAAGGATTTGCTCAACTATAATCCTAGAGAAGTCCTTAATTACGTGATAAACTCCATTAAATAGTTTTTATCGTTGTTAAGACAGCCTCCTTTTATGTTAAATAATGCTTTAAAATAAAAACAAGCCCCCAGTTTTGTGTAATTTTACAAAATCCTGCTGGAAGCCAACAGCAATATTTCAACCTCCTGCCCAGTGCCACTTGGTCACAGTTTCGCATGGCTGCTCCTAACGATCTGCCTGGCGAGCCTGCAGCACCTCGAGGCTGTGAGACAAAAGAACTTGTAAAAACAGGGAAAAGATGAGATTTTCAGGAAAAACAAACAAACAAACAAAAAAAACTGCAAGTGCTCATGGGTCAAGGATGTCCCACTCATTCAGCCAGCTGGTGCGGGGCCACATCCCAGCCAGGCTCTCAGCCGCAGGGCCAGGCTCGCTGCAGCCCCAGAGCTCAGGGGGGTTGGTCCAGCCCTGGCTGTGCCTCCCGCAGTGACTCGGTGTTGCGGGCACTCAGAGTTGAAAGAGGAACCAGAGAGGGTTTTCAGAGAAAAAGATTTCCTTTTTGCAAGTCACATCTGTGAGGGTTAGGTCAGCCCACACACAGTTTGTCTGACAGATATCTCGGCAGCCCCACGAGGCAGCCATCTCCGTGCCGTGTGAACACAAGCCTCATTTCTGGGAAATGCAAAGTTTTCATTCCTGGGAACAGCCAGGACAACAAGGCACAACGCCCAGCAGCGTGGCGTGAATCTCACCTTTCCAAGGCCGCTGACCACACTGAGATCCAGCCCTCCCCGCTTGGGTGGCAGCCCAGAAACACAAACGTGAGTAAGCACTGCCTGTTTCTTTCCTCAGATAAAGCCTCAGATAAGAGGCTAAGATGCATGTCCAGGTCATTGCAACTCCAAGGTCACAACACTGCAGCTGCAAAACACTGTCCAGGACTCCTTTTTTCAACCTGGAAGCCCGTCAGAAGCCCTGCAGCTGCTACGTGGCTGTTTTCTATGTTTAATTTCCTTCCCTCTTCCCACATCTCTGAGGTGCTTCCTTCAGCATCCCGAGGCCTTAGCCCAGCGTGTTAAAGGCTGAGTTGTGTTTCTGATGAACTGTGGGTCATTTTTCATCACATCCGTGTGGCAACGCAGGGCAGTTGCTCTGTGATTCGAGTCCCGTTTCAGCCACGTTAATCGGTCTGAGCTGTGAAGAAACCCCCGGTCTTTCAAAACACCCACGTGGTTTCCACCAGCAGATTACATTGCAACAGGAGGACGTGAGTTTGTATTTCTTCATACATTTTCCAACCTCGGGGTAAGGAGGAGGGAAATGTGAAAAAATAAATTGCAGCCTGAATATCAACAGAGCTCCCAGCAGACGTGAAGAGCACCGCCCAGGATGGCCACTGACCCTGGGGATGGGCAGCAGAAGAAAGAAGAGACCGGCAGGGTCTCTTGTCTCGAAGCCAGCAGCAGTTTTCCTGCACACTGGCACCAAATGAGAGAGTTGCAGATATAAACATGGCTGTGTTTGCAGGGAGGAGATGCTGCCCAGCTGAAGCAGCAGCTTCCCAGCAGCACAGCTCTCCAGGGCTCTCCTCCAGGCTGAGCTGCTTTGACCTCGTTTTACCTACACTGCCGCGAAGCCCCGAGGCAGCACGGAAAGGTTGCAGCCCACTTCATGGCTCGTGCCGGGTGTGAACGGCAGTGCACGAGTGCAGATCGCTCCGGCTTTCATTCAAGAGAGCTGACTCACCAGCCACGGTCCCAGAGAGCCCGCTGAGTTATGGACATCAGCTCCTGTTCCAGTCCCACAGCTACGGGGTTATCAGGCAGGCACAGGATGCTTTTCTGTTTTCTTTAACAGCTTCGTAGGCAGAGGCTGGTGCCGCAGGAGCAGACAGATGTGAGCGGTAAGAACAGAGGGAAGCCTCTGAGATAAGTACGTGGCCTGGTCTGGAACATTTGATTTTCATCCGTCCTAGAGCACAGCACGCTGGCAAGGCAGAGTGTCCCTTAGCAATTTTTAGATGGCATTTGAGACAATCTCTCCCTGCAGAAGAGAGGGGATTTTATGTTCCCAAAATGTCACTGAAATGTTCCTGCCGGTTCGTCTCCTGTGCATGGTGTAGGAAGATGTCGGAGGCTAATTTCCTGACAATGCACACTAAAACGGACCAGAAAACCAGCAGATTTCTTCTTTTCATTATAGCCCTAGGAAATTAATTTTTTAATTTATCCTTTTGGTCATCATCCCTGTATTTCCCAATGCCAGTGTTTCAGAAACTCACATTGAAAAGCCAGATCCTCAGAGAGATTTGGGCACCTGGCTCGTGCAGACATCCCTGCAGCTGAGCACCGGAAGAGCGCTGCGATGCTCCAGTCATCTCCTGATCCTGGACTCTCACAAGGAGCTACGTTCTTGAGTCAGGAAAGAGCAAAGAGCGATGAGGGAGAAAACCCAGCCGTGCACACATTCAGTCACAAATATAATCCTTACTTGCCCGAGAAAAGCATTCAATCTCACAAACCATGTGAGATTAGAAGTAGGCTTCCGAGGTTTCCTTTAGGGAAAGTTGTTAACATCTAGCGCTGTTTTCCACTGCTCCCTGGGGCAGCTAACATTTTCCCATGGCTTTCAGGACTCTCAAGAAAACTTTGCATTCCCAAGAATGAAAACAATCCACTTTAGTTTTCCTTTCTGCAGATACCCAGTTCTCCAGCCCTAGCAAACAACCAAACTCCTTGGAGAAGGAATTTAATCGCTCGCAGGGAGCCCATGCTGAACAGATCACAATAGTTGTTCTCTGATCCCATCTCGAAGACGTCATCGCGCTAAGAGCATGCCGACTTCTCATGACTAATCTGCACAGAAATATCATCCAGGAAGCTCTTTCCAGAGAACAGGAAAGTGCAAGTACTCTGCTCCGATTTCCAGCTAAACGGGCATGTGACGCCGTGTTTTAATTTCATGTTAAATGTCCTAGCCAGAAATCTCATGTGGCAGCTGGGCCTGAGAATTCTGTAATATGATAATTAAATGTCTGCCTATAAACAAAAATGTTTGTACTACAAGTGCTTTCCCATGGCATTTAGCTATGCAGCATGAATCAGAGGCAGGCACAGAAGCAGTTTTTCTTGGGTCTAAGCAAGTCTCCTACTCTATCCCAGAGGGAATAGAAAGGCAACGTGGGACCTTTTCCCAGCAGGGTTGCTCAGCACAGACCCAGCAATAACAATAATTACATCTCTTGCATTTATACTGTATATATATATATCTTTCATCCCGAAGAATTCTCAAATTACAAATCTATCTCAGGATTTGCGAGTGCTGCTGTATCACGGGTCGATCGCAACAGCAAAGTCTCCTGCGGACTTTGCAGCGTCTCTGGCTCCTCTTTTTGAAAGGAATGCAAGGGCTGGTACCAAAACCTCTGCCACGGGGCAAAAATCCCACGCCACTAAATCCAAAAGAGTGCCACAGCCAGCTGGAAGCACCTGTTGATGGCTGGGATATCACCCTCAGGAGTCTTGATCCAGGCTGTGCTCCCTCTTCTCCTACTACACACCGGGCAAGGCCTGCAGAGGAATCTGCCAACAATTTTTCATTATCTAGGTAGTGAAAGGCTGGGATAAACCTGACAGCAAAGAGCAATAACGCAGGGACCCTGGCTGCTGGTGGGTTTGCTCTTTTACATCCACGGGCTCTCCCATTTGGGTGCAGCACACAGCCGCCGTGGGCTGGACCCTACTAAGAAACCGTCCCCAAAACCGAGGGGCAGTGCAGGGGATCCCAAGGGCTCCGAGGTGACCCAGACGAGCGATGTGCTGCGGCTCACGTAACCTCGCACGCGAGCTAACCAGCTCTGACAGACAGCACAGCGCACAACTCGAATGACCGGAGGCCTGACTCGGATCTATCGAGCAGCTTACCCCAGTGCCACTGCCTCCTGCTGAAATACTGCCAGGGTTGCAGAGCTTCGGGAGAGTCCGGCTGCAATTTTGCCTACCGAAAACAGGACCACATTTTAAGCGAGAACAGATTTAATTAGTGCTATTTGAACATGATGAGTTGAAGAATTAGGAAGGGGGAAAAATAGAGAAAGACAGAGCTCCAACAACTATAAATTCTAATCTCCCCACTGTGAGCTTAAAAAATGCGGGAGATTTGAGGAAGGGAAGAGAAATTACCAAAGGGAAATAATGTCTCTCCTAACAAGATAATGCAGGGTTTGGGAAATAAAACCAAATAGAAAAAGCCTGGAGTTAAGAACCCCGCTGCTTAAAAGCAGCACTGAATTCCCATCACTGCAGGTTATAATGGAGCGGTTCTGCTTTGCTTTGTATTTAACATTCTGCATTTCGCTCCCGTTCACAGACCTCTGCGGAAAGCCAAGTTTGGCAGTGGGATTACGGTGCGGTGGCTGATGACCACATTAGCCATCTGGTCTCTTGCAGGTCCGAGCACGAGTCCAGGTCTTTCTCAGCCAAGAGTCGTTGGCTAAATGAAGTGACATTTCTGATTTGCGTGTCAAACTGTTTCCGCTGCTGCACGCACGTGAGCGTCGCCGCGGTTTGCTGCTTGGCACGGCTGAATTGCGTTCGAGACCCGCAGGAAGACGACTTCCAGCCAAGAGCAGCCGCTAACGGCTCACCTGGCAGGGCTGCTGCCCGCGGCCTAGGCGGCGCTTGCCAAGTGCAGACAGGGCCTGTGATGGATGAAGAACACACGCAACAAGTCCAGCCACGGCTAAACGGACTCCAACACCTGGTCGCGAGCCAGCAGAGGCAGTGCCACGTGTTTCATAGCACAGGGGACAGGGAAAGTGATCCTGTACCCCCAGCAACGGACCAGGCTCAGCGCCTGAGCTCCCTCATTTAGGGGAAGCGTGGTCTGCTCATGGTTCACGCTCCAAAGAACTAAATAGTCAGTGACACAAACTCCCAACGATGCCTGAAATTAGACCAAAATAGAAAAAAAAAACACCTCATTCTAATAACTGGCAACGGGCAAGAACTGTTCTCTGCTTTAAATCAGAGCAGAAAGGAATGAAGCAGCTCCTGGCTGACCGGCTGTGTCACGGAAATGCTTTCGGTGCCCAGGGGAGCAGAGCACAAAGAGGGAAACAGCCCGGCAGAAAGCTGCCCATGTCAGAGGGACTCCTTGCTCCAGCCTCGGCCAGCTGGAAGAAACATCCACGCAGAAACTCCAGAAGCAGCGTTTCCTTTGGAGTCCAGAAGACTTCTTCAGTGTCTGCTATAAAAACAGTTTTGAGAACCTATTTACAGGGGCTGGCGGTAGCCCTAGGGCGCTGCCCAGCACCTCAGGCTGCTGCAGACAGACAGATGGACACACAGACACCGGGTCAGTGCCCGGCCAGCAGCCAGCCCGCGGCTCTGCGCCTGCTCTGCTGTTCCATCTCCCGGCTCTTCCTAACTTTGAGTCACGATCCTGGATACTTCCCTCATCTTTACAGCCCCAGTCCTGCACCAAAAGGCTCAGCTTGCTTACACCGCGCTGGGTCTGAGGGAAGGACAGCCGGGGGATACTGATGAGCTCTGTAATGGCTCGTCAGCAAAAAAATAAATAAATAAAACCATTCCGCACAGGGGAAGTGCCTGTGGTTTCTCCACCATCACTTCAGAAAAGCAGACTGATCGATGGCACACCCTGGACCAAGCGAGGAGTTCCCTGTGAAGCTTACGTGTACATGCACCATGCTCGTGGTCCTGAGCAAGAAGCCAGGCCAGATTCCGGACTATTTATAGGTCTTGAAAAAGAGCCAGGACTCCCAGATAACGCACAATATAACATTGTGCAAAGCCACTAAGCCTCACAATAGTGCCTGCACAGCCCTGAGCTGGTACCAGCACGCGAGCAGTCCACCAGACCTCGGCAGATCAGTTCACCGACTCGCAGCCACACTCAAATACCCCTGCAAGCCGACTGCAACCTGGAACACAAAACATGAGCTGCTGAAAGTGGTACAGACAAAAACGTACTTTGGAAATTATAATCATAAAATTTAACACAGACCTCTGCAAAGAAGCATGAAGGTAGAAGCACGAGTCTGCATTTTGCCTTGCACAAGCGCTCTTCCCTGTCCCCCCACCCCCTTTATTTATCAGGAGGAAATATTCTGCATTTTCTCATTTTTATTTTATATTATTTTTGACTCTGTTTTGAAGGAAGCCCGGTTCTTAGCCCTCCAACAGCACCACAGGGCATCACATGAGCTGAAGGCCTTTGCAAACAGCCCCGGCTGTTAATGTGGATGAGGCTGGTGGTATAAATGAAAATAGTTCCTTGTACCCTTGGACTTTCTTTAGCCTGTCTGATGGAGGAGATTAAGGCAATGCAAGAGGACGTAAAAGTTCACAAACGGATGATTTGTGAAGGGATTTCCACAGGTTAGCTTTTATTTAAAGCTTTCTCAATCATCTTATCTTGCTGGGCTTTAAAATTGGAACAGTCACCTTGGCACCTACATCCATTCCCTGGAGTGTAGTTATAAAAATGGCTGGGGAGGCCACTCGAGTTACCAGGGCACCGCCAGCCATCTGCTGTGCTAATGAAGGCAGATAATCAGCGGGCAGTTGAGGCAGGCATCGCAACCCGGCTGAAGCGAGGTCTGTGCACTGCAGCCCTTCTTCCAAGAGTCACAGGCACCGCAATCCAGCAGATCCCCCATTTTCAGCTTCTCAGAAGGGCTTTTATAGACCTCTGGATTGTAAGATGACCTTGAAACATGACTGAAGCACAACAGAGACATCAATATCTACTCGGCTCTGCCGAGAGCCTCAGCTACGAGTTCCAAACCCGAATTCCCTCGTGCCCTTCCCAGCAGAGGGGCACCCCATCACACGGGACCCCACGTGCAGCAAGTCAGGGATGGTTTTAATACCTGGCCAGGGACGTCAATGCCTGGAGTGATCTGCGCTGCGTTTCCCCACCCCATTCCCACGCAGGTGTTTCTACAAGGTCTGACATTTCTGGGTGAAAAGTATTAGCTCCGTTCCAAGGGGTGTTGCTGCTCGGGAGCTTAGTTAAGCCAGTTTTGCTGAGCTCACCAAAGAACAATCTGACCCCAAACCTCCTACCTTGGCTGGTGAGTAAAGCCGCTAATACGGCTTCGTTCGGCCAGACCCAGGATATCTGACTTCAGGCCCCCCGTTGCATCCTAAAGCCTACAAGGATCTCTGTGAACAGCACCACCCAACCCTGTGTGCCAACACAAGAAGGCTCACGGGGAGCAACTTCTGCATGGGCCACGTTAGCACTTTAAGAAGTGCTATTTGTCCTTTTCTTCCCCCTTAAAAATCTTTACTGCAGACTGAGCAAATTGCATTTCATCACTGTCCACTACCGCTTTAACGAAAACAAGTTATTTTAATTAAAAAGTGGATACAAAGCCTGAAACCCCAAGCGATGGATAGACAGATAGACATATTGACTGAAGGCGCCTCGGCTGCTGCCGTGCTGTGCCATTTTCTGACTCCGCAGCAAAAAGCTGTCTCCTGAGTGGCAAGCAGAGAATCACGTTTGATGTCTGTAGTTATCTGCGGCTCCGATTCAAGTCATTCCAAAGCATTCCCAGTCCCACACCGCAGAGATCTCCCTTGCCACAAGGGGCTACGCGCATCCAATCTCCGTGCGTTTACAGTTTGTAACTGTAGCGGTCTGGTAATGCTCTACGTACGGGCTTGAAAGAACATTATTGACAGCATATTGCTTAAGCTGGGTAAGAAACCACTTCTCAACCTGTTTTCAACCTCATAATTCAGCAGTGTCCAAATTAATTTTATGATAATCTCATGCATCAATAAATTCAACTCACAGGTGGCTGACAGAACCCAAGATTTTGAAAATTACGTGCATTCCCCTTCAGGGAACAGACACGGGCAGAAGCAAAGGCTTGATTGCAGCCTGTGTATTTTTAGACACGTTAATTAAATCTGCCACATCATTTTAGATAGATGGCTCTGCAACTTTAATCCCAAGGTGCTGCCTTTCAGAGGGATTCCTGCGGGAGTCAATTATATTTTGTTTGCATAGTGTTAACAGGTGGTACCTGCAACTCTAAACTCCGGGCATGGAAATGAAAATCCAAAGAGCAAATTCTGTTCACTTCGCTAAAACAAATGTAATTGCAAGCAAATATCCAAAAGCCCCACTGGGATAAATTACCTTTCTTGAACTCCCCAGAAAGACAGCGTGCCAGTCCATCCAAGGCCAACTGCTGCCGAAGCCTGGCTCCTTGCTCAAAGAAAACTACGGCTCACTTCTCCTTTTTCTCCCCAGATCTCTCTGCCTCTGGTTTCTTCCTCAGCATTGCTCTGCTGCTACCCGAGTCTTCCCTCGCAGGCATGGGAGGCTGATGAATGATCTCTTCCAGCAAAACTTAGTGAGGTTAAGGAAAAATTAAAAGAGAGGGGGGACAGCCCAGGCGAGGCATTTTACACCACAATTGAAGCTCTGAATGCCTTAAGCTAGAATATAGGCATTGCAACAAAGACGGCAATTAAAACAAGTATCTGTGCGTTGGCTGGGATTTTTGGAGCACCCAGCTGAGCTGGACGATCACACTCATTAATCAATCTGGTAAAAATCCCTTAATTTCAAAGGCCCTGTGACAGTGATGAAGCTATATTGCTACCAAGTACAACAGATGATCACTAGAAGCCATGTAGGCAATGACCACAATAAAGGTCTGTAGGCGCAATTAGGATTGTCGCGATAATTTTGGGTTGGGTTCAGGCACTTTCAAAGCAACTTGACGTGATTCATCCTGATGGCTGGACAGATTTTAGACAGCCTTGAACTGAAAATGAATATCCTGTAGTCCTCTCCTTCGTTTTTGAGGGGGAGATTTGCTTTCTCACTTAACTTTTCACAGCTTTCTAACTGAGGGAGGTCTCCACTGGCACACGGCACAGTTACCTCGTACGAGGATGGGCCTGTGTTTTGGTGGTTACTAACCGTGATGGGGAAACATTCCTCCCTTGTTTTCCCAGTTTTCAGCTTCTCTGCCGTATGAACACGTCGTTTACTACTGACATTTGGTTTTTTGGCTACTGCACACCACGCCTGCGGTTTGTTCTCTGATCAGCCGGTGAGTGCTCAGTCCAAGCTTTTAAACATCATTATTAGCCTCGATTTATGAGGTACGTATCTTCCACAACCACAGGTCTTCTTCACTGTTGTTAATCTCTGTCAAAAGCAATCGGTTTTCATCCTAAATTCACCGCCAAATAAGTTTGCCTGGCTGCAGAAGCCTGACTTTAAGCAGAATTCAGGGAGAATTTTTTTTTCATGTAGATGGTAGAAAGGTTTGATCTAAAACCTGGCAAGAGCTGATAGCACAGACATACCCCTCCTCGTCCTACTGATTTGGAAGACCTGGCAGGCAGGGCAAGGCTGTTCTCTGCTAAGGCAGTTGGCCAAACAGGCCAGGCGTTCTCAGAAATGAGCACAAAAAAGACCAGGAGGTTACAGAACCTGTCCCTTGGAGGAAGAGCAATGCTGCTCTTCGCCACTGCATATTTTTTTAGCGCACAAAAGTTGAGCCTAGCACTATTAAAAGTGACTCAGGCAGCGAGGCATCCACCACATCCCTTGGGAATGAGTCTGGCGAAGAGTTCAGCCTAAGTTCAACCTTAATTATACCCTTTTATCTTTGTTGTATCCTCCTTAGGTGACCATAAGAAAATTTGGTCTCCTCTTGCTGAGACGGAATGTACAATAAACCCCTTGTATTTTGTTCTAAATCCTAAAATAAACCCCCCAAAGCATTATTTAATTTTAATTTTGTTGCTTACACACAAGTATTCGTTTTTGCTCACATGACCAAAGTCAGGAGACAACGAGTACAACGCTTCACAAAATGATGTCTTTGGGATATTTTGAGCACAGCTAAAGAGGGGACGGACCACTGCCCTGTAGAGCCTCAGCTCTCAGTCCACAGATCAGCGAGACTCAACCACATTGTCCGGTGACTGGAGACTCAGCCTACGTGAAATCAATGGGAGCTTTGTTACTGATCACAAAGGAAGCAGCGCTTTTCAAATGGGCATTTCATTAAATGGACTTTCTGAGATTCTCCGACATCTAGAGGTGACTTAATGCTCATCAGAAACACAAGCATGAGCACAATCTGCAACGTAAGGAGAAAAAGAATGGCTCCCTGAAAACCGTGGTAGGACAGGGGTTAGCGTGCTCGCAGGGAACATCCTGTTCTGCCTTCAGACAAGATGTGCCCCCCTCTCACCTCGTACCTAAGCACGACTTCTGCTCGCTGTTCCTCACGTGGAAGTCAGGTGCCTTCCAGTTCGTCAGGCTTCTTCCCAGACCACACAGGTCCACCAAAGGCCGCAGAGCCTCACTTGACCATGGATCACTGCATCAAGCAGTTTCTGTGTTGCTTGCCCACTGACACAAGAGCAAGGTGACAGAAGTACATGTGATAGCATTGCTAACCCAGAGGTGCCGCCTCCTCTCCAGGGCTCTCTTTTATCCATCCAAGGGTCCATCAGAAAGTTCCCTAGGGGTCATTCACATCAGCAAGGCATCTGGGCTGGAACCGGATGGGCTTTAAGGTCCCATCTGACCCAATTATATTATCTATAATATGGTAAGGAAGTGGCTTTTGAAACAATAAATGGAAGAAATTACCGTCCCGATGAGAACATGAAACAGCAAAACAGCGAGAACTGTAAATACTTTAGGTTTGCTCCCCCCTTTTCCCACTACGTTAATAATGTTGGGATTAATGTCCACAGATCTGTGTATTTCAAATGCCTGAGAACGAGTGGAATTGTAAAGCTGACCCCTTCTTCTGCCAAGTCTTTGAATTCCTCATTATGCTTCCAACAGCTTATGAGAAATGTAAAATAAAGCTCGAGATGGTAAACTCAATTCTATTTTTTCTGGCATTCAACACAATTCAAAGCATAAAAACACAGCGCAAGGTGGCATTTTCCCCTTTTGTACAGGTACACATCTTTCCCTCTAAAACAACAGCAAAAGAAAGCCTTTTATTTCTGCTGCCTTGCTCTCCGTCTGGGAAGTAAAGGCGCGGTGCCATTGTCCCAGTAAACAGCGTGTCCGCCTGCTCAGATAAGGCAGGCTCGCCTCTCGAATTTGCATGTGAAAATTACCCTGCTTCAGCTCTGGAAATTACGCTTGTAGGTGTAAAGAGAGTCGCTTTTCTTCTTTGAAGTTCGCAAGGCAGCCACAATGAAGGCAGGAATTAACTCGGTACTGATTACCAGCTCTTGGTCTCCTCCGCATCAGACTTTTGAACACAGAACAGAAACACGCCGACCAGCCAGGTTACATTTCTTTTTGTGATCCAAAGCCCTCAAAGAGAGGAGACGAAAGCTGTATTTGTTCCTGGAGCCCACCCTTTCCTCTGAGCTGTCTGTTACTGACTCAGGCTCGCGTTGGAAAAACACATCTTCAGAAAAGTGCCAACATCAAACACGAGAGATTTTACAGGTACACGTATCGAGGCCGCTCTGCGAAGTGCTGTTTCCCAACGAAAGCATGACCAGGGGGATGCGCTGGAATATTTTAATAACAAGAGGGGCACTCACATTGGTCTGTGGGCTGCTATCAAAGAAGGGCTAACTTTTTAAATTATTATTATTATTTTTTCTAACTGCCCCCTATTTATCATCACGAAGTCCTGACTGGGATCCTCTACCAGGAAATCCCTTCAGCGTGCACTGAACTCCATCTTCATTCAACCAAGCACATAAACAAACAAACGAGCTCGCGCTTCAGACGCAGGGTAAGCCATACCAAAAAGGGGATGCGGTGCCAAAACCAAACCTAAATCCACCATCCCTGGAGCAAAAGGCATCAGTCAACGAATGCAGAGCAGCTCAGGCCAGCGGCGAGGAGAGGGAAACGTCCCAAAGCTGCTGTTCAGACGCCCTCTCACGGGGCAGAGCCATAAGGTGGAGCTGCAGAGGTTTATGCAGACCCTGCTGTTCCCCCCTAGCCTAACACAAGCTGTAAGAGACTTAATATAAAGAGCCCTGGCCAGGCTGCTCCTTGCTCTCTGCAGTTGCTGTCCTAATTTCTGGAGGGTTTCTGCATGGTGTTATCATGGATATCAGTCTTCCCAGTCCTCTCTGTAGCTGAGAGATGCCCCTCAAACAAACACCACCTGGGAAAGCCTTGGGTCCACTTCAACCGTTTTCTCCCCCCGTCCCCGAACGCTCCGCGCACCCTTCGGCTGCTACGCACGTACACGCAGGTCGCACAGGCAGAAATAAAAATAAAGCCATGCAGAGGGAAAATTAAATTATTCCTTGATATTTTAATAATGTTCACGAAAAGACAGCTTATTGGATCAGTACTTCTGTATCCATCTCAGTTTATGAAATTAAAACCTTTGCAAGATTTAATAACTAGCAAAAATATATATATATATATTGGGGGGAAGATATCCCTCCAGCCTATAATTTTGCTTTTTTCCTTTTTATAATTTCCTTAAGCTACAGAGGAAGAATATAATAAAGTAGATCATTCTGTAGTTTGAAGTGTATGCTCAGGAGCCCAGCCCCATCAATAACCCACGTACTCCCTGACCGTATGTAGCACATAAGCTTTGGAAATGGGGTAATTGGAGCCAGATAAGCCAAACAAATGAGAAATGCGCTGAAACGTTGCCCAAAATCTGGGAACAAGTAGCACTCACAGTTTTGCTGAGAGTTTCAAAGAAGTCGCAATCACTTCTCTACTCTGCTTTAAGCTCCCACCCCCGTTTCCCTGCATAGGACCAGTTTAGGAACTCACGGCACCTCCTAGGTCACTACGTCCCGTCCCCTGGCGTCACCACCAACTGTGCCCTATCTCTCCTGCCATAAACAGACCCCTCGCTGCCTTCTGCCTTGCTCGGCATTTGCTCTCATCTGTCAAAACACTCCCTGCGAAGGCTGGTCCTGGATATCATTCCCTGCAGATCAGACGGCCTCTCGCTGGCAGCCCACCTTTCTTCTCGCTCATTATTTGCCTATTTGTTCTCGTGTTTACCTTTGACACGCTCTCAACAGCAATCAGAGCCAGCCCAAGTGCTGATGGGCTGGATGAGAGGAGCTCTTTTGATCTCCCCAAGCCGACCTGGCCTTTCCTGCCAGATAAGGACACCGAGGGTTGCACCGGGACGGCTGTGCAGTATCTCCCCGTGTGCCTCGGCCAGATGTTTGAGGCTGTTACAGCTCCCAGCGACACAGGCAGGATATTTGGATCAAGGATTTGTAGAGGCTTAAGCCCCCTTTTTTGTCCTGGGTCTGTTCTCTAAGTTAGTGCCCACCTATCACCGGCAATCTCCCAGCAGAACACAGAAGGAGGAGGTCAAATTGAACCAAGGCTGATAACTGAGCACAGGACCGTGATAAGTCACGGAGAAAAGATCCTTAACATGCAGGCTGAGCATCCAGCTTAAAATCCACACTGACACCTACTGAAATCCTGACAGCAGGCAGCCTTTTCCCTTTGCTTGCAGAATGGCATGTGTTCAGATAGCTCTCAAGGCCAAAATTCACTTCTTCAGATGGGCTAATTTGAGTTGGCCCATTAAGTATTCCTGAAACAGTCTTAGATAGTCAATTGTAATCTAGAAATGTTCTGTAGATAGGGCTCCAGCAGGAATCCTTGAAATAAACCACAGTAAAAAGAGAAAATGATAGTCCATAATAGAATCACTCCATTCAACATAATAGAAAATAAAGCATAATCAGGGATTTGAAGAGCGACACACTGTAACTAGGCACTACGCATTACTCATTCTCTTCAAATGATCAAAATTGCCAGGATTTTCTCATGTCTAGAGACCAAACAACCCCATAAAGAAACTGCTGAATATCAAGAGGAAGATTTTTCTCTACCAAGAAAAACCCTTTGGTGGCATTAAAGTCTCACAGTCTTCATCTTAAAGGCTGCAGACAATATTCAAAGGACCAATTTTAGATTCGACGATAGCCACGAGTGAGTCCCATTACACCTCTAAGCCAGCTTCCCAGCCTCCGGACCTCGCCGAACGATCATTTCTAGAACATAAGAGAATGAGGAACATTAAGCTCAAAGTGAGAGTAAATCTACCTGATGCATTGTTAAACTTGTCAAGCCTTTGTGACAAATTACCAGTACCTAACCTCAAGCACGAGTCGCCATTGTCGGAGACGAGCGTTTGTTGCTCGGTACGGCCTCCCTGCCTCTAGCACAGCACACACATAAATCTTGTTAGCGAACTAAGCATAACTAATGCTTTGTGTAAGCAGTTGTGTGTATGATTTGAGCGCCCAGGAATCCAGCCTTCCGAAACAAAGTGCCTTTCCCGGGTACTGCTGGTAGCTACTTAGTCAAGCCAGTAGTCGCTGCGCAGCCTTGGGACGCCAGTTCTGAAGCCGAATTCCCCTGATGTCACGATGTGACCCCGTGTAAGGAAATACAAGAAGAGGTCTCATTATTCCTAAATGTTTCATGCTCCAAGCTCCGGAGTTTTACGGTTATTGTGCAGAACAGTCAGACCTTGATGTGTTCACCTGGGAGAAAGCTTACAAAGGTCTGCTGTTCCCAAGAACGTATTTAAAGCTGGGTGTGAAAGCAGCAGCAATGTCATCTTCCCTCCTGACAAATCCCCCTCCTTCTGAGAGCAAATCAAACACACATCTAGTGATCGAGCATCCCGGAGCAATTGGCTCCCTTCAGGGCTGAGCAAGAGCCTCTCCCAGCAGCAGTCACCGTGTACGAGCCAGCCATCGGGGTTCCCATAATGAACGGAACTGGAAGCAGTCAGCATTAGAGGACAGAAGAAGGCCTAGGGGAGCTCTGGTATTAGCCATGAGAACCTGCAGGATTTGCTGTCAGAGCTAACTTAGTGCCTGATCTTCCTGCTGCACGGATGCTTCAGGAGATGAAGCCATCAGCACAACTCCGCGGTTCCTTCCCAGTGCAATAAATATTTCTGCAGCACACGTGAAAACTGGCACAGCAGATGCTTTACCATGTTATTAGAGAAAAGCTTGAGGGGTTTCTGGTTCCTGTGGGTCCTGCCAAAACTGAGAAGAACACAGCTGTGCAAGCCAAACACATACTTCTACCTGAGCTTTGACATTTACAGTTCCAGCCACTAAACATCTATCTTTTAATCAAGCCTGCCTGGCTCACCTTGTCCAACCCCCATTGCAAAGCAGTCTGACTTTTCTTTACCCCCAGACCTGGGCATCCCACAGCCTTTAGCACACGCATTCTCACCCCACCTCTGTCAGGCAGGGAAATGCTTTGCAAACAAGAAAAGGAGGCCCAGAGATCTTCGGTTCCCAACTCCCATCAAAATCTAAGTTCACCCATGCAGATCTGCCAAAGGGCAAGGAAAAAATCCGGAAAGCAAACTTCTTTTAATTCCCTCAGCTAGTGCCCAAGCAAGGGACCATTCTTGCTCCCATCCGGAAAACAGAACGGATTATTTGAATCCATCTATGCAAAGTTGCATTAATTTATATTATTAATATAATATATATTAATATATTTATATATTAATTTATTAAGGTCAGAAGCCGACAACAAAACGAAGCTGAAAAACCCTAAAGCCGGTCCTCTGCTGGCCCTCTGTCCCTCTTGGTGCCATAGAATCCCCCCTGCTCTGGCTGCGCTGTGATACCTGACAGGCCCAGAACCCCCCTTTGCAATATAGCTCGAGAAGGGGATGTTCGTGTTTTACATCAGCCTGTCGAAATTAATCCACGCTTCCTCATCCTTCTAATGCATTACACGGCCCTTCGATTGATACGCTCCTCCCTGGGAGGGAGCAGGTACATGTTCCGAGTTCCGCTTCGCTGTGTGCCATTGTGCAGGGAAACCGGAGTCTGTCACCCTCTTGTCATGTTGAGAGAATAATATAATTTAATCTTTACAGGCAGTTTAAATGAAGCTGCTCTACCCTGAAATAGATACATGGGTGTACAACACGCAAAAGGCAGATCCTTCGATAAACACGTTACCTCTGCCTCTATTGCAGCCGGGGACGTTAAAGGTGGCCAGGGTCGTGTGCCCCCAGCTCAGAAACTGTCACCACACGGAGGGGAACAAACCACGGTGTCTTTGTGCCACTTCTGGAGGTCAAACAGGTCTCCAGGTTCCCCTTTCTAATGCTTTTCCTTCAGTAGAGCAGGTGCAAGCTTTGCTGCTTGAGACCTCCTTCAGGCCAGCCCCATACAGAGTGCCCGCAGCACAGCTCCCATCCTCCTGCATCACACGAGGGATCGTTCCCTCCCCTCCACGACCTCACACAACATTTTCCACCCTGACAATCCTTCCTACACACGGTATCAGCCATCCCAAACTCTTCCTGCACCTACTCCTCCTGCAGAAGCCAGGGATGACCTCCCAGGGCAGGCACAGGCACCAGTAAGAGCACTGCTCGTTTTCACCCACAGCACCCATGTACCTCAGAGATGCTCCGAAAGGTCCCCGGGGCGGCTCGTTCCCCGTGCTTGGCAGTTTTGGGTTCCCAGCAGGGAACTGGGATGATGCAGAGCTGGGGAGCCCTGACCAGCCCTTGCGGTGACCTGCTTGCTATCTGTCTGTGGGTTTCTAAATGTATCATTCAAATATCATCAAATAACCCGTACTCCAATTTCCTACCACTCCAGCTTGCAGCACACAACACTTGTCCTCTCCAGAGAAAGAAAGTTGCAATCAGTTTGAAAAATCTTACGCATTTCTGAGTTGGAAAGTGTAATCCCTCTTTAAGCAAATACTTATTTTCTATTGCTCTAACACACTCTTGGCGACAGCACTTAAATTTGGAAACAAACTCCCCCTGCCACCTGAGAGACATAGTTTGTGTGTTCGGTTACGGAAGGCCAACAAATGGAGGGCTTTCAATGCCAGAGGGACCCTTGGAGCAATCAGTGGCTTGTAAAAGAGCGTTTCTGTCTGGTGCTCAGTGGTTTGGGGGCTTTTACACGTTTGTAAGTGATTTTTGCATTTGTGGTCTTGTGGGACAAATAACATCGGCTGGAACCAAGCAGCATGACTAAGTATAACACAAACTTCCTTGCAAGCCTCTTCTGGCAGAGCTGAAAATTCACCTCCACCGAGGCAGCTGTTACAGCAGGCACTCGGGCAGCTCCGAAATGGAGGCCAGGCACAGTCTCAGCTGCAAGAGCTCTGCTACGAGGATAAATAATCCCTCAGGGGATTAAAACAGATTGCTAACTGCAGAAAGGCTCCGGAGGCAGTTTTGGGGACAAGCAGCCAGGGCAACTGCCCAGAGCCGTGGTCTATGGGACAACGCCACGAAGCCATGCTAAGAGCCAGGCACTGGGGAGGGGTAGCTGCACTAACTGCAGCTCAGCAGCATTCCAGCCCACAGGAAATTCCACCTAATCAAGCCCCATTCCCATTCCTCTCCTAATGGAGATTTTCTGATCATGGGCAGGACAAATCCCCCACCCTTGCTAAACTGTGGCCACGACTGAGTTGGAAGGCTTCCTTTCTTCACTCCCTTGTGCAGCTTACACAGCTCAGCCCTAGAGCAGCCCGTTAGAGCATTTATTCTGACATCCAGTGTATCACCACCTGCTAAAAACCACCCATAATCCTGTTTGGAAGTCAAAGCTTCTGTTTGGGAAAGCTTCTCTGCAAGAGCAGCCCCGAGCCTTACAGCTCCCATTCACCTTGTGCAGGCCTGAAAGTGATCCACGAAGTTAGCTGGAGAGAGAGGTTTGCTGAAGCAGTTTCTGATGTCTCTCCTTCGAAGAAACGTGACAACGCCGAACAAACAGCTGAACGAGTGTCTTAAGTACAGCCCCACAAGGCCCTGGAGCTGCAGATGCGGCACGCGGTGAGCCCTGGGAGCCCCATTTCCAAAGGGATGGCTTCTGAGCGGTGCAGAAATCTGTAGGCACATCCCTGCCCCATGCAGCGAGCGACAAGCAGGAGAAGAAAGAACAGCCTGTACAAGCCAGAGAGCAGGTACAGAGCAGGAACACAGCTCGCTGCACAGCGGAAGGGCACGGTAAGCCAGCCTAGTGCTCAAGATACGGTCAGTCCGGGCAAATGAATTGCAGCAGCTCTGTGCTTCCCCATTCCCTCAGCAGAGCTGCCTCAAGTTTTCCGCCACAGGCTCTCAGCCTGCCCCAGTTGCAGGTTTCTATTAGCTAAATCTCAACCTAAGAGATTCTCAAGAGCTATGGCGAAGGCTGTTTCACCTCCTGAGCAGTGCAAGGACGCTCAGCTCCCACCACAGAAGACACTCCATGACTTTGTGGTACTCAGTGAATCGTTCCCCACATCCCATAGCAGCCACTGCAGAACCAGTTAGACATTTCTAGGCAATGCACAAGTGCAAGATGACGTTGTGCTGGATCCAAAATTTTATCAGGAATGTCTTGTAAGCTTCTACCTCCGTGTGTCTGTAGGCATGGATTCCAAGAGGAACAGGAATCCTGTTTTCCTCCGGCTTTGCTAGCTAAGCTGGGCTGCCAGGCTCCGTGGCGGGCAGCTGAGCATCTGGAAAAGCAGCACACAGACTGCCGTGGCATGGGCATCCCAGCTGCAGAGCATCCCTGCTACCTTCTCTCAGAAACACCACGTGTCAGGAGGTCTGGGTTGCTTTTTTGGTTTTTGATTCAATACCAGGATTTATGGTTTTGAGGCGTTTCTAAGATTCTGGCTTCACTTTGTGATAAAATTACCTGTGTCGGGAAAAGGGGGTGAACGTATCACAAAAACGTTTCAAACATTTTGACATCTTCCACAAACTGCAGCTCCAAGGTTTGCTGTGGGCTTGGAGCACACTGGTGCTGAACTTCCCAAAGCGGTGGGAACTCCGTACTGCAGTCAGTCCTAGCCTGGGGACCTGACCCCAAAAGGCTCTATAGGTACTAAAGAAGTGAGCAAAGTTCCCGATGGAAAGAGACACCGAGGTATTGATTTTCAGAGGGAAAAGTACTTCCAATTCTCTAGCCTCATCCTGCTGACGTACAAGAAGCTGTATTAATTCGCAATAAAATTAGGAAAAGAATGAGGTGCCTTTTGTATGGAAAAGCCTGTAACTACAATAGGTACTGACCATGAATATAAATGGGAACTTATAGAAAAAAAATAATCAGGCCAGGCAAATTAGCCAGTGCTAAAAGCCTAGATATAGCCTACACGTGCCAAATGTTACTCTGGAGAAATCTTGTAATTGCTTTAAGGATAGGCTTAAGATACTGTAAGTAAAGGCCATTCAATAAGGAAGCAGAGAGCATAGCAGGCAGCTACCGGGAATGTCAGCGTGTAGAAAATGCTTCTTTCCATCTCCATCTAGTGGGTCAAACGAGCTATTGCTTTCTCCTGAGATGCTTTTATGGCATCACACGCGGAGAATTACCCTTGTTACATAACAAGCCTTTCAGTCCCTTAATTCTTTCCCCATGGCTTTCCTCTGTTCCTCTAGCTGCCTCTCTCTCCGTGTCCCTCTCTTCATCGCAAAAGAGTGATTCCCTAAGTTCCTCCATTTTGCCTAATGGCATTCATTGCACATTAGGGCCATTTTACAGTGAGATTTACAGCAATGTCACGAATAGAGAAAATTGTTGTAAAATAACCACGGACAACATTATAAAACGGCAATAAAATCAGCAATAATGCACAGCTGTGTATTTATGTCTGCCACCTGTTCCTTTTTTTTTTTTTTTTTTAAGCCACCTCTAATCAGATCAACCGGTTCGGCAAAAGAATGATCTGATAATGCTTCACATGAAAGCAAAGGTCCGAATTTCAGGCAGCTATCCCAGCCATTACACACGGACACAAAGAGCATCCTCCGTGCACACACGTACACGTGCATCAGGCACAGGAACAGCGGAGACATCGTTCAGAGTGGTCAACAGCAGGGCAGTCATCAAATAACCATCTCTACGAGCAACACATGCACAAAAACATGCATGCACCCAGAGACACGTACTATAAATACACATCTGACCACGTGTTGTAGGCAGCTACATCCATCTGCTCAGGCGTTCACAGGGTCCTAATCCCCTGTTCCCAGACTGACCTGGAGGTCCCATGTGGACAGGAAGTCCTTGGCCACGGCCTGCAGAAAGCTGGCTGGCCACTGGGCTGATTCCTCGGTGTAAAAAGAAAAGAGGAAGATGTCAGCTAGAGAGCCAAGCCATGAATTGTAGGTCGGTGACAGGGGAATCTTAGGAAAAATGAAAACTAAAAGAGACACGGAGCCAGAGAGGTGCAGGAAAGGTGCAACACGGTCCCTGAGCGCCTCTGGTCACCCTCGTGGTTCAGAAATTATCTAATAAATTGGCAGGTGCTGCTTTTCTAAGGCAAAAATCAGCAGATTTGGAAGTGTGGTTTATGTATATGAACATCTACCTGTAAGTGCAATGTTAATTAGCAAAGGTCAGAACCACTTCAAATATTTCAGAGAACAGAATTGACTTTGGAAGTACAGCTATAGATATTCTTCTGTACACCCACGCATGATCTCTCTCTATATATACACTCATACATACATACACAACTGCCTCAGGTCAGCAATAAAACAATGGATTTATACCTTCCAGATCCGGTCTCTAATACGTTCTATTGTTATTTTTGTTGGCAACAAACAGACGTTTTTGGTCAGAAGCAGAGGTTTCCACGCGCCTGGCTCTCAGCGCACAGCCCTGGCTGTCCAGCTCGCCGTGTGCTGCTCCTCTGGGTCAGCCCTGTACAAACTGGGCATGTACCGATACATGCGGACACTTTCCTGTGGCCCTATGTCTTTTTATCAGGCAAAATTCCCCCAAACACATCAGTCTGTTACCATTGCTCCAGCCTGGGGAACCCATGACCTGCATGTGAGCCAGAGCTTCCTTCTCTCCCTGAACTCCTCGCTGAATTCAGCTTGAGGGCCAGGAGAGAAAGCTTGGGGGAAAACAAAGTAATGTTAGTGAAGAAGAAGGAGATAAGTCTGCCTTCACACCGATGAGGGCTGCAGCACATCCCCACCCCTGGGTGAAAACAAGTGGCCACAGGGGATTCAGCACAGCAGCCCTCATGTCAGATGATAAAGGCTGAAGAGTAAGTAAATGGTGAGGCTGAAGGAGAATAGTTTTGTCCTTTAGTCTAGCTTCCAACACAGACCATCCATGGCGGGCTGCAGTTAATATTTCAGCTCCAAATATGCCGTCTGCTTAGCGCCGGGGTGGTTTGCCAAGCCCATCCTTCCCCCTGGGCAAGGGAGAGTGGACTGAGAGCAGCCACTGCTCGCAGGGAGCGGATTTCCTATGGTTCGCAACTTGCTTTCCACCTCTGGCAAGCATTTCTACATCCAACACTCCGAAATAATTGCTGTGGGATCTGTGAACAGCCTGGTGCATTTAGATATCCCCATTTGCTTTATGGATCGTTTTGTGATGAACAAGGGCAGAACGGCTGCCTTGGGTAACATCCAACCAACAGTGATAAAAAGCAGCCCTGTGCGCCGTACCACCTAGGAGGAACGTGTGAAAGGGGCTGTCAAAAAACATTTGGGTAAACTATCAATAACCGCTCTTGTGCAAACCACAAAACTCTCTGGAACGGAAAGCGCATGGGCTGAATTTTAAATGTCCTACCCTGCTGCAGTCAGAGCCACCGCAGACGGTGAGCGGTCGCACTCGAGGCGCTTCTGTTCGGATGCTGCAGCTCTGCCTACAAACAGTGGTTAACACACGTCGTTAGCAGCCACCTCCGAATTAGGAAGGAGTTTTCACTGCACGGATACCCAACGGGTAAGACGTTAGAAGAACCTGTAAATGAGAGCAAGAGTAGAGCTGGTGAAAAGTTTCCGCTGAAAAGCAGCTTTAAGCGAGCAATGCTTCGCACACAAAGGGCCTGCCGTCAGTGAAAGGATCCCCAGCAGGGATGCAGTGAGCAGGTCTCGTGCTCGCTCCCTTTTCCACCTGCCCAGATTTCCAACCCCAGCCCCAACCCCCAGGGTCCAGCAGAGCTGGGTGACCACGGCGTGACGGCAGTGCCAAGGAAAGCAGGGCCCAGCAGGGGAGGGCACGGGAGCACGTGGTGCCTGAATTACAGCCCTTCCGAAGTTCAGTCTGAATCATTTAAGTACCCCAATGCTTATTCCTCTTGAATATTAGATATATTTTCATTGCTGTTAGAAAACTCCGAATGGTTGGAGTTGTTTTCAGCTCCAAGTTGAAAAACCCTCAACCTCTTCTAGCCAAGAGGCACAGAACAACTCCGTCTCAGTTGAACAAACAGTAATGATATTATAACACAACAAAACACCGTACAAGAGATCTGCTCGGAGCCGTATTAGCCTTGATTTTACTCATCACCGAGTCACACACGGAGCAAGTGAGGTGTGAGAGAGGCTCCAGGACCATTAGCAAACCCTTTTCCTTTCTCTGCTCCTCAATTCACCCTCCCCTGCCCTGGGCATAATGAAGTTTTCTCTAACTCCCAAGCTTCAAGGCTAAATGCATTAATAACTGTAAAACACTCTTCCCTCGGTAGCTAGATGAAAAGAATATAGAAATTAAGACAATGTATACAAGATTATTATAATGGGGATGATACGAAAGCCCTTGTGGAAGTGCTTGAAGGCCATTGGATGAAGTCACTCAGTGATGACCCTAAAGCTATAATGAGCTTCTCATCTCGTACAGCTTCTCCAACTAATATAATACGGTGGTGAAAAAAAGGAATATCAGCCTTTTGTGAAACGCAGCCCGAAGGCAAATCTTTCCTTAACACAAGTTCTACGGGTCAAAATAGGATCAAGAATCTTCATCACTAGCAAGCAAATAATTACCCCAAAGGTGAAAGACAAGTAACTGAGGACCCATCCAAATTACACGCCGCTAGCCCAGCACAAAGCAGAAAGATTTCTAATGTGGTGATCTTTCTCATGGTTATTTGTCACAAGTGGTCCTTTATCTGGCGGTTTCTGAGGAAAAGAGAAGGATCAATTCTGGCAAAGAAATCTCTACCCTGCAGTTGGATTTTCAAAGCTGTGACAGATCATATGGACATTGTACAGAAATGAAAAGAAGGTCAGGCAACACAGGCAGCCTGGCAGTTAGCGTTGCATTTGAGATGCATGAAGGATCAAGCAATGATAAGCTTGATACCGTGCTGAAGTTAACAGGACGGTACACAAAGCAATAACGAAGCACGAGCTTCAAAAGCACGACCCCACTCCTGTCCACAAAGGCACGAAAATTAAAACCGAAGCTTGCACAGAAGCTTGTGAGGAGTGTGGCTGTGCAAGACGAGAGGGAGGCAGAAATTCAAAGCCTTCGTTTTCAAATATTAAAACATCACCATTCAAAAACTGGTGGGAGAAATGAATCCACATGCTTCACTGCTCCTAGCAAGCGCTTTCTCAGTGCAAAACCCCTGGAATTTTGTTTATTTTTGAATTTAAAATTCTTACAGACATCTTAAAACTTTCAGCCAGCTCTGTTCTGCACAAAATCAGGCCACCGGGGTGTTGTTGGGATGGTTCGAGGCACCCTCCAAAACCAGTGAAATTCATTTCACATAGCCCTTAGTGTTTAAACACCATTCCTTAGGCAGATGGCAAGCGACCCAACCAATTTCAGCCACCCACACTGCACGACTGCTGCACTTGGGAGCTACCTCTCGTGCACGTGAAAACCGCAGGTGCCTCGCGCCGCGATGGGATGAACGGGGCATCTGAGGGTGGCTTAACTGCCCGCGAAGCGTATGGAAATAAGGAAACTTCCAGCTGAGTTATGCAGCCTGCTCGCGCCGGTGATAAAGTACAGCTTGTGACAACGTGCTGCTCTGAGTTAGCAAATCACAGCATTATTGTTATTTTATTTGGCTGCTGCGGAGGGAGGCATTTAAGAGCTTAGGTCAATACCAACCATTTTTAGAAACGCCAGACATCCGCAGTTAAGAGGAGCCTCAGCTGCAGACTCAGCTCTTCGGAGACAGGCCGTGAACGCGCTTCTCCAGACGGGCACCCAAAAGCGGAGGCACTCAAACCCAGCAGCTGCAGCTGGAGTAGTTGGCCCCGGTGTTTATTTCTCCCCAGCCCTCGCAGTTTTGTTTACCGAGACCAGGAGATGGACCGGCCAAGAATGGGTTAGGAGGCATAAATTTAGCACTCTGGGAATTTTGTCATTCCGATCGTGTTTGCAACGAGCATGGCATCATTCCTTATCATGGCAGGCGAGACCCCGAGGGAAGGAAAGAACTAACAGCTCTGACACACGCCAAGGACCTGATTCACCCTTACTTTACACCAGCTTTCTGTGCCACTGCAATTCAGTCGGAAACGGTGTGAATCAGCCCCGTGATTTTTATCAGGGATCTAGCTGGCTGCTTAATTCTGAAACAAAATAAAACACAGAGTTCGTAGTCGTCATCCTGGCACCACGGAAGAAAACACAGAGCCGCCTTCAGACCGGGTCTGAAAGGGACAGACCTGTCCCTGCTGCAAAGTGAGCCTGCCACAGAGTGCAGCAGGGCCTGGATGTGCCCTGAGGACTGCGGCTTAGCTCACTCCACCTTCCTCCCACTGCTTAGTTCCTTCTCCACTTGCTTTTATCCCACCTTGTCCAAAGCTACAGATGTTGTCTACCAAGCACAAGCCGACTGTAGGAGGGTCACAGCTCTCCTTATGGCAACGGTTCTGCTACTGCAGAATAAAAAGTCAAAGAAATTTCCCCTCTGGTAAGTTCCTATCACATGTTGGGCTGTCTCCAACGTCCGCCCCTGTCCTGCAGGGCTGACTATCACTTCCATCCACACACATCCACATCCACACACAAGAAGTGCCTGCAACCTTCCCGAGGCAGCAAGTGGTGAACCCGACACATTTCAGTGATGCTGACACATCACCAAGGTTGTGATCGGGACACAGAATCCCAACGCCAGTAAAACTCAAACTCACCACGGTAACTCGATGTAATAACCAGGAAGGAAGGAGGACAAGAAAATTTAAAAAGGGAAGAGGGAGGGTGATGAGCACCCAGCAAAGAGGGGAAAACATATTTATCTGAGGACTGCTTCCAAGAGCTGCTTGGTGCAAGCTGCCACACGCACCAAGGTGCCACCAGTAGCAGGTAGCGTGGGCTCGCTGTTGCTTTTCTCCTAGGTGGAAGTGCAGCTCCGACTCTCAGAAGTCCCTCTCCTCCTTTCCCCTTAATCAGGAACCTTAACCACACGGAGCAAACAATGATCTTGGCCTAATTTGCAATGCTTAGCTAAGATCTGTCTGCATTTAAGTGCTATGTCAGTGTATTTGCTGTAGGTATTAAGACAGTTAGTCATCTCTGCTGCTGAGCCTACAGCAATATTGCTACAACTTCAAAGGCCCTTACTGAGAATAATATCTTTTGGCTAATTAAATCAGGATATAATGTAACAAAGTTTTTTTTTTTTTTTTTTTTTTTTTCCTCTTCCTTGAGTTTCTGCTTTCATAACCTAATCAGGCATTTTACTGGGTGAAACATCTCTATTAAGTCTCTCATTTCTCAGCCACATGATACAAAAACAGGATGATAATTGAGGCTGCATAATTGATGCGCGCAATGACAGAATATAGAAAAGGGCTCCATTAGCCAGGTCACATCATTAGCATACATTACGTTCAACAAGATTGCTCTCTTCACCTCCTATTTATTAATGGGTTAATCCAGTCCCATCAGCCTGAATACATCATTGTTTAGGTCCTTTCCTGTAAGATACAGTAGCGGTGTTACCTTAGGAGAGAACTGCTGCCGAGGGTAATAAAACCCCCGACGTGTCAGCGTTGCAGCGGTGCTGTTTGCAGGAGCGCTCGGCTCCTCTAAAAGCCAGGGCTGCAGTAACATCTGCAGCACCGACACATCGTCGGCAGCACAGGTCCGAGCAGAGGGGGAACTCTGCAAGGACACGTGTGAGATGCTGCCAGGTCAGACCACACATGGGTTCCTCCAACGATCCCAGCGTCTAATCCGCCTCCGATTTCCTGTCTTGGTGACCGTGTTTCTCGGCGAGAAGAGAGTTCATTTCCTTCCCTGCTGCAGCTGACATAGACAACAGCTCCTGTGCCAGAAGAAATTCAGAGCTAAAATGTTTTGGCCTTATGAGTGCTCTGCCCTGCTCCAGAGGTGCGGATAGGTGGTTATCACATTGGCTTCATTGAATTTGCATTAAGAAATCGTGACCCTACAGAAACCGGCCTTGTAAATTCGGTATATAATTAGGTGCCTGAAGTTAACCTGTGTCTCTCACATTCCTCCTTGTACGAAACCCAGAGCTGGGTTACAAAATCCCTGGAACTTCAAACCTCACTATTCAGAGGCAAGTCTCGGCCAACTGAAATGTTCGTTCCTGGATTATCTTCTAACAGTAACCGGTGTGTGATCTCCCAAACTGCTCTTCTGACTGTACCTTTTCAGTTTATTGTTTTAGCACGTGGAGAGATCAACTGAGCTCAGAGCTCCATTGTGCCAGACGGAACACGGGTAGCCAGATAAATGACAGGGGGAGGAAGAGCTATTATTCCCATTTCACATCTAGGTTCAAAAAACCTACATGACTTGTCTCGTCACATAGAAAAATCTATAACAGGAGGAAGTGAAGACATATTTCTGACTGTAGCCATGCTCCTTACCTGTGCTAATTAACCTGCCCCAAGGCAATAATTATCCACTTCCTTTCCTGGCCTATCTTGCTCCCCTCCACCAGAAACGGAACAGAAGCAGCGAGGCCAATCTCGGATGATGAGAACTTGAAATGGTGAATGGCTTGCTCACGATCCACTTACTGCTCCTTGAGGAAGAAACCAGTCTTTGTAAATCGACTTCCTCTTATTCTGGGAATCTGCAGATCAAGCTATTGCACTGCTTGTGTGAGTGACGTCCCTACAATGCAGAGAGCACCGAGCCCCGCAGTTAATCAGCGCTGCCAGGTGCGCTTCTGCCTAGCAGTGCAGCCTGCTTGACTCCGCTCCTTGAGCAGAGTAGGTGCACAAACCATTCTCATTTTCATATCTCATTCAGAAAGTGACACAGAGAGACTTCTGCGCTCGAAGCCGGTGATGCATTGATACATTTACTAGCATATCATCATCAGTACTGTGGCTGCGACATGAACATAATCTGCTGTGTTGGATCTCTCAGGCACGTTAGAGTTATATTAATAAGACAGCAGGTTGTCAGCTCTCCTAGTGAAGTACCAGAGGTTTTTTTTTTATAAACGCTTAATAGTAGCAACTCGCAGTTTAGAAGCTCTGAAGTAAAATATAGGCTCCTATCTCTTAACTAGCCTTTCATTCATACTATTTTTTTTCAAGATTGGTATGGGAATACAGCACAAAATAATTACTCTGAAGGCCTCCACTAGAGCAAAGCTCTCAAACAGCAAGACAATGTACCTTTCCACCTACCCAGGATGCTGAATTAAACCGTACACAGTCCACAAAAATCTTCAAGTCCCACAGGAAAGTAAAAGGAATTGGTAACAGTCACTTTAAACGAAGAGGGCACTGCCATTTCAGTTCATATAAATAGGGAAAGGAAGGTCAAACGTGCCCTTTGCAGCTGGACCCTCTGCCCCAGCCCTCCACCAGAAAACCGAGCTGGCTATTTTGCTGCAAAAATATTCTCCCAAATTCAGCTAGCATAAGCTATTGCGTATTTGTCTATTTTATATTGCTTTTTAATGTGCATCATTTAAATCATTTTCATTCTGGGTCTGATCAAAAATAGTTCACATCCAAAGCCAAATAAATCCTCACTGAAAGTGCATTTTCCCTGTGAAAACTCACTGATTATGGGACCCGAAACCGCAATCAGCATGAAATAGCGCGGCTTGATTTCACTCTTCAATCTGTGTGCCTCGATTCAGATCCCTGCCCAGGCCAGCTGATGACAAGGGGATGGTCCCAGGGCTACGCAGCACCGTCCATGTAGGAATCTCTCCAGCACCACGTTGACTTGAGCACCCCACTGACACCCAAAGGACTGAGCACCCCACTGACACCCAAAGTAAGGACCCTACTCTGGTTTTAGTCAGGATTTACTCGGCAAATTCTGGCTGTTTTGTACGTGGCCCAGCAACTAGCTGTGGAAAAAAATCAGAATCTAGGGATTTGCCCTGTCCTGGAAAAGGCAGGTTGGGATACCAACCACTAATCGGGACTAAAGTTTAAGAGAAAAATAATCAGTAGAGCTGTAAGTGGCATAAAACAAGGGAGGCTGGATCCACAGCTCCATCTGCCTTCTCCCCTCTTCTGAAGGGAGGAAGCAACCAAGCCCATTTATTTTCCCATGTGCACAAGACCCCACGTACACACACCCTGCAGGGGGCTGTAAGGGCCTGGGGTTTCTTACTCTCACACCAAGTCGGATTTTAGTGCTGAGGAGAGTGGTTTTACTCTCTGATAAGGTCAGCATAGCTTACCCACAGAGACGGAAAGGAAAGGGCTCTTTTAATTGCATTAATTATGATACATTCTCTTTTGTTTCTGATGACTGTTGCATTTTAGGATCCAGGAATGGTATCGCTGAATTTTAATCAGAGATCTGAACAAGCTACTGAAATATGATTAGTTTTTCTATCTGACACTGTGATTACTGCTTAGGAGACATCTGCTGTTGCATAAAATCAAATCTTCCTTTTCTGCCTTCCATTGTGTCAACGCGGGAGCTTTTCTCTTTTTTTTCGAAGTAGGTGGAGACATTCTCAAGAAGCACCCCGGCCCGGGAGGTGCTCAGTCTTTGGCACCACGTGCCCTCCGAGAACACTGTGGCACACCTCTCAGATGGAGTTTGCCCTTTGCAAGACCCCCAGGCTGACAGATTGCCCACTTCGAGAGTACAGCGGGGAAGAAAGCTTGATTGCTGTGCACGCATTTGCATGCGCAGGATGTGGCCCTTCTCTGTGTTGCAGTTGGGGCTGCCAACTCCTCCCGTTCTCGTGGCTCGCCGTTTCTCGTTGTCCTTGTGACACCTGGTCACGGGAATCGCTTGAACAGCCTGCAGCTGGGTCTCCGCTCCTGCTAGCATGTGCTGCTGAAACGCTCCTTCAAAACAAAATATGTTGCTCTCATCCGGGCGGGTGAAAAGGCCTTTTGCAAGATGACTTCATCAGAGCGCAGACGGTGGCTTTGGGCTACGCGTTTAAAGCCTGATCTCGGGAGGTGCTGATCTCAACGGGGGCTGAGGGCAGCACTCAGCACCTCGCAAAGACAGCATCCGGCAAATAAAGGTTGCAGCAGAGAGGGAAGAGAGGGAGAGAGAGGAAGAAAAGAGAGAAGAAAAAAAAAAAAAAGAAGAAAGAAAGAAAAGATCATATTTTTCACATCTGACCTCAAAGCTGCTGGGACTGCTGTGAGGCATTTTTCCCACCCAGGTTGGTCTGTTCTAAAAGGATGTGGGCATCAAAGAGAAAACATTATAAAATATCCATCTTCCCCTCGCCTGCATTTTGCCTGTAATAGGTCTCCCACTTACACTGTTATTTCCCCCCCCTCATCTCACCACAGAACAGAGGACGGCTGCTCACAAGGCTCATTAATATGCATAAAGTGCAGTATAATTAGTTGCCACAGGTAACCCTTCTATAACTGTGTGAATTGAGCTAATGTGCAAATATATGAAGCACTGCAAGCAGGACGGTGTAAGTAAAAGTCCCCCATTTCATAAAAGGAAATATTTGAATAATATGCAAATGCGCTGGATGTTATTAACAGGATGTCAAGGTTTGACAGTCCATGTTATTGTGGAAATAAATGAGTTTTGACACAAATAACTTAGATATGCATTGATTTTTTGAGCAAACGTTGTAATGAGATGTTATGTATTGTAGTGCAGGTTTATACAGATTTTGATGACTATTAGGGGGAAACATAACAGTGGATCAATTATTAATGTATTCATTAATATGCTCCAATGTGTAACAATAATTATTTTCTTTCCTTTCTCCCACCCCCCTTCAAAATGCAGTTCCTCTTGCATATTTAATATACCTGCTTGAAAGTATAGAGAGCAGAGTCAATATAGGATTCAAATCAAAGATGTCGGGAGAGATGAAATTGTTCCAAAAATAAAAAAGACTGCACCTAATATCCACTGACCAATACTACACAAATGCTCCTCATACTCTGAATTTCTTTGCTGTAACTCCCCGGAGGAGGCATTAGCTTCTGTTCTTTCAAGGAACCCAGTTCCCATGCTGGAGCCCATAGCCAGGTCAACACTTCCTAACGTTGGTCAGTGAGCTGATGTGAATTTCCATTGTGCTGGCACTTGCTGCTGAGAAGCAGAGGAAAGATGCATCCGGAAAGCATTCAATGCCTAAGGACAAACATCTGCTGAAATAGCTCGCTGGCCAAGTTCACCAACAGGGGAATCTGCAGTTGATCCATTCTGCTGAACCTGCCAGATGTCCTTGTTTTGTGCCATCCCGTCCTGATGTCTAAAAGGACTGTCAGGGAGTCCCGGTAGGTGTTTTGGAGTCCTGTGCGGGAGGACTATCAGAGCCCTCCTCGCTGTACTCACTGTCACATTTCAGAGTGCTCCAAAGGGCAACTAATGGTGTGTGG
This sequence comes from Nettapus auritus, assembly GCA_011076525.1. Taxonomy (NCBI): domain Eukaryota; kingdom Metazoa; phylum Chordata; class Aves; order Anseriformes; family Anatidae; genus Nettapus; species Nettapus auritus. Next base: position 17,396,759 of record CM021774.1, read on the forward strand.
AAGGGGATGTGCAAGCAGTCCGCAGGGGCAGAACAGCAGCAAGAAATCCTGAGCTGATGGAAACCGCTACGGATTTAGCTAGACTCTTTTTAACATTCCTCCAACACCACTTCCATCACCCTAGACTTGCGTAGTCATTGGCGCTGGTGCAAAGATGCTGCAGGACCTAGAAGGACCACAGGAAGGTGCCCCAAAAAGCCAGTAACATTTTAAGGATGAAGATAAACAACTGAGCCTTCATCTCATCAAGATATTAATTTTGCTGTCACAGACTTACCCGTGCAGTGAATCTTACTGCTTTGTAGGACCTTCTATAATATTCTCAGGTTAGAACATTCTAGCCCTAAAAGCTTACACCATAACAGAGTCGGACACGGAAGTCAAAGAATATTTCAGGACAAACTCTCTCCCAGTTGTTTCATAAAGAGTAACAGAGCACCAATTATTCTGGCAGGTGGCCAGTTGAAGAGGTGTAGTCCAATTTGTGAGTATGGTCCTTGGCACCTCTGTCAAGAGAAGGGTATTTGGAGGGGTAGATGAGAGGTTCCTCTCAGCTTAGGCTGGCGAGTACTGTCAAAGGTTTTTTGTCTTCTTATGAGAAACGGGCACAATCCACTTCTTGGATCAGCTGAAAATGTACTGTGTGAAATTCCCCAACTTCGCAAGAATACCAAACACAAAGCTCAGTCCTTCCAGTGATCTGCCTGCCACACAGAACAGAAACTCCTTGCTGCTTGGCATGGTTAGCTAATAGGTACAGGGAAGTTGATTCTGGCCTGTAGAGAGTGGAGGCAAATTGAAGATGTTCTGTTGACCTTTCTCCATGATAGGTAGGATTCATCTTACTTAACTTTAGCTAAATTTAATGGCCTCAGCCATGGTGATTCATCCTAAATAACTAAAGACACCTCCAGATTGTGCTCTCTCTCTCAGCAATAGATAAAGCCTGGATGATTAGTTCAAACTTGATGTCAGCTTTCAGAAAAGTTTTGTACGGCTGCTGAACTCAGTGACCCAGCAACTTCCAAGTACCACGGGACCTGGGAACTGCGGCAAGTAAATATTTATTTCCATCAACACCACGATTCTTTTTAAACTGATGAATTACGATTATTAGTTGATGCCCTAGGACGACAAGTTACAAAAACTTGTTACTCCGTCAGGAGTTTTATAGCTATTACACAGTTTTATAGCTATTAACTTCTGAAACAGAAGTTAATTTAATACCCAACGATTTGCCGTGATGCTACATGAGCAGCTATGTCCCCTATTTAAATGAGACATTCCTGCAATAGGGATCACCATGACGAGGTTTAATTGCTTGTTGGCTGTGATGTGAACAAGAACATGCTGGAGTCAAGGTGGCAAAAGAACCAAAGAGAACCTAAGCCTGGATACCCCACGCCCTGAAAGTGGGGAAAATAAAAGGAAATCCAATACCAGATTTTAAATTGTGGCTAGAATCAGAGGTCTAGAAGAACTAAGGAGCACATCTGCTAATTGTGTGCATGTCATAAACAGTGGGCTAGCTAGAGATTCACTGCCTAAACCACTCGCTTCATACAGCCAATTAGCATGCTACCTAACCCATTAGCTGGCATTACCGTGGGTATCACAGTGCACAAAGAAGAGGGTCATGTAATTATAACATGATCCAGGTGACCTTTTGTACCACAGGTAACACATCGTGCCTCTCACGCTGCCTACCACTGGCCAGTAGGCTTCAGACAACTCTGAATCGTTCAGCGACAGACAAGATTTCAGAAGTGTTTCCAGCCTTGAAGCATCCACAATAATAAGTCATTTGAGGTCTCGTGTTTTCAGGAACAGGTACTGATTTTCAGGGGCAGATGAGATGCCTTGAACATTTGCTTCGGAGATAATAACTCTCTGATGGATTTTGCTCACAGACAGTCATCATCGCCGGGTAAGCGAATCTGAAAGCAGCATGAGTGTATAATTGACCGCACACCGGGGTCTGGAGCCGAGCATGGAGATGTAACCAAAGAACAGTGAAAAGCTTCAGCTGCCAAGAGGAGGAAATATTTTCTTTAGCCCATAAAAAACAGTCCCCTAAAAGTGCAGGCTTTAAAACTCAAAGCCAAGTTTTCACACATGACTTCTAAAGCCTACCAACATCATACAAACCACTCCCATTCGCTTCGGTATTTCACAAATTCCAATCACTCGCAGACAGAGTGAAAATAAAGCTGCCCGTTCCTACAAATACTAATATTTTTACAGGCATACCTCTTAGTGCTACAGAACATGTCCTGTGTTTATCAGTTGCGTTTATTTATAAAAGTGCTGTCTCCCATCACTGGCTAACATCACGTTGCATATTTGTGCAGTGCAGCAGAAGAGAATAACTGGGATTCCTGCTAGAAAGCCTAAAGAAATCAGTTTGTGTTGGTTATTTCCGAGCCAGTAACAATACTATACAAAAGTACAGCATTTTTCCTGCAGCAATATCATGATGTCTGCAAAAGATCACCTCCCAGGCAAAAGGACTGACAGCTCAGATTTAACCCAGGCAATGCCAATCAGAGGCAGACAATACTTTTGAGTGACAGCTCCTACTTCTTGCTTTGCGCTTAAAAATAAATAAATAAATAAACAGAAAATCTCCCAAAAGAAGAAAAAGAAATCTTGTCTGCTCTTTATGGGTGTGGAAATTAGAGCAAGGAGGGATGAAGCGACAGATCAAATTCTTCTGGTCATCTCTAAACCAAGCAGTGAACACAGTGCAGCGCTCTTTAGGGCTCTGGTCCCCACTCATCCAGACAGGGCACCCAGCCAGGATACTTTATAGCTTCCCATTCGTGCACCCACATTTCTTTTGTTCAGCAAAAAGCAAAGCACAGGTAGGGACAGAAGACCTGAGGAGTGATGCACAGCCCAATTTTGCCCCCGGACGTAGCCTGGAAGCACACTTAGTGCTTCCCCAGTCTGGCTGATGTCCCTCAGCTATTTCCCGTGTAGCTCACCAGCCGACACAGCAGCCCTCAAGCTGCTCTGGCTGATTTGAAGAGGCATCTGACTCACTGTGTGCTTTACCTGAGGCATCTCTCCTCCTACTTGTCAGAGTGAAAGGAAAATTTAGGCTGTTTCCAGCCAGTGATATCAGTATCAGCGTTGCAGCTTTATCATGTAAAGAAATATTGTTCCTTCATCCCAGCGAGAACTGGTCCATCGAGCTACACATTTCTTTTCCCAGCTGCATCATTCTAATTCGCTGTGTCTGCAGATGAATGAAGAGGAATATGATCACTGTATTTTCAGTGCAATGAACATCATCACACTCCATCCGGTGGCTCCTAGATTGCTTCGGATTTCATGTAAAATGGCGAGATTTCCATGAACTGATCTCAGCCGGGCTATCAGGAGGCACCAAGGCAATCGTAAGCACTCCAGGAAGAGTGAAAAAGCTCACCACGGGATTCCTCTGAGAAGGAGTTTCCAGAAGAGAACAGATTAACTCAGAGCCTCAGGAAACATTACAAGACCCTCCACACTATCCGTTTTTCTCACTGAAGCTGCAGCATGCGTTTACAAAAGGCACAGACCTGTCCTGCAGAAATCAGCACAAGACTCGCCGGGGCTGATCCCCTGCCTGGGTAGTTTCTTGCAGGAGGGTCATGGGCAGAAGGGCAGACAGCTGAGCACATAACCAGATTTTTTAGATCATTTATAGTTACGCAGTGTGATAGAACACAAGAATGATCTAATTTAACGCAGAAACAAAGTCTGCAAGAAGACATCTGATTTCATTCAATTTGAGCTGGATTTTTTCACTCTTACTCTCTCCACCCTTAGTTCAGGATCGAAATAAAAGAAATGAAAGGGGGGAAACAGGAAGCGAGAAACAGTCCAAAAATTGGATCTTTTATATTCAAAATTACTTTTTTTTTTTTTTTTTTTTAATAAGTAATCTGTATGTTTTGAACACTTTTTACTTTGTGTTTGTTTGTTTGTTTCCCACAGACCAGATTTACCTTCTACGCCAGCTCCAACAGACAAGGAGACAAGCAGACAGCTGCAATCCTTTATCCGGAAAGCTTTGCTCAAGTCCTTGCCCTCCCTAACGTGATTGCCAACAAGGAGTGACAGTTGGTACCATCTGCAGTGCTGGTTTTCCTGATGTGAATAACTTGTCAGACTTTCGGTGAGACAAACAGGTCTTTTCTGATAGACATCAAACGTGACCAGCTTTTGGTCACTTCTGCCCCGGGTCAAATTTGACTACAAGCTGTCACTTGCAAATCATCTATCAGGAGGTTGTTCCTACCTCCAAAAACACCGAGTTCAAAAATGCATGTAGAAAACCACAGACTAGCCCCTTTATATTTTAAAATAGTTAGATGAAGACAGATATTTAAGGAAACTTTTTAGGCCCTCCCCTTTTTATTAGTCTATTGCTTCACAAGAAACTGGTTTATTTTATTTGCCCTGGAAGGATTTAAAAGTTAACCAACATAAGCAAAAGAAAACTAGATGTCAAAAAGGATGCTAAAATTCCGTGTCAGACACAGCAATACCTCGTAACATAACGCTGGAGTGCAATTCAAGCAACCATTTTCCCTTGCTTATCAGACGGATGATACATGGCCCTTCATTAGAAGGGCTTGCACAGACAGGCCTCCAAGGTCTTGCCTTCAGCTCCTTCAGGAAGTGCAAAATACATGAATCAAGAACAGCAGGGCACAGAAGGTGAATATTTGCAAAGACTGCCCATGTAATGACTGTGTGTCGTCCACAAGAAACGGTCACGAATTTGAGACGAACGCAGAAATGACGTTATCCAGTTACATAATTTGAGAAACATTATTCCTGTCTAGAACTCAAAAATAAAACAATACAGAAAAAGCAGGATGCTTTTCAGACTATGCCCATTTGATTTCTAAAACAAAAGCCAACTCGGTGGTCTGACAGCACTTCGTATAATACTTTGCCTAATGATACAGAGTTTAATTGCTTCGGCCGAAGTCTTCAAATGTGTTTCAAACACCACGTTCCACATTCCTCTGTGAATTCAGGTCTAATTCACTCAAAAGCCTGGACTGTGAAAGAACAGGAAGGAGAAAGACTACTCGGGCCTGTGTAGTACACAGGGCCCCTCTCTTCCATACCCAAGAAGCAAACACCAAGGAATAAATATAATTTTCAGGAAAGCATCTAGTCCTGATACGGAGACAAGTAATAAAATAATCCACCATTGCCCTTCATTTGCCAGTACTTACTTACTCTTGTTGAGATGAACGGATATCTAAAGTCATTGCACTTCAACATCCAAACACTTGTTATACATTCACTGAGAGATTAAAGATTCTCTTACAAACTAGCGTTTTCTTGCTGCGGAGGCACTGAACACAAGTCATCCCTTGGTCTCTGAGATAAGCTGAAACGATCGAGAGTGTCTCCTGTATTACTCTAGGTGATTCATTTCTGCATTCTCTCTGAATCACCAGTCATTTTTTCAGAATATGAGCACTGGAAGAATCAGACAAAATGCAGTATCACTGGCTTCCTAAAGACACAGGTAAATTGCCTTCCCACTCCTCCTCACTGCCACCCTGATTAAAAATCCATGAAACACGCAGCCCTTCTAGAATTAGCACGGAAACCGCAGGTTCTGTAGATGCATACATAGGGAAGCACGAGCTGAAGAAAGCTAGATGGGAGCATATATTCTGCTGGCTCCATGTGAAGTATACAACCATGTGGACGGGATCTATTTTGCTCTAAGATCCAATTGCAACACCAAGGAGGAATTTGCTTCACGACTCCCTTTACTGCTCTCAACAGCCTTTTTGGAACTTGAAGCCGACTTTTTGTACTGACCTTGCTACGTTCCCTCTTTTAGCGGTGGACTGACAAACATGTATCTTAATCAGGTTTTCATGGCTGCTTTTACGGTTTAATGGCGTGTTATAGTTTAAATGGTCACCAATTGAATGGGCCTTGTTGGTTTATGAAATAGCTGTTAATATGAGATTGCACAGTTGGGAATATTACAGCGTGCACTTGTGCATTAAATATTAATTTGTCTGGTGAGAGCTGAGACTATTTGAAGTGTAAGAATTGAAATTTGGGCAGGGCTTCAGCGTGTTGTTGCCAGTGGCTTAATGATGTATGCAATGTACGCGCTAGGCTGAGCCTTTGGAGTGCTACAGCCTCCAGTTAGGGCCCTTGGCCTGTGTTTTCCATTTTGTCCTTGTTCCTGTTGAATGCTGAAATAAAGACATACAGATTGCTATTGTACATTCTTTCTTTTAGCCAGTCCAGGGCTTTTTCCAGATGATCAAAAGCATTGCTTTCTATCCCTGCTCAAAGTGGGTCACGCAACACAGTGGCAAACATAAATTTTGCTACCAGAAGCCTCTTCACAGTAAACTACAGGTCCCTTAGGATAGCCTATTGCCAGTGTACACTTCTCTTTGGTGTAACTCTTATTAGAACAGTCCACGTTAAGTTTGTACTAGTCTCTCAAGTATCATCAAACAGCATACAAGAAAAGAAAATCAGCCAGAGGAAATACTCGCATTGAAAGGCTTTGCTGTGTATGCCAGTCTTAAGCAGAAATTGAAGGAATCCCTGTGCATACCTCAGGAACCAGTAATTTTTAACTTTGGTGATTCCAGGTATTGCGCTTAGCACACAAGTTTCTAATATGTAACACTCGTGCAACAGCACAGATACTGAAAGTCTTTTAAAGTGCCCAGATACCAGATGGGCACATTTCAGACTCACATCACGGATAAAAATTAGTACATTGCATTTCATAAATCCAGAATCTTGGTGTTATTCAAATACAAACAGAGGGGTTGGCTGAGATTATTTAGAGTTTACCCAGCTTAGCTAACAAGATGGTGCCTTGGCTAACCCATCAGTTACCTGCATTCCTTCTCCTTGCTTTTACCTATGCATTGGGATTCATTCACCCAATACTGAATGATCTGAACTCTGCTTGTCTAAAATCTATAACCTACTGAAGTGTCTGATAGACTGTGGCACCTGAAACATCTTCCTTTTCCGTGCCAAAGTTCTGCCTGACAGGGAAAGTTGTTATAACAATTTCTTGTTTAGTTTCTTTCTTTGGCAAGCAGCTGCAATAACACAGTCAACGTTGGGGGCACCAATTCCTCCAGAAGAAGTTAGAAAGCACCTCAACTAGCAAATAAGTACCTTAAGAGCTTCGCATACAGTCCTCCTGCCTTCCTACAGACTATCTGCATGGTTTACACCAATACTCACTAGGAGAGTCAGACCACATTGTCCTGGAGATTTCAGGGTATGATATTCCTCTGACCCAAATTACTATAAATTTTAAAGCTCCATAATATTTTAGCCCAAGGACATTCCATGTGGCCTGTCGAGGTGTGGCTAGTAAACTTTACAATGCACGTTAGGTTGCTTTGCTGAAAAGCAGTTTGCAACACTGCGTGATGCAATGCCGTCAGTGAACTTCTGGAATCTGCTGCCACAGGCAGCTGTGGAGGCAGACGGTATGAGCAGGTTTTAAAGGGATTAGAGAAAGTCATGGTCAACAGGCCTATCAGAAGGGTAGGCAGGAATGTGCCCTCTAACATCTTTAATCCAATGATTACAGAGACTGAAGGAGTATGAAGGGAAAGGGCCACAGAAGGTGGCTAAAGTCACATACTCCTCCTAGACAACGTCTTCTGGGGGCAGTCTGAGACATCCAACCTGGATGAATGATTGGTCTGACCCAAACTGTACTTCTTACATCAGTTATTTATCTCTTAGTCTTTTTTTTTTCCACCTTGCAGCTGAAGTCATTTTCAAGTAAGGCATTCCGATTTGACCATACTTACTAGGAGCAGCATGCTCCTACCAGTATTACAGGAGCCTTACGGTGAACGATCCCAGCATGGCTGCTGGTGGCTTAAAATCAAAAACACAACAGCATTAGTAACAGCAGCACTGCCCACTTCATCTGATCTCACGTCACTTCTGGAGTGTCTGATAGAGTTCAGGACACATACAGAATATGCAGAGACCTCATACAGCTGCTCTGATTTCTCTTTCTGTCTGGTGAGTCAAAGTCCCTCTCAGAGGAGCTCTCTCAAGGACTGTTATTTCTCTGATATTTCCTGATTAGCATTTCCAGGAGCAATTTTGCTTCATAAGGAAATCCAATGAATAGAGTTACTGATAAGCCTGAAACTTGCCTCCCGTGTTTTCAAAAGTGACTGATGATTTTGAGTACCTCTGTTTGCAGCTGGCCAGTTTGGGATGCTTTAAAAGGCCCCCAGTTTTAGAGGGCAGAAGTCCAACAGAGGGGCAAACTTTTGCCCTCTTGCAGGCACTTCAAACTGTGCACTCCTCTCTCTGCAAGGAAAGGAAACTAAAACCAACAGCCTCTGAGAAAAATCTAAAACTCAGATTTTGAGATGCAGCACGAGAGGAATTAAAATGGTAATTACAGTTGCCAAGAGGTGAAAGACTTCAGCACACGCCTCCAGGTGAACAGATATTTCAGTCCTGATGAAACACATGGCTTTATCTCAAACACACCTTTGACATTTCTAGTGTATGTGTTTGGGTGGAGATGGGTGTAAAACAGAGCACAGTTCCTGTAAAAAATGGAAGCAGACTTCAGAGCTCGATGGGAAACACATGGTGACACCAGATAAAAGAGACAGGCAGAAAATAAAAAGAGCAAAATTTCTGCCAAAGGGGAAAATCACAACTCACATCCTCTGCTTTGGAGATGGCTCTGTCTGATTACAAGCGAGCTGTGAATATGGCTGTTCTGATAAAAAAGTCTTCACCATTCATATAAGAAAGTTTTTCTGTTGGAGGGGAAAACGCTCTTAGCTTTTTTTTCCCCCTCAGCTAAGCAGCTTTTGGGTACAACCAGCCTTACAATACACAGAGCCCTGCCTACAAGCTAATACCCAAATGCACACCCTGATTCCTAAGCGCATATTCATTTGAACCACAGTGACAGCCTCATTTAGAAACAAATTAGGGGTTAACTAAGAAGTCCAAGACGGAGGCAGAATCGAGTTTCCCTTTTCCCCTCACTGTCTGTTAGAATTAGAAAGTGTCTATGAGCAGTGTGTGTCAAGAATATGAACATGAGATGTCATTTCTCCTGCCTCTAATTGAAGCCAAGATAAATGAAGTGGAAAGGCGGCGTCCAATCCAATCAAAACATGAAAAAGGTATTTTGACATGTAAATTACAAACTTCCTGTGTATTTTGTCTCCCCAATTACACCCTCCCCTGTCATGTTTTTTTAAATTATATCTTAATCTCCCAGTCTCCTAATAATTATGTCATCATTCTTGGGCCTTGAACACTGTGTAATGGTATTTTATAGGATGTGCCATTCATTATTAACTAAACTCACTCTCTGTCCCCGGTGATGCTATTTCTCATGGTGTTCAAATATGCATTGTGTCAGTTCTCCCTTTGTAAATGTTAGGCCAGTTCCACTCACTGCTTCTTGATTAAATGGTATGGAGTAGGCGAGATACTTTCAGACAGTTTATTCTGCCCATCATTATTTTACAGGGATGCACGCTCCCTAGTATTTTTTTAATGGAATGGGTGAATGGTTTCAAATGTAACTTCTCAGTCAGTTTGGATCACTGAAAGAGCTTCGTGGCTTTCATGGTGTAATTGACTGTGTTTTCTCTCCACCTCTTGAAAGAAGAGACAGTATTGGCTCAAATTAAAATGCACAGTAAGGGATCACGAGAGTAAGATCAATGCAGCATATAACTACACCTACATGAGAGTACTTCCATCGACTGTAACAGTCTTTACATCAGATCTAACAGAACAACACCAAGGATCAAATTCATCACATCTATATTTAGGCATTGTGAACGTTACATCTAAGGTAGTCATCAAGACCAAAATAAGCACTCCTGGAATGCTATTCATCTCAGTCCTTTAAACCTCTATTTTTGGATGAGATTAATCACACCTTAGAAGTGCCTTTTTCTCTCAGAAGACCAGAACAGGAGTCCTTGTGGCTTGTTCAAGCTGTAGAAGACACCAGAAGAGGAATTCCACCCCAAAAGAAAGGAGACTGTTTCTAGTGTTACGGATCAGACTCAGTTGCCACGTTGAAGGTGAAAAGATGACTACAGGGAGAAGAATTTAGGTAAGTCTTCTGATACTTGATCTTGTTATTAATGGAGTCAGCCACAGATTATTGATAAACAGAACTCAAATAACAGTTGTTTCTGAGCAGAGTCTGTCTAGAATACCACCCAAACCATCAAAGATTCAATAATGGTACATAATTAGACCCAATACGAGAGACTGCATAACCATGCCATAGTTTTCTGTTCTAGCAATTATTAGACAAAAAACGGGTGGCCTTTATGATGCAAAAGCAAATATTTAGTTAGATTTCAATGGTTCAGCAATATAACTTAGCTCCTGATTTTAAGAGCACAGCAAGTGCTCTCCAGAGGTGACTTGCACATAAACAGCTGGAAAAATTACAAAGAAAATGGCTCACTTGACTGTATCTAAAAGTGATGTTAAATAACTTCTGTCTACACATAGAGTTTTATGTTCTCAATCAAGCCTTCAGCAAGGCAGAGAAGTGTGTGAAATGCTTTCATCCCAGCCTTTCTGTTATTGAACACAGCATACACACAAGTCAGTCCTGTTTTTCAGCATCCACCTGCATGACAGGAATTTTGCCCTGGATTTGAACTGCTCCTCGTTTTTGTCTAAGCTCTGTATAAGTGAATAATGATCCTAGTATCAAAGATATAAAACTTTGGCTTTGGATACACCTGGGTGATCTCTATTTATTGCTGCAGTCAGTGAGTAAAACAGAGGAGCTGTGCAAAACCCTCAGTGGCCCTAGCTCAGAAATGAAGGAAATGGAAACTCCTATTGAGTTTCAGTGTTCTCCCTCTTTGCAGGAAGAGCTGTATCACTGGAAAAGCTCTGGTCCACAGCTGGGAAAAAAAATAAAATAAGATCAGGAGCCCTCCTTTCCTCCCTCAGCAAACGAGCTGTCAGAGCCGGGCCCCACCTCATTAGGCCTGGGAATGGCCTCTTCCCTAGGCCTCTCAGCACAGACATCTCTTTACGCTAGCAAGGACAAAAGTATCCAGCTGTACAAAGTCTATCAGGCTCCCCAGACTTATTTCTTCCTAGGACGTATTCTTCTGTCATTTCACTCAGGCCTGTTGAGTAATATTTGACCTGAGGTGAGACTGCTGTTAACAGGGCAATCTCCTCTTCATTCACACGTTCTATGGAGAGTCCATACCTCTCCCCTCTCCCCCCTCTACAGTATCCTTTTTATTGGTTTTCTTCCTCCTTACCTCTCTGATGTAAAAGCCTGTACTTCTGGTGACCTGTCTCCAAAGCACCCACACAGTAACTGTTCTCAACCTGCCCTGTGCAGACAAGCCCACAGATGCATTAAGCCTCAGAAGGCCGCTCCTGGCCATCCATCCCCTGCTGGTGACTGACTTTTTATAAGTTCACAGCAATGTTACCGTCCTGCTCGTGCTCTGATTCCTCATGCACAAAGCCCAGCTTCCCTGGAGATCTGCAAGCCCTCCTGCACCATTGTAAGCACTTTCTCCAGCCTAGGCCACAGAGCTCGGGCCTTCTCCTGTCTGGCACGTCCATAGGCACGCACCTGTCATGCAGTTCCTCAGGGAACTGCTCATCTGTGACAGGACTGGACACTCATCTCAACCCATTCCCATAAAAATAAGAGAATCAAATTGTTTTAGACATCCCATCATCTGAAGGTCCCCTACCTGAACAGGAAGCAAGATTTATTGCACTTCCTTCTGAGTTCCTGCAAGTAGGCCACCATGCCTCCTACCACACTGCGGTTTCATAGCCCCAGCTGCAGAAAGCTTCACCAAACTGTGTCAGTCCCACATACATGCACAAACATGTATTTCTGTTTGGAAATGAATGGCAAGGTTCCTGCCACGCTGGGTTTAACCCATTAGCAGAACATGTTAAGTTTTCCTGTAACTGGGCCTTCTAGCACTAAACACCAGGTACTCAGGCATGGTAGCGCCAGTCTCAACTAAAGCCACCTGAAATTACAGAGAGGCTTTTTCTTCTATTGCAGCTTTTCTTTCTGCACAGGGTTTCTCTCTACCCATCCAGGAAGGTCCCCACACAGAGACCTCATCCATCTCCTGGGGTTGTCCTTTTCGTACAACATACATCTCTACCCAGGTGAGGCTGGGGAAATACCTCTTCTCCGAGCACACAGTGTTACCAATTTACACCCAACCAGAATAAGCTGGGCCAGCTTGTTATGCTTTTGTTTTTCATCAGGCTATATTTTAACAGTTTTTTTTTTCATGTTGGCATGTTTTTTTGTTTGTTTGTTTTTGTTTGTTTGTTTTTGTTTTCTTTTTGTTTGTTTGTTTGTTTTTTGTTATATATAAAATATAAAGACAATTCATTCAGAAACTGATTAACCTGACTGGTCAAACCCCTCATCTCTGTGCTTTGCCTTTAGATGGTAATGAATAAAGAGAAAGTTTCCTATAACAGCTTTTATTGTGGCACAGCCAGAATGCATTTGCAGCGTGAGTTGCCCAGTTACTATGTGAGTTATGCAGCCTGAATATCCCCATAAAAGTAGTGCATGTACCAGGCAATGACTTTCTTATGCACTCAGCTAGTCTGAAATGCCTTCATGTGTCCTCCCTTTCCACATGCTCTGAATATATCTGCCCTTTAATAGACTTTGTCCTGTGCAGCCTAAAGTGCTAAGCTCACTCAGTCACAGAGTTTTCCAGGCCCCTTCCTGAGTGATGCTTCTGTGTTTATAACAGGTATGCAGGCAGGCCTGCTGGCACTGAGTCTTTGCACTGACAAATGGGTGAGCAGGATTTACACCCATGGCCAGCAGTGCTGTGCAGGACACAAAAAGGGTTCTCTTGGGTATGGAGAAAGATGTTGCTCGTGAAGGGCCTCCCCTGCCTCCCCCCCAGCTCCTGCAATTACATCACGTGTCTGGCAGCAAACATTCAGCATGGCCCCGAAAAGGCAGAACAAGCAAGAGGAGAGTACAAGGGACAATGTAGCAAAATAAATGCAATGAGAGCTTGTACAAAGCTTTCCTCAAAGAGCTTCTTTCAGGGACTTGTATATATATGCATATATACACACATTAACCTCAGCCCCTATCTAACTGAGGATGAAGAGCCATTTCTCGTCACATCCCTTCTTATCACAGCCTCCAGCAGCGGAACTAGCTGTGTGCAAGGGTATGTTCACCTGGTCAAGAGAAAGAAACATCCCACTGTAAAGCAGTCTGTGCTAGCAGCTGTGGCTCTGAAGGGACACAGCTGCAGCTGGAAGCCCAGGTTCCCCACAAAGTGCCACCCTGTCTCTGGAGATCCACCAAGTCACCCTTTGGTCAAAACATCCTCTAACCCAGGCACTACAGGAAGGGGCTCTGCCTGCTCTGAAATCACAGGCCCCACCACATGCACTTTAAAAACTGCAGTTTTAATGCAACAACAAACTCTGAACCCTCTACAGATGTTATGTCCATGTGAACAGGTCACAACCCCCTTGGCAGCAGCCAAGGGCATCCAGCATGGATCCCAGGCGCAAGGTGGATGCCCAGACCCAGGATGTGCGGAGCTAATGGCATTTTCTGGCTTTTTTTTTTGTGTGTGTGTGACCTCTGAACCCAGATGACACCTCAACCACAAATATCCTAACCTCACTTTAAGTTACAAAAGCACATATGTGTTACATAAGCACATAAATCAACATGGAAAATCACAATTCTGGTGAAGGCAGAACTTCTTGTGGGTATATCCTCAGCATTTCTCTTCAATTGCTCATTCATACATTCCCATCCTCGCACTGATTTTAATTAATGGATTCATTTATTAGAGTGTACTTAAAAATAGATATCATTTCTAATATATTTTAGCAGTGAAGCATTTAAGAGAGAGAGAGAGAAAAAATATGCTTGTACAGAAAAATGGCATGGCTCCCCATTGAGCTACAGACCTGGTCAGAAAATGCTTGAAATCTGAGTTTTTTCATCAGTTCTCTCCCCCCTCTGTCCCCTCATTTGTCAACCTTTACGAAATACATAAAGTAGGGTTTGGACTAGAATTCATTTGTAACCAAGAAGCCCTTTATCTTCATCAACATCGCTCCTATGACACTGCTTTCACTAGTAAGTACTTGGATACTGAAAACACTGGATGCCAGTATCCCTGCAAATGCTTCCCCTTTTCTTCTTTTTTTTTTTTCCTTTGGCTATCAAATCCTAGATTTTAATTCCAAAGCACAGAATTCAACGCATACAAATTCAATACCACATTGAAAAGTGGCATTTGTTCCTGCTGGGCCAGATCCTCTCCTGATATAAATCAATACAGATCTCTTTAGCCTGAGTGCATTTGCGCTGTGAATCCGGCCCCTGGGATCCTTGAGCTCACATACAGGAAAAGTCTGCTTTTAATTAAAAATAAAATAAAAGGCTTTGCAAATGTGGGCTTACTAGACTGCATTAGGCCTCTCTGCAGCTTTGCTCTGCTTTACGTGCATTTTCATAGCTGGAAATTCACGTGCAGCCCGCAGAACAGACCCGTGCCACCAGGAACACGCAGCGTGGCCACACCAAGGGCTGGGATGTCCACTGCCTCGGCCCAAACATTCTCACAAAGATGTTAGTTTTGGCAGCACCCATCTCTTGGGAAGCTTGTCCCAGTTTCACCAAACTCCCTGTCTTTGATACAGGAAAGGAAAGTGTTTAAAACTTGTTATTTTGATATGTACAAGCCAGAACTGAACTACAACTGTTTTGTTTGGCAATTTCCTTTAATTTTATGTTAAATGATTCAAACCATCCTTAAAAGCAAAGCATTTATGGAACAAAACAGTTGTTTGGGGGAGAAATAAAACATTTATTTTGACACAAAAGAGTCTGCTCCTTCCCTTTCGCAGTTAGATTTCTTTTATTTTGCTTCAAAAAAACATATTTATTTTAATTTTTTTGCACTGCCAGAGAACAAAAATAATCAATTATTCACGCTGCTGTAGATAAACCATGCATAAATCATGAATAAAAGCATACATTAATTCCCTCCGCCATAAACTACCACTGTGAAAAGTAAAATACAAGAGGAGTCTAAACTTATTCTTTGCCTCTCTTTGTCTTGTTTTTCACTTCGGATTCAAGTATAACAGCTTGGATCTTGGGACAACCTTAGAGCAGCTACGCTCCTTCCATGTTGTTATACTACCATCTACTGATAAAAGGATGCTACTTCTCTGGAATCTTATCTCCTGTCTTAGTCACCTTGGTGCAACAAGCAATATTTCAACTCAATCAGAGCTCGAAAATGAGCATTAACTGCTACATCAAGCGTTATCACCTGAATGCTCTTTTCTGCAATATAAACATATTCACAGAGTAATCAGCTGCACTCCAGAACCCTCGGAGAAAATAAGTTATTGGGGGATTTCTATTTGGTACTTCCTTTGTTTCTTTCAAGGGGGGGGAAGAAAAAAGCTAAGGGATGGAAAGTGATCATTAAAAACCTTTTGTCAACTTGGAGGAAGGAGGCTGGGAAGGTCTTCTACTAGAGTGAGGGAACATTTAATTGCTAGTTTAAACTTAAAGATGCATTACAGTTCAAAACAAAACGATACCAAATTTCGTCCTACAAAATGCTAATTGTTCCCCCATTATTAGCAGCAGGAAAGGCAGCAGCACAGCTTTTTGCAGTGTTCCCACACCCCTCTAGGGGGTTCTCGGTATTTCCAGCGAGATGTCCCTGGTCAGCATCCAAGAATAAAAAAACAAAACCTCATCTGGGATTACTGCTCTGTTTGAAGGAGCACAGGGAATAGAGAGAAAAGCCGAGGACTCTTTGCAAGGTCTGCAGTTGAAATAATTGTAAGTGCCGGTTAATTTCATATCCTCTGCCCTTTGCAGATATACCCAAAATAGAAAGAGTGGTGTGCACCTTTTATTTTAATCAGTGTGCTACAGTGATTTGGGGCTAATTAGATGTTAGTAATTAAGAAAAGACTGCTCTGATGGATGTTTTTACAGGTTGCATTGTTGATTCAAGAAATAAGACTGTTCACCTTTAAGTATTGTCAGTCACACTACTTTAGCTGGGAAGAATTAAATGTCAATTTTATCTTGCTTCATCACTGCTCTTTAATCAATGTCGATGCATCACTTCCCCCTATCATTCCTTCATCAAACACTGACCTGGAAATCTGACACTGAGCTTTCCAACACCAGCTCAGCTAATTAAGAACTTTGTTATTCCACCTTCCATCTTTTAAAGAAAAATAAGAAAAGTGCCAAAGAGACTCTTGCTTTCATGTGGAAAAGCATCAGCAGGGGGTTAATAATAATTACTAAGATGACTGACAGCTCAGGCTAGGCTGTGATTTGGCCCAGCCCTGTAGTCACAGAAAGGTAAAAGCTAAGGAAAGTCAAGCCCTGAATTTCTACAGCGAATAAAGGGGATTTTAGGAAAAGAAACAGCTTCCTACCCTCTGATTACAGGAACAAGCCAAGATGGTCTTGTAACCTGCAAAGGTGCTGATATTTATCTTTGCTTCCAACCCTTCCAGCATGGCCACCATATCCTCATTAAATCACTGCTAACGATCAGCAGAAGGAGCACTCGGAGCCTTTCCAAAGAAACCAGTGCCAGGCAGCACAGACCACCACCATGGAACTAAAAGCAGGGCTGAGCTATATCCTGATGTGTTCACTGGATTTTCCTGCACCTAAACACAAGCAGAGGAGACCATTTAATGCTCTCCTCCAGAAACACCAGGTGGAGGCAACCTGTGCGTGGCAGCACAGGAAACAATGGGAAAAAAAGTAAAAGCAACGAAGAGTGCTTGATCGGGACCACGTCACTGCTGCTGCCTTTGGCAGGCTTTTAGTGGGAAAGCAGGAGAGGAAGCACGGTTTAAGCATTACAAAAATAGGTGCTCGTGGAGATACTCACTACCTTTCCCCCGGTCCACAGGGAGCTCATAAGGCCAGATACCGCAGGAGTGTTTGCTGGAAAACTTCGCTGGTAGAGAATCAATTAGTTGTGGCCTGTCAGAAGTGGGCATAGATTTGTCAATACTGAGTAAGAGTGATAAGCAGGATGGATATGGGCTGTGAAGGCTCTTCAATAAAGAGACAGCCAGGACTAGCAGCGAGGGCTCAAGAGGCAGGAGCAGGTCAGAGCTTCCTGGATGCAGAAGGCAGCAGAACAGCAAATCCAGGCAAGAGACGCGTTTGTTTCTGCCGTGCGTCTGGAAGGGAAATACTAGGGGTGTTTTTTGAACATAATCAAGAGGAATAACCGAGGCATATATGCAACTGATTTCAGTGGTTCCTTACTCAATGGCAAATAGTATCAGCAGGCTCAGATTTGGTTGGTTAACTGCTCGGAGGTAGAGGCACAAAAGCTCAAGCACTTGGCACGAACATTGCTTATATGAGCTCACCCAGAAGACCTGTACACCTAACAATTCAAGCAGATTCTGAGGGCTTTCATGGGATTATTTATGTGAAAATTTTTTTTTTTTTTTTTTTTTTTTCCCAGAGAATGCAGAATCTGATCTCCATATAAATTTCAAGGGCCAGATTTCTAGTGAACGGAGAAAACATTCAAGTTGCACTCAATGTCCGTTTCCCAGGCCAGCATTTTCTTTGACAACATTTTTTAAAAGGGAAAAAAAAAGAAATTGCTGTTGAGGAAACCATGCTACTCGGAGTTTTCATCGCCATCTCAAAGCCCTCTCTGAGCTCCAAAGCAGGTTTGTGCAGCAGCTCCATCCTGCCGCAGCCCTACATCTCTGCTTCCAGCATGACTCCAAGAAATTCTAGCTCCGGAGGCCCTCCGTTCCCCAAACCAATTGCTAACCCACAGCAGGGCACAGCGGGCCCCTCTCAGCTCCATTTAAAACCCATTAAATTACAATATACCTGCAGGGCAGCTTGGATTCCCCAAGTTTAGAACCTTTTAATATTTTTTCCAAGTCCATTAAGGGGACGTCTCACGGATAAGATGCTGAATGGAGGCACCGCGACTAAGTTCAAGTCTTTGCACTGCCACAAGCATCTTCGGAGACTGCTGGCAAACTGCTTCATCTCGCAATACTTCAGTCCCTCATTTGGAAACTGAAGGTTCCTTAACTTAAAGATTTTGTGAAGATCAATTCTTTACTATCTGTGAAAGGCAGCACCAGAGCGTCCACAAAGGGACCTTGCTAATGCTGTTTGTGTCCTTAGTGCCACCTTACGGACTGCATTGTTCCTGGAGCACACTGACCTCGATCCTGCCAACTCTGTAAGCACAGACTTAAAGTTTAGCTGATTTTTAACTGGCTTACAGAATCAGGGCCAATACATCCATCGCAGATATATCCAAACACACAGCTGATGAAATAAATATCTTCTTAGCGTTCATATTATCATCCAGTGTTTTGGGGCCATCTCATAAAGGCGCTTATGTGCAACAATGCCTAAGCAAAATGGGTTGATTTAAGAGGGCTGAGGGAACACTTAGCTGAGAATTTCCTGGCTTCAGTTAGTTGTAGTCAGAGCGTTAAGATTATATTTCAGTGTCAGTATATTGCTTTTATTTGCTTTATTAAATTTGCTTTAACTTGCATTGACATTTTCTTTCCCTTGTTTCTCCATCTCTCAGCTGTAAAGATTCCATTTGCTGAATTGTTTTGCCATTTTGATCAGAAAGAAATGTTAATGCAATAGGAATTCCTGTGGTCTTTTTCCACCAAGAAGTAAACTCAAACCCCAGATTCTGACGCTGCTGCTCACCTTCCAGTCCCAGCCTGGACGGACTCGTAGGGAGCCTTTGCTTAAAGGTGGCTGCACCACCAACACCCACAGCTCGTCCTTTCAGGAGACCACGCAGTTACTGGAGTGGGACACCACTGGCTGCCACTGAAGTTGTTTTTCAGTTAGCCACCCCCCTCTTACAGATGGAGAAGGATTAGCGTTAGCAACAACACTGCTGTTTCTGACTACAGTTACAGACAAGAGCACATAGTACTAAATTTCCTAAAGATAACTACATTTTCAGCACATAAGCATAGTATCTGTAATTATTTTTTGTTGGCTGAGTGGTAGCGTGATAGGATTTCCTTACTGGAAACTGACACGGAAACATGAACGCATATTTAGTCATGTCCTGGTGTGCAGTGGTACCTCTCTGTGTTATACAGCAGTCAGAGATCCTGGTTCTGCAAACATTATTTTCAGTTTTCCAAAGACAAAAGCAGTTCAAGTTTCAGATTTGATTGTAAATAAATGTCCAAAGAAGAGAGAGAAAATGTCCAGATCAAACAGAGCTCTGTATCAAGCACACGATCATTCTAGAGTACCTAGACTTTGTGTAAATAAGTTAGACGGGCACGCTGACTTTAAACATGCTTCTGAGACATCGCGTGAGGCTCTGCAGAGTCCCAAGAATTGATGCTGTAACAAAGGAGGACACACAACACACAGCTACAGCAAGAGGTACTGTACTTTCTATCAGGGCTCTTCTGCAGACACCTCTGAGGCCCCAGCTCCAGGACTTTGCATGGATGGGATCTGGTGCGGGGCAGCGAGGAGTCGAAGCACAGGGCGTGAAATGCTGCCCTGCCCCTGGAAGCAAAGGAAAGGCACCAAGCAAGACGTGGCACAACCTGGAAAGCAGAACACAGAGGGGCTAAGCCAGTCTGGATGGAAATCAGATCTTTGCCTGATAGGGGGACAAGATTTAGGCTTTGGTGCCTCTCTCCAATATCCAGGGAAGGGCAGGACTACCTGGCGTGGGAGGTGAGCGCAGTAGCTTATGTTGAATAGCTGGAATCATCCTGCCTCAAGCTCCTTCAATTTTTTGAAGACAACTAGCATCAAAAGCCAATTTTTCTATGGATATTTTCTTTTTGGGTAGATAGGGAGTGGAAAGGGATAATGATAAAATTAAAATACGGACAGGATTTCTAATGACTGCTGCAGAACCAACCCGGTGAGCAGGCACTAGTGCTGTGGAGCACCAGCTCCACGAGCATGAAGTGCTCCATCAGCCTCGTGCCTTTACCTTTGTGTCTGCACCGCCTTAAGGACAGTTTTCTTTGCAACCCTGTAAGAGTATGGTTTATTTATAAAATGCTTCTTGCCAGTAAGGCCTGCCAGGAGGAGTTGCTGGTCTTTTCAATGTCATGGTCTAAAAGCGCTGATCAGATTGTCACAGACCAAAGGCACCAGCCCCTTTGGAAAAGGATTCACGCCATGATGTATGGCAACAAATACCCACAAATGCTGCAGGAGATAGAATTTGTTAGGAGGGAAAAGCTGTCAACATGCCTGCTCGGCTACTCCAGCTTGTTCCCTGCACTGAGGCTCGTTTCCAACCCATAAAGGCTTTTCAAGACCCTGATCCAGACCTGACAAAACCCTGTGTTTTTGCCAGGTCTGGATCAGGTTTCTTGTTCAGGAACAAGGCTCTTCAGACCTGCATGGCCAGGTGCAACTGAGCCCATGTTAGAGTTCAGCTTTTAATTTTTATTTTCTCATTTTCCTCCTTTGAAAAAGCAGCAACAGGAAGAAAAAATGCCAGTTCTCCAGCAGCTTGAGCAAAGAAGTCCACCTCCTCTCCCCACGCTTGGTGGTGCAGCTCAAAAGGGGACAACCTGGCTCCAGTCCTGTTTGCAACCATGTCCTGCAGGGCTGTGAGTAAATTAGGGAATTTGGGCACGGGGATAGCCTCTAGCTACCAAGTAAGATGCATGTGGACCTGCCCAGAGCACCCCAGCACTGTATAACTGACATTGGGTTCAGATCAAGCCTACAGCCTGCCATTTGGTCTCCCACAAAGTACAACGTGCCACTTTTTCTACACTAATAAACCCATAAGGGCAGGAAAGGCTGCAGGAAAAATGAGAACTACCAGAGCAGAACGGCCCCTGAGTTTTTGTTTATCACGGACTAATTAAAACAAAAAGTCTACCATAACTCAACCCGTAATAATAGGTAACCAGATGTGTCGTTACTTGACCATACTCTATAGCAGCGTGTATATAAAGGTTATAATACTATTTTTCAAAGCAGTGTGCCACAGCTAAGGGTTTCCCTGCACTTTTATAACAAACTTAGCACCTGAAGGGATTTTAGCTACCAAAGCTAAATCAAGAGATCGCTAAACTTATTGCGTACACACAGTTCCTCAACCCAGGAATGAAAATTTCAGCACAGGTCAATGCTGTAGACTGCAAGACACCATTCCTATTAATAAGAGATACTTGCTCTAAAAGACCATTTTTTCTTCTTGAATTACACAAAAGGTCCTGAATAAGGAAAAAGATGCCAGAACACCAGTGGGCTGTTCTTATTTTGTGTGCCCAGCTCACTCGGCCCCACCCAGCACAAGCAGAAGCTCCGTGTTTACAGCAGTGATAAATGATTGCGGCGTGAGCAATTTACCTGGCTGCTGGAAGGACCAGAAGCAAAAGGACAGCACTAAAAAGACTCCTAGGCCTAAATCCAATAAAGCCTGTAGGCTCCCAAAACCCCACGGAAATCACTGTTCATTACACACTTCTAGATGAGGGAGCACTGGTTATGTCTGAAACAACCCAAGATCCACACGTTATTAATTTCATCCCACTGTCAATCACTTTCCAATCCACCCAACTGGTATTTTCCACCCTGATCTTCAATATCTTCTGGGGATTGAATTTTTGAGATGCCCAGCGCTGATTGAACTCTCTCCTCGTTGAAGCCAGCCCGGGCACCAGTGGGAGCAGCACTGAATGCTCTCGGGACCGACGGGCTGGACTCAGCATGGGCGACGTGGGGACACATCTGCAAGGAGCCGCTGTCCGTAGTGGCCTCACCTCCAGCCTCCAGGGCTGTTTCTGGCCCCAGAAAGCAGCCCGACTGCCTGGGCACATGTAAGGACAAACCTGTGGGCAACCGACCGACTCCAGTGCTTGAAACGTGAGGCTTTGTGGGTCTGTCCCGTGCAGCGCAGACACATGCTATGAGATCCCTGTGGCTAACCCTGTTGTGGCTTGGTGGTTTATTTTAGCAAAGTAAATAACCCAAACATACGTAGGCTTGGCTAGAAACATTTAAAAAAACAAAACAAAACAAAACAAAACAAAAAACCACCATGGTGCCTTGCACACAAAAACTGTTCTGACTGTTGTGTCCTGGCCAGAATCTCCCGTAGGCTGAAATACAGGCTTTTCTTTCTGAACCATAATTAACGTTTTTGCAATATTGCCTCAGAGTTCGCCCAGGCCATCTGATGAATCTGACTAATAGGAGAAGATGCTTTTAACCTGTGGGCTGCCAGACAGCTGGGTACCTCCGTGGCCACATATATTTGGCTGTCAGGTTGAGAGAAAGGCAGCAGATTCAGGGTTAAGCACTATTCCTGTCATGATTGCCCTGAACTTGCCCAGTTAAATTGCAACAGCATGGGTCTCCATAATTATCTAATTGTTAGTGTTGTGCCTTTACGTAATTTATGATGTAGCATTAAAGCCTGACCTCTGGTTTGAGATGAAGTGCAGTACTGCTGACATCCAAGCTCAAATTAGTAGGTAAGTAAGCACCCAATTAACGATTATGCCACTGAGCTTTCATTTCAATCTGACCACACTGCTACACTAATCAGTTTTCTAAGCCTTTCACCTTCCCCATAACTAATAAGCATTTCTCCTGCTTTTTATGTCTGCAAAAGCCTTGTTATCCTCATAAAAAGCACTCCAAGATTGCTGCTTCCAGTAATTCCTGCATTAAGCCCCTGGCCCAGTGGCACGTTACCAGCTCTGCAGCCACCCGGTCAGTAAAACCCGAGGCACGCAGCACGGGCAAGCTGCCACTCCGCAGCAGGGACCAAACCCGCAGCGTGGTGGAGTTGTTTCAGACTCAAACCGGGGGAAATTTAGATGAGAATTTGGTCCTGCCAGGGATCACAGTTTCATGGGAGTTTATGGACATAGGGATTGAACGTCAAACCACATTTTGCAGCTGACTAAATTCTGTCATATTAGCAGAACAGTGACAAGAGCTGGAACGTCAAGGATCTGGAGTTTTAACCTGAGACTCGTGAATGCCCTTTTATTTGCTGGGAGCATGCATGGAGGGGGCTTTGCCTCCACAGCCAGCTGGGGCTGTGCACAGACACCGTACCACAGCTTGCATCGCTGACGAGAATGTCACGCTCCTTGAAAATCTGTGGTTTACACCCAAAGACCTGTTCCTCTTGGGACGAGATTCCTGCTGCTGCATAGCCACGATGGTACAAGGCCGAGCTGGAACACAAGCCTACGTGGGGAAAAGAAAACCCCACTTCACTGCAATCCCACGTGCTCCATCCTCTCAACCTGCAGCTTTCCAGAGCTCCTCTAAACTCTGTACCTTCTTCTGCCTTCACAGGACTTGCAGCTTTTCCTTAGTAACCAGCTATTTAAATCTCATCTCAACAATACAAGGGACAGCTCTGAGCAATAGGAGGTTTTCCGAAGGAAGAAAGCTTCACAGTCAAGCACCACCACCGGGCCAGACAAGCACTGCAAAGCTGTGATTAAGACATAGAAGTGTGCAGCAAAACACGATGCCACCCCAAGTGGAAGGAACCAGCGTGTTTTGGAAGGAATCACGTGCAGTTAGAAGTACAAAGGCATAAACAGGTGCAGGAAGGAGTGTCAGGAGAAAGTAAAAAATAATAATACGTAATTAGTGTCAGGCTTAAGATCTGAATACCACATCAGGGAACGCGATATAAAAATAATCTTACCCACAAAAAAAAAATAATGGTAGAAAAGAAATCAGTTGTGCGAACCATGTAGAAAAGCTGACAGAGTCATAGAGCTGGAGAGGCTAATTTCCTGTTCTGCTGGGGAGACAGCCCTGATCAGCTGGACTTAATACAGCCTTCTCCATGGCAGCTGGGTCAAACAGTGGCCTAAGCACTAGAAAATTGCCTGCCACGTGGATGAGTTTAGCGCACAAGAAGCCGAGCAGTAAATAAACATGGTTAGCACGCTCAGAAATAGATAGCGCGCTCAAGAGTTCAGCGACACATCCAGAGAGAGGCGGCCGCAGAGCTGCTGCACATCGGCTGACTCAGGGTAACGCCGTCGTGGGACCGGTCCTCGGGGCCCAAGAGCCATTTCCTACTGACAACAAAACGTTTTAGTAAGAGCCACGCGTGCGAGGAGCAAAATACCATCGCTTCCTCGTACCTCTGCGTACGTACGGCAATCCTAATGGCAACGCTTTCAGGAACAGCAGCCCCAGTTTAGAAGGCATCGCTGCAAGCTCTCGTGGCTGTAACACGCCGAAGCCCCGCCATGGCTTGCAGTAGCTTTTAAAAGCTGCTGCCTCTTTCCGGGTCTCGCTCACACGCAATATGCTCCCGACTCTCCAACCCTTTTTTCTGTTAGCAACCGTATCCGCCAACTTACACCATCGCCCACGTGTTTTTTCAATGCCACTAATGAGTACCCCGGTGGATTAGGTTCTGGACTGCCCACTCATCTCTTACAAATTACCACAGATTTAAAGGAAAAAGAAAAAAAAAAAAAAAAAAAACTATTAAGGAGTCTATCAGGACATAAGCCTGGGTTTTACAGCCACCCTTGCCCTGGCTGAGTCAACAAGAAAGCACTCTACCTGACTAATTGGGAGTCGCTCTGCCTTCTGACATTCGTGCCTTCAGCTCTTATGCCGAGCTACTCAGAGGAGACTTGGGAATGTTTTAAATTATTGATGAAGATAGGAAACCTATCTCTGAAACGCCTTTGGCAAACTCTTAATATTCTGGGATTTGGCATCGCAAAAGACAATGCTTCTCTCTCGCTCGCTCCTGCTGTTGATGCCTCTCACCCATTTACTCACACTATAAAATTACAGTTTCTGATTAAGTCCATGCAGTATGAAGATGTAAATGGAAAGTGCATTGTTTATAGCTCTGAAAGCTTCTAGGTAATCCATCTTTGGCGCCAGAGTCTGCAAAGCCCTCCATTTGCAGAATTTTCATTGATGACAGGAGTCCTCAGAGAAGCCGACCCAAAGCAGTCAGTTGTCATAAACATATTGGATAATTATCTTAATTATTTATAATAGCACCAGTAAGCCAGCCAGCACTGAATGCACGGGTCCTGCCCTGGACAGCTCACATTTTAATCAGATGTGAACACAGTGTGCAAGACGGAGAGTGGGGATGACACACAGGCTGCCAGGTGAGTTCATTAATATTTTAGAAAAGGGTTCTTCGGTGAAGGAGTAGGAGTGTTTGCAGACTCTGAGACACGAGAACATTAAACCTGACCAAGCATTCCATGACAGACAAGATTATTTTCCCATATACTTAAAGGGAATATATTCAAACATGCCAAAGCCCTACAGAAATCTACTAATTATTTTCTCTCAACTCACATGGCTTCAGATTAGCTGCTTTGACTCAAGCTGCGTTGACTGTACCTTCAAAGTTAGCAGAGCTGAGTGAAATCTCCTTTGGTGCCTTCAGACAGTTTAAGACAAAGTTCCCAAATCCAGAAGGGTTAAGAGACTTGGCTCATTTTCATGTTACTTTGGTGGCTCAGGAGGAGCATTCCTCACAAATGACACCGGGGGTGATGTATAGGTATTAATTACACCATCCTTTCTGAAAAAGCACCCACTACACTTGTCATTATCAATAACCTAAGAAAGCAGCTTGTAACTACTAATGGGCAATGTTTCACCACTACCTTTGAGGAAAGGAAAAGCTCTAGGGGAGAGCAAGAACCTGCCTGCAGTCAGATGGCAGCTTGGGGGCATGCCAGGAACGGGACCGACCTCTCTCGACTCCCACACCTGCACTCCTGTTGCCAGACATTGTTCTGCCATTCAATCAGGTTTCTGCAGGTTTTCCCTGTAAACACAGTCTCCCCAAGTCTGCCTAAAGATGTCACTGGCAATATGTGTATATATATCCACATCCATATGTATTACACACATACACACGCAGAGTCTGCCTTTCTTCATAAAAAGGCTTCTACCTGGATACGGGCACCTGACCATACTGAGAGCAGTGGAAGAGGTTGAATTTCTCTTTATCCTATGGATTTTGCAAGTGCTGGCTGCCAAAACGTGTTTTTTCAGCTGGTTGGTATACCGGTCATTCGTTAATCAACCATTTTTTATTATCCATTAGTGTACATTAAGCTAAAAAAAATGGATTTGGAGTGGGGATCCCATTCTTCTTGTTTTATCTAATTTTCTTTTCCCAGAGGAAGTTTATATTTTTTCATTCGAAAGGGATAGAATTACTGCAAAAGGGTCTGTCTGCACAGGCAGATCTAGCTTTCTTTCCCTCTTCAACAGCTGGGTTATTATTAGAACTGGCAGAATAATTCATAATGAATAATTTGACACCTCTTTTTCCACACATATATCACAAGTTGCCCACATTTATTTGTTACTCCAAATTATTAACCGCAGACTTTCTGCCAATAATTCCCAAAGGGATATTACTGATACAGTATCTTCCTTGTCGTCCCCCCCCCCCCCAAAAGGGAAGCCTTTCTTTAAAATCGGGGGGGGAAGCATTAATTACCCCTTATTTAAGGGTAATAACTCATCATCTGTAATCACTCCTCAGATAGATGCTAGTGTGATGACCCAAACTACTGCAGAGTTCGAATTTAGCTTGGGATGCAGATGAAAATTCACTGCTAATATGAGGAAGAGCAGTTCCAGATTCTGGGTCATGTCCTCGTAAAAAGAAACTTCTGTTGGATTACGGTCTTTTCAAGACTGCCTGCATCCCTAAGAGATCACTTCTGCCTTGTCTAAAAGACTCAGGAGCCATCGAAGTCTAAGCTACTGCGTGTGATCACTGCACTGTGTAAGCTCTGTTTTGAAAGGTTAAGTGAGACTTAAGCACTGAATAGACCTCGTTTTGGTGCCCAGAACAAAGGTGAATATAGACCTTTGTGCATTTGGTGGCACGTTGCATACATTCCCTTTCGTGGGCAGTTAGTTTTCATCTGCAGTGACGTGGGTCAAACGTAGCTCCGGGGTCACATTTCTGCTAAGCCCCTAGGTAAATCAGCACACACTTAGAGAAGACAGCCCTCAAACACATCCCTCGCACCTCCAACCTTGTATCTCCTCAGCAGAAAGACAAACATATACTTCTTTGTCTACAGGGTAGAGCTCACTCCAGCAGCATGTCAGTGGTGCGTATGGAAAAGAACCAATGGAGACAATTCCTACCTAGAGCAAGGACGTTGCAATTGAAAGCTTAGGACAGCCTCAGGTACCTAGTGGCATTAATATATGTTGAAACCACTCACAGAACACCCCAGCAGGCTTGTAAGCCGAAGGCAAACACCAGCAAACGTTAAAAACTGCTGGGTGCAATACCAAGCCTATAGCATATGGGTACAAATGCAATAACTAAACGCCCAATGTAAAAACCACAAGAGCTCACAATGAACTGAGACTTGCCTGTCACCAACCATACAAAAGCTTTTAGTTATTTTAAGTTCAACAGGTGAGTTTAAACAACCTGTTTAACATAAAACAGAAGGCTAAAACCACAAGTAAGCTAAACATATTGGCATTCTGGCACCTTATGCTGAATAATTCATACATAAGGTACTGCAGAAAAGAAACATATGGTTTTGGTCCACAGTGACTTTTTAAGCAGAACATTTAAGAACCAACCTCATAGTCTATGTCCAACATAAACCGTCTTGTGCAGAGTCAAAAGAGATTAGCACAACTGCAGTCCACCTCCATCTTCACCATTTCCCACGGTGATTTGTATTTCCTTATTTTTTTTATGAAACAAATAAGGAAAGCTTCTAAAATCACACCTAAGAGAAGATTTAGGTTGCTATCCGGCACAACTGTGCCCACATGGGCTTAGATCATTTTGACTCACTAATGGCAGATGCAAATTTGATGTCTTAGGAGGCAAAAACTCTGAGCACCAAAGCCTCTCTTCCCAAAGTGGGCACCAATCGCAGTCCAACCCGTCTGCAGAGGACTTGTCATGCTACAGACATCAGTGCATCAATTCTCTCCTTGGTTGTTCGGAATAGAGTCCCTTACTGAGCACCATATGCACGTCTGATAGCTGCCATTAAAAATCATCATTGCTCACACCAGAACTTCAAATACAGTCAGTGGAAAATAAACTCAGAATCCCAGCACAGTAACTGCTGGCAAATGAAGACTTTTAGCGTTACACTCAGCCAAAGTACACAGCTACTTTATTCTTGGCTAATGCTGCATCCTTTCTGAGACACCTAAACCTACGTGCAAAGTGACAGCATTGCTGCAGTTACATCTTTAATCACAGCAGTGGTTAAAAGCCAAAAGTAAGCTAAACATATTGGCATTCTGGCACCTTATGCTGAATAATTCGTACGTAAAGTGCTGTAGAAAAGAAACATATGTTCTTGGTCCAGAGTGACTTTACCGTAAAATATTTAAGAATTAGCTTTGGATGTATACATTCTATAGGAGCCCATCGGTGTGGTCAAAGTCTATCTGTACCTGCTGGTACTCACTCAGTGTGGTGACAGAGCACACGTATAGCAAAGATTCAAATCCATAGAGCAAATATTTTTTTTCCACGTTATTTGAACATTTTGAGCACTTCTTTCCAGCGGATCTGAATGGTAGCCCACAATGTTTCTCACGTGTACTATATGGAGCAATGTACAAAGCTGTTCTTCCTCTACAAACACAGCAATAAGGATGTCAGAAATTACCGGTCCTTTACAGCATCCAGCCTGACTTGTATGGTTTTACATTTCCATTCAAGGTCTTGAATCCAGAGTCATCACACAACAGAGCTCAGAATCAGGCCCGGTAAATCTGGAAACACACCCAGACACATGCACACACACAGAAGAAACCTTTTGGCATATCCATGAAGAATAGGCCTTCCAAAAAAACATCCAGTATACAGATGAGCCCTCAAATTAGTAGAGAAAGCATGACGACTTCAGCAGAGGTGGCTGATGAAGAGACACACACATATACACCTCTGCCACCAATCGTGCTGCTAGGGCATTCATCAAATTAAGTACCAAGAGGAACAACACCTCTGATATCTCTTCATTTGGGGCTCCAGTAAATGAGGCACTAGATTAGGCCTGACAGAGGCCTAATGCAGCTTGAGCTTTTCCTGGTGTAATTAATTGGAACCTCGCCAGCTTGACAAATTGGAATGATGAATCTATCTTGTATGAATGGGAAAAAAAATGCATAATCAGTCAAAGATTTAGTTAAGACAGCTTCTCTCTGACTCCCTGCCATAGCTAAATCCATTAAGGCGAGGAAACATCACTTTAGGAAAAGGCACTGCTCTCCGTATGTTCAATTTATAACTTTTTGTTCTTGAATTTAATGGAGCAGTCAACCTGGACAGCTTTGACTTTGGAGGGGTGAGGAAGGGGGAGGTGGGAGAGGTGGTTTTATTTTTAGCATTCTAATCTTCCATGCGCCTGGATCGTCGGGGAAGGAAAATCGTCGCTTCAGTCTGAACGTGCATTCGTGGGTTTGTAATTTAAATCGTGGGGTTGCACGAGGGAATCTAATAAGAGCACCCCGCGTATTTTGCCACCGAGCTGGTTTTGTGATAAAACTTGCTTGTCAAGTTAGTCCCCTACTCACTTGTTTAATTGCTGGTAACATTTAGGCTCCGCACGATGTGATAGATTGACTGCTCTGCCAGCACTGCTTTTTCCTCCCTAATTACCACCTAGTTGTGAAGGCCCTTTCCTGACACACGTAACAGGGAGGCAGAGGGAAAACGGGTTTGCTTACTTTTAAAATCTATTTGTATCATTCAGCAATTATTTCCCATATCTTTAATTTAAACCATGTGCCTCCCCCCCTCCATGTCGCTTGTTCAGCCATAAAGCTTGAACGTTGAAAAGTCGCTTCGGCAGCTAACACCCCTGTTTGCACTGAATGTTTAGAGAAACTTTACATTTCCTCTTCGAGGCCACGGGTTGCAAAATAAGTTATTTACACGCTGCAGAAGAAATGCTCCTCGGGTAAGTGAGAGCTGACAATGATGGCTTTCGTTTCAAACAATCAGAATCCCTCGTTGGCTCACACACGCTAAAGTGCTAGGCGAATGTTTAGCTGACATAATGCGAACGATCGGCCGTAGATTTATTTGACAAACAGTGGAGCAGACAGCCCTATGCCGCACTCACCCGTACCCCACGTAACCCCACCGGAGCCAGGAGGATTTTGCTGGCATGGATGAGAGCAGAATTGGACCCAAAGAGCGCGGTTCGCACACTGAGCCCCTCACTTCTGGCCACTAGCCAGCCTGCCAGCCACATTTAAATAAGCCACCTGCTGAGTGGGGAGTTTAAGGAGCTAAGTGCTCGGGAGAGCTTTAGCTGAAAAGTATATTGAACTTCTGCAAGAAGGCGTGAAGTGACAGGATTTCAGCGACAAGGAGTACAAGAGGCCGTATCACGGCCCTGACCTCAGGTTCTAGGGCACACACAGGGCTCGGCTACTCCCCTACCTTGCCAACGCCATCAAAAATGCATAGGGGAGAAGCTCTGCCCAGAGACCACCATTAAACACGTCCCAAGAAGTGAGCTATACACAGCAGATGCTCACATTTATTTTCTTTGATATACCTAATAGTGTTATAGAACGGGAATGCTTATGCAGAACACATCATTTCCTGCTGTTTAAATATTGTTGTGATTTTATTGCTCAGAACTGGGTTAGCAGCACGAGGGGCAGAAGTCCTTTCCCACAGGGATCACCTTGTCTAAGGCACCTCGTGATCCCTCTCCACTCGCTTCCCAGCTCCTCGCCGACATTAACCAAGTTGTCTTTAAGCACCTAGATGTTGAAACGAGACTTCACTCTTTCCGCTGCTGATTATGTGTGAAAAAAATAACAACTTTCTGTTATTACCAATCTGGCGACAAAAATTTCCCCAAAGAGAGAGACTGAAGAAAGTGACAGAAAGGCAAGCAATTCTGCTGCGCCAGTCTGTAACAACAGCAGATTGCAGGAGTGTTATTTGGCTCTTTCTTAGCCCCAAATTGTTCAAATCAAATCTACCCAAGTTATAGCTGCACAGACCGCTGGGAGAGAGGCTCACCCAGCAGCAGCCCCTCCAGCAGTCAGGCTCTCCAACCGGATTGCTTTACCTTTGAACTTCAGACGAGCACACCTGATGCATCGCATCCACCTCCGTAATTCAGGGACATAGCCACGCTCTTTCCTCATTTACACTACTACTTTTTAACTTTTCTCCTTCTCTTTGTTCAGAAAGCCCCGATACCAGTGGAAACCAGCAGTTGATTTTTTATTTCTTTACCCTCAAACTGTCACACGAAGGCCTTCTGACTTTGGTGGCGACCCAGAGGTTGCGATGTCAAGTTCAGCAGCTGATTCACAAGCCATTACTCACATGACTGCCGTTCCCCTTGTAACCTCCCCAGCCTGTGTTTAAAAACCAAATATCCCCTCAGCTATCTTGTAAGGAACACTTTAAAAACTTAATTCCAATAAAAAGAGGTTATTTTTGGCGTGGAAGAGCTCTTATTTAGATACAGGAGAACACGACAAGTAAATTTAATGGCAAACACCTTGAACCCTCACTCATTACTGCCTAACACGACAGTTCTGTGCCATGTAGGGGTTAACAATTAGCCAACAAAAGAGATGCAGCCAAGCAATCTCCTCAATATTACAGCAATGTATTTGCCACAGTAGGTCCTCCTGTTCCAAGTGGCTCTGCAAGCGTGGTCCAGGAGTGATTTGCATACCAGGTCACTTTATTTTTGATCACATTTCAGCCCCTGCCCGAATGGTGGGAAGGATGTGCCCATCGCTGTCTGCCAGCTGGGATTTGTCCTGTGCTTAACAGGGGCTGCTTTACCGTAACACTTGGCACCTCAGGAGGTTCCAGAGGCTATGAAAGTGACCTGTGAGGCTGTGCTGTTTGTGCGCACACAACCTGTGCTGCACCACCCTGCAAATCCACGTGCACACCCAGCACCTGCCTTGCCCGTAGCTCCCTCTTGATGCAATCACAGAAATATGCTAACACACAACCTGCAAAACAGAGGTCTGAGTGTGAAACGCCCCAGTGTCTGGGTGTTTGGCTCCAGAGGGTATTTCAGCCTGTTGGAACTACAGGAGTTTCAGTCCAGGCTTTGAGTTCAGTTTTTTCCTCTAACACCACATTCCCAAATCCTCATGCACATACACACACCTGCCCCACGTCCAGAAGGTTCCTTTTTCATACATGTATTTAAGGTATCCTTTCTATGCAAGGAAAATCTGTCTCTGTCTCTTCCTAGTCATGTCCCTATTACAGAAGACCCTGTTCCAATAAAGGATTGGTACACGCAGAATGCATTAAAATGAATTATAATAGCAATCCAACCCCCTGTGCCTTGGCAGAACCTTTCCATCACAGGTGACAGCTGCTTCCCTCGGGTTTTGCTCCGGAGAGAGAGCACCAGACCTCAAAACTTAATCCAGTAACTTTGTACAAACCTGGCCAAGTACAAGGAGCGTTCAGCTTTTCCGCCGTCCCTGCAGTAGTGAAGGCATACCTCAAGGGCTGTTCAACAAGCTGGCATATGCAACTTCATCTCAAATAAATGTAAATGCATTTTTCCATATATTATGTGATTACAGCCTCTATCTGCCTATCGTGCTAAGTTTTATTACAGGCCACCAGAAATAATTAGCTGGTGACCCAGAAAACTGATATATAAAATCCTTTTAATCACCAATATGGCTTTCAATTATATAGTGTAAACTTATTAACCTTTTTACTGCTGAGATTTGATTTATGGAATTCCAGCTGCATTAACATTACGGGAGGAGATAGAAAGCGTCTTGTATGACACGTTGGGATTAACAACTGATAGCTGGCTTTGCCATCACAGAGTCTCACGGAGCAAAGGCAGCATCCTGCAAGTCCCCAGGGGCTCATTTCCATCAGAGCTACGTTAGAAGTTTGGTCTGTGGAGTGAGAGTGTGTAATTTCTGTCACTTCATATACAAACCTGAACACACAGGCCAGTTACGGCTTTCAGAAAGAGCAGGGGCTGTGCGAGCACTGGCTGCATTCATAAACAGTAAGAGCTAAGATACGACTGCTTTTGTACCTCTCCTTACTCGCATCAAGAGAAATGCTTTTACATTGAATTTGGTGAATTCTGCTGCACGGGAATGCTAAACAGGCACTTCATTCAAACAAAGGTTGCGTGCAGAGGGAAGAGCTACTTGTTTGTAGAAGACAATTTTCAAATGTGTTCTCCTTTCATTTTAACTAGTCAGGTACTTCCCCTTTTTAGTTGTAGTGGATTTCTTTTTTCTGGAAATCAGAGAGTTCCCAGCAATTTATGGATTGGTCTAAGGATAGTTCACTTCCTCCTGGTACTGAACAGCAGTTAGCTCTTTGTACAGTCTCAGGCATTCCTGATTACCTTCCTATGAGGCTGCGTTCCTAGAGATAACGCAGAGATCAGCAGGAGAGACAAAGAGGTCTCAGTAAAGTACTGCTAATTAAAAAACCAAATTGCTAATCTGAGCTAGATGATGCATCAAGATCCAATAAAAGATAGAGGGACACAAAAGCTAAATACTATAAATACTATGTCGCACCAGACCTGATTGATCCAGCCAAGGATGGGAAGCCAGGTATTTCTAGCCCACATGCGTGATTTCATACGAGCTTCAGGAATATACAGAGAAATAACGGATCTTGCCATGACTTCTGTTAGCAGCTCCCCTCCTATTTCTCAGTGGCTCGTTACTTGTTGTTTAATGACAATAAAATAGAATAGCAATGTTCAGTAAGATCATTTCTGCTGTGAACATCTAATTACCTCTTATAGTCCCAGCAGGACTAAAAATTAATAGATTTGGGTAAAATTTTGCAAATAAATATCAGTTTTTCATTTTCAAATCTTACCCTTTTTCAGTCTTAAGAAGTGTTTTACAGTTAATCTACCTTTCAGGAATTTTTAATGCGCAAACATCCCCAAATGGCACAAAACAGCAAGGTGAAGTAACCAACATTCCACACAAACTGGGGGGAAGTCATCATTCACGTGGGTTTTTGTTCTTCAAACCTGAAAAGCTTTGAAAGCCCCAGCAAAGAGAGGCGCTGTGGGTAGGTGCTTTGACAGCCTGCGTAACAGCCATCATCTTTATAGAAGGGAAATGCCAATATTTGCCATCATCTGTCTGAGAATTAAACGTTGATGAATGAGACGCACTTTCCCCTATCTGCAAAACCCAGTCCCCTTTGAGCAGTCCTCAGGTCACCGTTTCGGTTGATTTTCACCTTTGCAGAAGCGTTTCACTCCAACCCACACGCACTGGGCGAAGACCCCCAGCCAGATTCAGACTGCCTGGCTCATACCTGGACATCCAGCAGGTGTACGCCAAGGTCAGCTCCGACATCTCCTCCACAGGGCGTAATTCTGCGTGCAGCAGAACAGCACACGCTACTGCCATCCAACCCACGCCGCCTCCTCTGAGCGCTAATAAGGCCCGTCGCAGGGACGGCGAGATTTTAAACGTATTCTGTGAAACAAGGAGAATAAAAATCAATGACACTACATAATCCAGCCAGTGCCTTCCTTTGCTCACAAATCTTCATTTGTTCAGCTGAGAAAATTATGAACTGTCTCGCTCTAATACAGTAAAGGCGGTCAATGACAATTAGAGCACAAGGAGTGATAGAGACGGTGCTCTGATTCTGGGATATTCCCTTCTCCTGAAGCCCATTTATAATTTTTAATAAAAACGGTAACGCTTTATGATAAGTGGACATCATTTAATGCTCAATTACTATGAAATTCCTTGGGAAATATATATTAAATGCAGCAGCTCTGTATTCATACCAAGAAGGTTCCCTGAGATTGATGTTATCGCAGCGAATACTAGGGGAATGTCAAGTCCAACATTCAATATTCTCACCCTCTAGGTCAGGCACCCTTTCTTCCCCCACCCTGACATTTGAGATGAGTCCTTATCTACTCAGAGAAGAGCCCCATGAATTATATACACGCTGCATTTAAACATAATAATAATTTTGCAACACAGACCAGCAAGGTCTTCAGTAGTGATTAACTGAGACATCTGAATAACACGGAAGGGCACAGCCCCTAAACGGACAACTTCCTCTTAAAGGCCAACAGGTTTCTAAACCCCTACATTTATAAAGGAAACATTACTACAGAGAAAACACAAACCCTTTACAGCAGAAACTTACCAAAGGTTTCTCTTAGCAAGAAAAATATCCTAAGCTTTGCCCTCCACACGAAGAGAGACTCACACCATCACTTCCTTTGTTCCACCTCACCACCAGAGTTCACTACAAACACCTGAGTCCTCAGAGTTGCTGAGCACAGGTGGGATTCCTTACCCTGGACAGCAGGGCAGAACCTCCCCGATCCCCTACAGCCGCCCGCACTCAGGCTTTCGGCCACAGATGTCAGTGCTGTGAATCACCACGGCTCTCTCCTGGTTGAGGGAAAACTTGTTTGTCCCCGAGGTATTTGGGAGGGAATGCAAGGGGATGTGATCGGTGAAGCAGTAAATTGAACCCTAGCAATGGATAGCCAGACCTTGCTGAAGAAGCCTTAACCCAGAGGCTCCCACGCTTTGTTCAGCCACACTCTGTTAGCAGCTGAAACAACAAAAACGGCTGGACTTGGTTTGGGAGATGCCTTAGGGAAGCTGAATCTGAGGTTATCCTTTCTTCCTAGACATATCCGCAGCCAGGGTTGTTATTTGAATGCAGTCCTTAACTCTGGACGTAAAATCTGTCGCCCGAGGGTGGTAGGTAGCTACTTGCTCTCTGTGGGGACAGGGTGCTGCCACTCGGGTGCTGCCCTGCTCGCCCCGCGGTGAAGCCTGACAAGATTAGAGGAGACGTGAAAGATGCAGGTGTCAGGCACAGGTCGCGGGAGCCTTCTGTTTGCAACACTGCTAGGATCCAAAGACAAACGTAAAGGAGCACATCCCTTCCCAGGTAATGAACACCATCAGCAGCTACTTAGCAACTTAGGAAAAGGCAACAGCATTTGGAGAAGGGGGACATCCTAAGTGCTCTGCTAGAACATCCTTCTGTTTCACCTTAAAGCATATTTTGCTTCTTCTGCTGTAATGCTATTTATCCCAGACCTCCGGGCAGCTTAGACACCTGGCATAATAGCCCATTAATTACTTCAGCATGGGAAATAAATTTTAATATCTTTCTCTTTGATGCTAATTACTAACCACTCCACACATCCATACACCGATTCTCCAACTGCCTCTTCAGTACCTCAAGCAAATACCCACACCAGTGCTTCATCCTTCTTCCTCTTAGATACAACAGGCTTTATTTTACAGCCTGACTTTAATCTTCACTTCCCTCAGTTCTGGGTGGCACATGATAACGTGTACACTCTCACCCAGGGTCAGCAGTTTGTTTAGGAACTCGGGATAAGGTGTTTATATTTTGCTGCACTTGTGTTCTCATCCCGTTAAAGGTGATTACAACATCAAGTTTTGTCCAGTGCTTCGGTCTCTGCAGATGAAAGATGTTATGAGGTATAACGGTGGTAGGTCAGCACTTTCAATAAGCATCCATCTGTAAACAGGTCCCCTAAAATACTGCAGCAGTGTGAAAGGAAGCTGCGTCCTAATTGGGAATCGTGAAAAGCCATAGGGCTTATAAATATAATGTGCAGGTTATCTGTCTTGCCAAAAAAGAGGAGGTTCGTTATATGAAGGACACATTATACTTTTCCTATGATTCAGCATGGTAAGTAGTCATTCCTAATTGGCTTACAGCTTAGTATGAAATATTAGGATGCCACACAATGTGATGACACAGCTGGATTCCTAAGGGAAGCCAAAGGGTGATCTGAGAACAGAAGAGGGACAAGAACAGATGCAGATCTGGAAAAAAAAATAGTTGTAGCTTACAGAGTAGCATGTCATTCTTTATCCTCCTCCACCCACGTACAGCGTGCTGCGTACAGCACACAGCTCTCCTGGTAGAAAAGCAGGAGACTTGTCATTTCAGAGTTCTTAAATAAAACGGGGGGGGGAAATGGGATTGCTGGGCATATTGAAACAGGAAGAGGCAGGCAGGCTGGATAAATCTCGCCAATAGCTGCCTCATCATGAAAAAATACACCGCACAAATTTCATCTCTTTGTGCACCGAATGATGATTTCCTCGAATTTATTCTTGACTGAAAAGTACTGGCCAAATTACCTATTCAAACAGTCCGTGGGTCACTCGCAGAAGTTTGGCATTCAGGAGACGAGCGGTTTGACGAGGCACCCAGCTCGGCTGCTGGGGGCTTGATTCCTGGTCCTGGCCTCGATTCAGGAAGGTAATTAAACAGCTGCCCACCTGAAGTCAATAGGGCTATTCACATGAACTTAAGTGCTGCAGACACCAGGCTGAGGGGAATAGGCTTCTCAGGGGGAGATTTTTGCTGCAAATACTAGTGCTAATTCAAAATTCACTTTCTACAAAGTCCTCCTGCAGTCAGCTGAAATTAGCTATATCCACTGTTGTGCCTGCCAGGAAACTTGATAGAATATTGCCCAAAGTGAACATAAAGGAGAAATAAACACAGCAGAAATTAATAACAGGAGTTCAGACCAGTAGGTTGCAGGAGATGTGTTATAAATTTCATCCAGCTGTAATGCAAATTCTGCCAAATGAGTGGGAACATCTCCCTTTTTATATCACTGTCTCACTACATATTAATAGCAACCAGTTACTGATGCGGTACTAAAATATTAATGATATGGTCATAAACCTGAATCAGTGCCTAACTTGGCAGAACAACACAGGGCCACTTTTCAATCACGTGCAAACAAAACCAGTTTTCAGAAACCATTTTGTTACTGCGAGACCATGTGAGCAGAAGTAATTGCATGGCTATTTTAGGCACAGAAATTGTTAGTCTTCCTTGGAAAATCAACAGCCCCATTGAGGTGTACAGTATGGATGCCCAGATATTCATGCAAGGCTGAGAGAACGGCAAACCAGGCAGAAACAAAGTTCATGCAATTAATTAGTAAGATTTCATCTGCAGCTGGTATTAGTGACTTTTATACGTACATTAGAGGGAATAGCCTCAAGCCCCCAGGGACTCATTGTTTCAGCAGGATTTAGCTCTTTGTTCTGGACTGGGCTGGAATATGCTTCCCAAGTAATGCAAGACATCCACAGCAAAACCCAGAGCGTTTGCACTTGCCTGGTATAAGAGCAGGTGAATGTGTCAGCTCTGCACTGGGTCATCTTTGAACACAACAGAAATTTGGGGATGTTAAGCAGATTTAAAAAGAGGCTTCTCTTGCGATGGCTCCTTTCATGTTTTCCAGCCTACTACCCAAGCCACCCTACTCAGGATGGGTAACACCTGCTAAACAAGGCAGTCTCTGGGATGCTTGATGGGATCTGTAAAAAAGAAAGCTGTTTTGACGTCCCCTTGCTTTTCACTTCACCAATGTTCCAGTAGAACTGGGCTGGTCCGTTTTATTATTCACATTTATCCCTTTCTATGAACATGGGGCCATATATCTGTATCTGTCAAACACCTTTAATTGCAGTCACAAATTAAGGCAAGGAAGGACAAGCACAGAAGGACTCTGTGTACAATTCCCAGTAGCCGCTAGCACCCTGGGAACAGCCTGTCCTGATCAAAGGTGCTAGAATACTGACAAAATATTTTATTTATACATTTCCAC
Organism: Nettapus auritus; assembly: GCA_011076525.1. NCBI lineage: Eukaryota > Metazoa > Chordata > Aves > Anseriformes > Anatidae > Nettapus > Nettapus auritus. Next base: position 17,435,540 of record CM021774.1, read on the forward strand.
AGGGCACAGCTAATGGCTTACTTCCTCTGCCCCGTCACAAGAGGCACTGGAGGATACTCATATAGCCAACATTTTATGAAGGTGTATCACGTAAAACCAAGGTCCTTGCTTTAAAAGTCTTTCACTGCTTCTTCTCAGAGTCATCAGTGCATAAATAAGCTGATTTTGGTTATGACTAACAGAACTTGCAGAGAATGGCATGAAATTCATTATGTCACAAAAAAGAAAGGCCCTTTCCTTCTAGATTTCTATTGCCATCACATAAATGAGGGCCCAAAATACCACCAAGACATCACTTAACACGTTGTTGTCTCTGGAAGGCAGGTCTGACCACCGAGACGTCATCATTATTTGCTGACCAGAGCTGCTGCAGCCACATACAGCAATGATAATCTTTCTTCATTATATCTGCAAGTAGATATCATCAAGGTGTGACTGACAATCATCCCTTTCAGAGTGAGTGATCATAGGTTTTCCAGTGCTCTCAAATCCATTGGCTCCTTGTTTATTAATGACACAGCTGAAATTGTAGCGTTGCTTCTGCTCAGGTGGGAGACAGCAGACATTCACCTGATTGACACCTGGCATTAGCAAGTTTTCTCAAACAACTGAAGTGGCAAATAATGCAGTCTTACTGCAAACTGAGTTGCTGAGCAAATAAAAGGTTTTGGTTTACAGGTTACCAGAGCAGAAGAAAAAATCCACGTTCTGAAACTTCTAGTGAAACACTGGAACTGCAGAGAGGAGTAGGAGAACCTCTAGGCAGTCATTCATTGCTCTCAAATGATCTCAAATAACCAGCTTCCAGCTCCTAACAGAATGAGTGGCAATTGTAGAATTTCACAGCTCCTTCCCACAACAAAACAATCAGCATTAGCGGAGCACCAGGAAGACAATTATCCCTCCAAACATAGCTACTCCTTGGACGAAGTCCATGGCCTGCACTGGCACCATGATAAATCTGTATCTTACAACTGTGAAGAGCAGCTCCCACAACATCTCCCACATCTAAAGCCTCCTCCAAAAAATAAAATGAAATCCTCTCTTGGAAGAAGACAAGTCAAACATAACTCATTCCTTTATTCTTTTTCTCTCTTACCATGCTTTACAGATGATTGTTTCATCTCATTCTTCTGTTTCCAAGAAAGACCTTTCTAAATCCTCAGGCAATATTCAGAGCAGGCAGATTTTTCTTTTAGTGTTCAAGGCTGATCTGATCAATTAAAAAAAAAGAAGGTTACGGTACATTTTAAACCAAATACCCCATAGTATACGATCTCTGAGGTCATTTTATAAGAAAAACTATTTTTTGTCAGCAAGTAAATGCAAAAAAAAAAAATGGTAATGGGGATTCAGCACAAACCCCTTTCTCATGCGTCCTGTGGGATTTCCGGCATTGTTCTCTCTGTTAAAATGGTTTAAAATGCAAGGGTAAGGCTGCTGAGGTCCTGAACGTGCGAGTTTTGTTCTCTGGATGGAAACTAAGTGTTGCAAATCACACAAAATTCTTCCAAGCTGTTTTGCCTCCCAACATTTGTCTCCATTTTCCCTCGTGAAAGCTACGAATCCTCTTCAGCCACAGACTTCCTCCCAGCATGTGACGCGCAACAGGGCCCCACAATCTTATCTGAAGCTTTTTGTGCCCAGCCGCAAAGCAAACTTTCTGCACTACTGCGACTCCCTTACAGGGTTTAGAGTCTCTCTTTGCAATAGAAAATTTCCAGTGAAGTACAACAGCTTCCACGAGGTGAGTGTTCCCTAAGGCCTTGGGAATCAGAGCTGACATAACGTGAAATTTGCTTCCCCCTTTACCAACTCTGGCTAAATAAACTCATCTTCTGTACAGTAGGACACACTTCATTTTCCTGTCCTTCATTTTCTTCTCCCTCTTGTTGATTCCAAAAGGAGACCACATAGACCAACCATCACAGCCAATTTGATTTCCAATTTTCTGGGCAGCTTTGCAATCACACTCCATTTGTCACCTGAATGCAGTATCGAATTTGCAGCCTGGGTGTGAATGACTTCTGGAATTATCTCCCCTGGACAAGACACCAAAGCAATTCAAAAGCTAGTAAACAGAATGCAGAAATACCCCTGAATAGGATTACTCAGGTTTCTAAATCCTAATCCTGTTACTTCAGCAGCTATCCATTTCTCTTTTCCTTCTTCCCCTCTGGCTAATATTTTCCTACCCAGAACTCAGCTCAGTACTGCCACAACAATCTGATATATTCTGCAAAGTTACTAGGACTACAGGAACATTTAAAGCTCGGCAAGCTCTGTCGTAACACCAAAATACGTTCTTGACAGCCACTGACCCCAAAAGCTGATGTGATCAAATGCATCCCCCCATGAAAGAAAGAATAAGACCGTAATCAGTTTTACCATTTTAAGGAAAATAAATCCTAATCCTTTGCCTTTCTGTGGTATTCCTCTAATTGCTGTTTCCTTACACATTCAAACATCCACAATTTGGTCCCGTTGTCTGAATGTCACTTGGAATCAAATCAGTGTTGCGGATACAACGTCTTTGAACCTTTTAGTCCAGCTGTGAACTTTGGGCTTAATCCTTTAGGGCGTCCTTGTCTGGCAAGCTTTAATGTATATTAAATTTTCTAAAAGGAGAGCGAAAGTGGTCAAAGCAAGCTAGTGCAAGATTCTGTGTTTCATAAATTAATAAGCATCACCAACTGCATTGCTTGACCCTTTCAACTCTGTGAAATTAATATAAGTAGACAACCAAAGTGCACTCGGCCCCTGAAGAGCCTTGGAAGTTCACTTAAGCAATCCAAGTTTCCTTAAAGTTTTATAAGCCAGCTTTTAAAGCGAGTCCTTTGTACTTATTACTGGTGACAGTGAGCATTACAACAGCCAATGAACCTTTGCTGACTTCCGACCCCAATATGGTAGAGCACAGTTATCAAGGGAAATATCAGAATCAGAGCTTGTATATTACATTGAGGTCCTGACTCTTGAAAGAGCCCCCTGTAGACTCTTCAGAGTATGTCAGTGAAATAAACAGCTAATATTCTCAGACATCTACTTATGATGTACTGATATTATTGTTTACTTAAGCGCTTTTGGCATAGTAAACCCCCACCCCCACCAAAAGGTGAAGCCTCTTAAGAGGGAAGCTGTGGCACTCCCCGCTCCCTTGCAGTAGGACAATATTTTAAGATCTTTTATTTAACCCGGAAAAACACCCCGCTTGGTGGCGGCGAGTCAAGCAACACTGAGTCTTCATCTTAACCGATTAATGGATTTAAATTATTAACTGGCATTAGGCAGGCATGGTGAGGAATACATGGTCTACTCTTAGCCCTCTGCGCGGGGTGAGGCTGCCTTGAACAATGAGGGAAATGTGTATCCACACCTACTGCGCCTTGGCATTAATTTTGCAGTCACTTGTAATACTTGAGTTAGCATCCTGTAGAAATAAGATATCTCACCCTTGCCAGCTGATTATATTTTTCATAATGTAAAAGGTTCTTGTTGAATTATTCAGGTGTTTTTCCCACTGCTTCAAAAAAAAAAAAAAAAGGGAAAGAAAAAAAAAAAAAAGGAGAGAGACAGACACAAAAGCTAAGGCTCTTCATAGGTATCTAGGAATAAACAGGCTGACATGCAGTCGTGCCCGGTATTAATAATCATTATTGGGCTGTAAAGCCCAATTAATGATGATGCTTAAGGTGTTTTTTTTTTTCTGAATGGCAAGTTAAATTTCTAAAACCAGGCAGGTGATGAGAAATCACAGAGATTATCTGCCGGAGGACATCGAACATTGCAGGTATTCCTCCCCCAGCAGTGAAGCCAGGGAGGGCAGGTGTTGTCTGTTCTCTCTAGCTATTTAGAAGTTTGGGTGAAGCTTTTGGGGATATTTTGTGACAGTGGTTTCCATTTGTTCCACTCATTTGTCTGCCTGGATCTAGACACCGACAGAGACAACAATATCATTGCATGGAGAAAATAAATACTTAAACAGAACATACGCACGTTATACATATGCCATAACCAATCACACAGGAGAAATTAAACCCGCATAGGAAGCAGAAGTCAACTCTCAGGAAATAACTGTTGAAATTTCTTACCAGAAACACAGATAGCAAGAAGGAGCTGGAAAAATGAGGCACTTTCGATGAATGTGGCTCACAGATTCTGTGCAAAATGAACCTTAACAGGGACAGGCTGGTGGCAGGGTTGCAGTCCCTGCCAGGCAAACGCTTCCTTAAGAACAGCAAAGTTCATTTAGCAACTTCCTGATTATTAAATAGAAATTGGACCATAACTGAACCTTGAAATATTTTGAGTCTATTCTGAAGCATCTAGTTCCAATTCAGGCTTCTGTGAGAGTAACCAGGCAAAGATTTTAGAAGATGGAATCGCATGGCTTGGTCATTGTTGATAATGCAGGTAATCCAAATCGGTTTACTGATACCATTGCCACCTACGGTTATATTAGCTGTTTAACTGAATGGCCTGACACTGAAGGAAAATGGACTATATTCAAACGAATCCCATGTGCTGGGTGGCCAAATAGTTTAAGGGGCCACCCTAGAGCAGCATAAGCAGATAAATAAATAATTTTTTTTTGCATAAGAGAAAATGATTTCTACATTTAGGACTGCCTCATTTGAAAATCAGTCACCAACAGGCCTGCTGGTGGCTGCCTTTTCTCAGAGCTAATACTGTTGCTGCTTGCAAGCAGATCACCAGCTGGTGTCATGAGGAAATATCCATCAAGGCACAGAATGGGGCATTTTTTAAAGAAGGTGACAAAGGAGGTCTATGTTCCCTTCCAAGGAGTGAAAGCCAACTTTGTAAATCCTGGTTTCTGGTTTTCTACCTGAACTTCAGAAGAGGGCTCTGGTAAATGCTCATTTAACACTGGTAAAACAGACTCTGCACAAGCAACAAAGAGTTTAGCCCCTCACTAGCTCTCTTCTCAAGAGAACCATCTGTGTAACTCTACCTGCAGTGGAAGCCAGACACATCTCTCTCCGCTAGGAAGCTGCTTTCCTTGGAACCGTTCAGCAGCGGACAACCTACAGGAGTTTGGAGATTGGACATTAATTTGTTTTCCACCTTTCCTCAGAAGATTTCCAGGCTTACAGAGCTGATGAATGAGCACTGTCTGTGCAGATCCCGTATTCATCCAGGCCTGGGATCCATCTTTGTCTTTTGGCTCCCTGGATAAGAAAAGCTCCCTGGGTCTGCGGGATCCCAGAACTGCCATCCCACTCACTCAGGTCTTCCGCAGAGCACGTCTCGTTAGCTAGCTGGAAAGGAAAAGCCCCTTTTATCAAACCCCCGGGGCTAACTCATATCGAAAATAATTTGTTCTTAGCACTATTTGAGGCAGGCTTTCAAGTGATGAATGAAGAAGAACATTCTCTGTCACAGAGCTCCCTTTGTTTTTCGAGTCCTGAGAGTGAGTTTGTGATCTCTGAAATCCCAGTACTAAGAGCACTGTCACTTTCCACTGAACTCGCCACTGTTTTCTTACGCAGAAGGCTGAATGTGTCTCGAAACAGAAAAGTACACATCCATTTGTTCTCCTGGAAATATATGTTGAGAGTATTCCCCTAACTATGGTAATTAACTTGGGGTCCAGAGCTACACTTTATTTCTTCAGACAGCATCTAGTATCTAATGCTGCAACCCTGACTGTCCACGAACACTTCAGCCACACAAACAACTTTATAATAATGTGAAATAGCCAAGGTATGCCTGCCTGCCTTCATGCACTGGCTTTCAGTATGTGCTTGTGCATGTTCTCTTTGAAATGTCTGTGTTTCATTGATTTTTTTTATTATTATTATTATTTTTTTCTTTTTAACTTTTCTGAAGTTTTGGGGTGCTTCTTCTCTTTCAGTTTTAGTATGTTTTCAGCCGTATTTCATTATCTCTCGGGAAGAACAGAGATGAAACGTAATTAAAATGTTTATAGTTTCCAGTTTCAAGGCAATTTTTCCTAAATGCAAACAAACAAATAAAATAAAAGGGAAACACTAAAATAGGCTTTGATCAAGTGCTCAAAAATTTCAGTGGCTAAAGAATGCTGGTGTGTTATTAACAGCTTCAGAGTTTAACCAGAAGCTGGTACAATTTTTACGAAACAGCGAACCCTTTTCTGACTATTTTATCAGTGAAGCTTATTAAAAGAAAAATCTAATAAATGAACAGGAAAAATGCTCTGGTGAGACTAACAATTAAAACTGCAAATACTGCACTTGGATCAGAAACTTCCATTTCCACGGTAAGAGAGTATTAATTTCAAGGATATAACTTAGCTGCTGCAGCATTACATATATCAGATGTTGTACATTACATTGCACAAACAACTTCTAAAGAGAACAAATACTGCTGGTCCAGACTTCCAGACACGTAACTCCTACTGATTTCCCCTGAACCATTCACTTGAGGGTGCAAGCACAATTCTGTGCAGCACTGCCCTCTGATACAGAGATATTTTGGTCCTTTGGCTTTGGTCCTTCCAGCTATTCGGGTTGTCACTGTTTTAGGGTTAATACCTCACCTGTCACACCTCTGGGGTCCCACCTTCCTGCCTCACACCCAGAGGACACCATGTCCCATCTGCACCGCCGATGGTCTTCACTGCCAGCCACCTGCCTCCAAGAAGGACCAAGAAGGGAAATCCCGCCTGATCACCTGTGGCCACAATGGAAAGCAATTGCCATTTCTCACTTGCAAAAGGTCTGTTTCTCTTCAGGTGTCTGCCTGCTTTGATCTGGGTGTACATCTGCCCAAGGGAATGGAGTCCGACATCAGTTTCCCTGGGGGTGAGACAGAAATGGCTTCGGGGTAGCCTTGTGATTCTTTTCTGCCAGCTAAATGAAGGTTTAGAATGGGAGAAGTTGGACCATGTCCCTGACTACTGAAGTTAAAGCATAAGAGAGGGGCTAAACCTTCAACCAGTAGCAAAAATGCCTGGTATTAGCTATCATCTCTGCTAAATTAAAGTCTAATTAATCCACTCCTGCCCAGGTGGGCCTTCAGCCCAGCTCTCCCTTTGGGCCATTTGTCTCCATCAGACACTGCAGCAAATTCAAATATTGCATTAGCCCCCCAAAGAAACCCCTCCTACGCAGCCCGAACACACTGCATCCCCCACAAAGGAAGGAGACTTTTCCACAGTTCCAGAAATATTCATTTGACAGTTTCTCCTTCCCAGGCTACAGCTCGAGTAATTGATCTGCTCTATTATTTTTCCCCATTCTTTCTCTCTTACATTTAAATATGTCCTTCATATTTCTGGAGGTTTTTTTTTCCCAGCCTGTATCTCCACTGTTACATTATTTTTTATCTCTCTCCTCTATTTTTCAAGTGTGAAAAGGGTGCTCTGTTCTCTAATATTCGCTTCTCTTTTTTTTATTCTCCAAGTACTTTCTTTCCCATCTGTAACAGCCCCTAATATGCACCTCCATTCGATTTTACTTACCCAGCTTGAAACCCTCTCATTCTAATTACCTTTTCAGTTTTCTTCTATTTCTCCCTTGAGATGTCTCAATTAGTGTACTTTTTCTTACTGGCTGTCACCTCTGAGCTACAAGGTGGGTCTAACTCCAACTTAAACCATGCAGAAAATAAATGAGGAGCCGTTCTTGGCGGCCCCGCTGAAGGTGGTGTTACTTTACAAACTAGTGCACCTTTAATAGATGATAAATGGGCAGAAAAGTGGCCTTGTTAATGCAGCAACCCTTGATTTGGTTGCCATGCCGTGTCCTTTCATTACTCAAAGATACAGGAACGGCAACCTATGCTAAGTCCTGGGTGATGTACTTTCATACAAAGAGAGTGAGTAGAGGCTAATTAACATAGTTCTGATCAAAGCCTGGAATTAACTCTTGTCTTTAAAGACCAAAGCTAAAAATGTCATTTGTCTTGCCCGTAATTGTGTTTAGAGGTAATTATGGTAGTAGAATAACAGCAAGCAAAATGAATCTTGGAGTGAGTTTTTCTGCCCTTTCTATCTCTAGCAGAACACTAAATTCTATTTCTGTCAAAGAGAACCGGATAAAAATGCAGGTGACATCCGCAGCACATTTCTTTGATTAAAATTGGCACCGTCATATTGAAGTTCACACAGAGCTTTCAGAACCTGAGGAGTAAATTCTCTCTCTGCGTGCTCCCATATAATAGGAAAGAGAGCCCCCTCCCCACCAGCGCCCGTACCGTGCAGCCAGGGGGAGAGGTGGGCATGGCTGATTAAAGTGCCAGGCTGGGACCCGAGGACAGTATCCACAGGACGTGACCTGACACGTACACATGTCCCAGGTCGCTTCCAATGACCGAGGATATCTACATCTCATAGGGCACCATGCAGCTCTCACAAGGAAGCAGCCCTGTCCCGTATTAGCACAGCATTAGCTCCGAATTAAAGCACTTGCTTCCTCGGGTAATTAAATTGTCAGATCTGACCATACTGCATCCAGCTTTCCACCTCCTTTGTCCAGAGCTGGGGTAGCTATCTCTGCATTCTGCAGTGCGCACACACCCCGGATGTTTGAACCCACATATTCAAATTTAAAAACCTGAGGTTGTTGTTGTTGCTATTGCCGCTACTGTTAAAATCCCAATGGCATATGCTGCTGTCACCCTTCAGTTGTCCGGAGATCCATCTACCTGCGGTGCCTGTTTCACACCATCACTGAAACTTATCAGCACATCAGCCCTTAGTGGGCTGGAGGATTTTTCTGTCAGGTATTTGAAAGATTTCAAGCTAAACTTTTCTGAAGTTCTTATATATTTGGATCAAAGCTCGATGCTGAAGCTAAACTTTTCCCAAGGGTTTATTACTGAAAGAAGTTTCAAATGCCCGATACACCCAGATCTATCTATACACACCTTCTTTCTTCCAGTTACTGCAGTTATCTAAGGTGGCAAAGGCATTCAGATTTCTACTGCGCTGGGCCTGAGGGTCTTCACGTGACACAAAACTCACACCTACTGGGCCCACCGAAATTCCTAGGGGTTGCATTAGTGCATCAGCTGCTGGCAAACACCAAAGCCTACAACACAAACGGACACAGAGCATATTCACTGGGGCCAGATTTGTCCTTTTCTGAAATTATTACGTTTTACAGTGTAAACTCAATGAATTCACCCAAGGGCCCATAATATCACTTTTAGCACGAGCACAGACTAAGACATAGTAATGATATTCACTGAGATAACAATACTGCACAAAACGTGCCATTGCAACATTTTGAAGTGCCGGAGATCACCCACACAGACTTCTCCAATTCTTCCAGCACAATCACCTCTGCCACTTTGACTAGTAGCCTTCGTGGTGAGCAGGGAGTCAGGGCAAAACTTCCCCTGAAGGGATCGGCCCTAGGGGTTGAAGCTGCCCACTCTCTGGGCCCCAGACAGGTCTCAGCCCTCAGAGCTCAGCTCAGCTGTCCCGATGTGAGCACTGCCTGCAGGGTGTAGGAGTTCTTCACACAACGCACGCAGCCATGGTATCATTTTGAAAGTCTCAGTGCACTATCAAAGGTGAATTCTGACCTGAATATCCCTTGGGTTGTGACTTTCAAGAACTCCAGAAATTTTCCAGAAAGCAAGGCTCATGAACCCAAGGGTTTATGTTTTTTTCCCAACATATCAGTTATCTAATAAAAGTTATTCCCTCTCCCTATAGCTGTTTCCTCACATACCTCTTCAGACACTCAGAGCTATTGTATTACCACGACAGCCTTTACAAGCAGCACAAGTACCTTTACGATGACATCTGCCAGCATCACCTGACAGATAAAACCACCCAAGTCCATCTGGAAATGTTGCCTCTTCCCATAATATCTTTGCATCTTTTGTGAGATTTTCTTGCAAAACTTTGTAATAATTTATTTACACGCAAAAAGCTCAAGAGTTATGTGTTACTCTGACATCTACTGCAGTCAAACCCTCTTCTGGGTCCTGTTAGCTGAGTTTCATCAGTAACTGGATGGAACTCCAGGCCTCCAAACCTTGCAGTGTTGTCATTTATAGGACCTTTGCTGAGGTTACAGGTTACATCTCTCCATTCCTAGCAGCAAAGACACCTTTCTGCAGCACACAGAGCTTAGCTTATACTCCCACGAGAAGTGCAAATTCTGCTGAGTACAAAACAGAAAACCATACGGTGACTTAAGTAATCTACAGACAGCAAACAATAATCCTGAAAATAACCCGTGTTCTGCCTTTCCCTGGCACAGCACAGAACTGACAGAACAAATTTGGGATCTGAAAATAATGTGTATGAATTCATAGCTAGCACTCAGTCACCAGGGGCACGTGTGTCCCTCCTCTGGCCTGCAGGTGCCCAGCACTGCAGCACAAGCTGAGTGCTGGGGGCCGATGCTAGGAAATGGTTATGTCAGGAAGCTTGAGGGGCTCAAACACCAGCACGAGATTTACCACTGTTGAGCCGTGTAAGTCCAGTCCAGAGCAGAATTTCTTAACGTGGTGAATATTGCATTAGGTTCCAAGATGGCTTGCATCTCGTTCCTGAGGTATTTCTGCCCGTCTTTGTTGCACTGAGTTTTGGTGTGCCTGTACCTCCTAGGCAACAGTGACATAGCACAGAGAAACTCTGTCCCTGCCACACTTGAGAGGTGGCACTGGAAACGATTTGAGAGACCCTGAGCCATGGAACACTGTTTCACTGCAAATTGTTGCACAGGTGTGACTTCTCTTTTGGTTTTGCTATGGAAAGATCATCAGACACAGCAATGTCTGAACCAGGCCCACCTGTGGAGTTACTGGCAGAGCACTTTCTCCTTTGAGATCTACCTAACTAAGACCATTTCACCAGTACTGGCACCTAGATCCAAAGTTCCCAAGCTGTGCTACTCGTACCACTGCATAAAGCCATTTCAAGGTGACTTGCTGCCACAAAAGGGTTCAGTGTCTTTTCATCCATACGTTTGGCCATGATCAATACCAACTCTTGCCCCTGAGCTCACCAGATCGTGGTACCACTCTCCTCAACATCAACAAGATACCTGAAACAATAAAATACTTCTACTGAAGCCCTCGGCTCCTATCGGAAACAAAGGTGCATATTGGAGGGTGAAGGTGAGGGCAGAAGCAGAGCTCCCAGTTTATGCTCAGCAACCAGCAGGATGAAACCCATCAATGCTGCTTGGCTTCCAGTGGTTAATTTAAGAGAAGAACCCCATTTACTTTACAGAAACCTTCATAAATCTGCAGGAATTCATGTCACAACAGCTTCCCTATTTCTACTGCTTTTTGAGAGCACCTTGTTCTTTGCAGAGCAGTGCAAACCAACACTGACAACTCTAAAATGTCTTATGTGGCAGCTCCAAATGCTTACAGTTTATGTAAAGCCATGGAGCCAGCATGATAAGATCTAATTACCAAGCGAATTAGTAAAAAAACAGCTGCAAGGTTTGCAGAAATGTCTGGAAGTGCAGAGTAAATGGCCACAATTGATAGAGTTATTGCGCAGGCATCCTGAGGGCACAGTCTGCAGCACTCAAGTCCTAACCAAAATCACTGTCAACAGTTGTTGTTTTCTCCATTCTGTTAAATGAAAAGAGCATGAAAATGATCCTGCAAACAGCCATTTAATATTCTCATGCACATGAACTGCAATTATCAGCAGCAGCAACAACAAACCCTGCTGTAATGTGTTCATGGTTAATCAATTCAATTGATCACTGTTTATTAAATAAAAACCTGCTCTCTAAACAGTTCTTCTCTAAGTGGCATGTTTGGGGGCTCTTTTTTTCCCCTAGATTTCTTTTTTTTTTTTCTTTTTTTCTTTTTTTTTTAATAAAAACTGCTAGGAAAATCAGGAGACCAATTAAAGCTTTTAATTTAAATCCAGGCTAAGAGAGATGCTAGCAGTGCATACTGCCATTACAAAAGCATTAGCTTAAAGGAGGTTTGAATCAGCCTAGCCACTCCCTGGGAGAGCTAGGCGGAAGCTGATTCGTTCCTATTTTAAAGGCTTTCAAGCCACGTTAGCAACAGCCAGTGTATTTATCTGTGTAAGAGACAGTCATGACCAGGTCAGCTCAGGATATCAGGAAGTGGGCCATTGATAATGCAGATTAGGGGGCATGCTTTATTCACATCAGCACTGTAGCATTGATCACCCCTATTCTGCACCTTTAGACGGCAGATCGGAAATCAATGAATTCCAGGCTGGAGAGATGCTGTAGATAACAGAAATCCTCTATAGTCGGTTATCTCCCTACAAGGAATAACGATCTTGCACAGAATTGAATGCTTTAAATGTACGAAGAATATACACTACATTACAAGTTCAATGGCAGATTGATACCAGGAGAGCCAGAGCCTGCCTGTATCCCAGCCCCGAGCAGACTCCCGCAGCTCAGTGCTGCACGAAGAACTTGCACCTACCTGGAGTCCTCCCTGCCCTTCGGCTGCTCCAAGTGGTGCAGAAGGGAGGAGAAGGGGAGTGTTGACACACAAAAATAACCTCATGGGATTTAATTAAGACTACTGAACCTGTGTCACTTGTAATTTATGGCAGATTTGAACCTATGCCTCCAGAGGGAGAAAATGAAGGCATTTCCAGTACATTAGCTGACTTCAATAACAAAGTCAAATCTGACGTCCTGTGACCCTCGAGTGAACGAAGACTAAGGAGTCCCTGTTATCCCAATTATTTCTGGCTAGATTTGTGAGATGTTTGCACTGCCGTGGAATCCAGCCACAACCAGGTACCTGCCCTGATGGGGGAAGTGCAAAGCCTCCTCATGCCACAAAACCCTTGTGAAAGCACTAGAAATCTCCAGCAAAATTGGGTCATTAATGGTATGTTCCATGGAGAAAAAGGGACGCCAGGCATATTCCCTCCCCTGCCAGCAGGCACCTGGCCTCCACAGGAGCTAAGAAAAGGCTTACAAATAAAGCTGTGCAAATAACTGGCTTTGCCTTTTATGGCCAAAGTGAAAAAATAAACTTAGCAAAAATGCTTTAGGTCAACTAAAATGTTTTGTTCAGCCTCATATCAGGCACATCACCTTTCATCCTTTGGGAGACTGGGGGAAGGGTGAGAACATGCTTTATTATTGGGCACATTTTGCAATGGAAAAAAAAAAAAAAAAAAAGAAAAAATGTTTTAATGATTTTTTAAACTATTTTTCTTATTCTTTGTTTTTCATCCAGAATTAATTGCTAACCAACTTCCAAATGTATTCAGCTGACCCAAAACTATCAATCTGTCTCTTCAGGGGTAGAGGGAGAAATCACTGAAATCTTTTTCTTGGATTAACTTCTACAGAGGTACTTCAGGGAACCGAAAAGCAGACATACCTTCTTTTTTTGAGCAGCCAGAGTAAATGATTTCAAAAAATAATACTAAAAGGGAAACCTTTCACCAGGATGAGGCAGATGTCTTGCATGACTGACCAGCCCTGGAATCCATAACAGCAGCACCAACGAGGTTGAAAGCTGCAGCAGTAGCAGCAGCCTCTCTAGTCTGACCTGTTTGAGAGAAAAGGGATTATTAGGGAATAAAATTAAATCCTTTCGATATAGGTTCCACAGCCAGTGAGTTTAGCACACAGCTGTCTAGTGGCTGCGCTAAATCCATCTTTCCCCCTAGGCTTGCTAGGCAGCATCACGTAAATGAATCCCTGCCCATGCCGATAAGGAGCTGAGAGTTGTGCTGAGGGGAGGCAGGAGGCAGGTAGAGCCAAGTCAGCCACCCTGGGGAGCTGTGCCCAGAGCAGTGCGTGCGATGTCCTGAGGTTGTGTCGAAGGCACCGGCCTTGCTCTGGGAACACTTAGGGACACGCCACTTAAGGCTGCGGGTTTATTTTTTTTTTTCCCCTTTAGGAAATTGCCACTCAAGTTAGGATAGGAGCAATGCCGCATCAAAGCGGTTCATAATTAGGTACAAATTTGGCTTGTAGTTCAGCAATTTCTACGGATTAGCAGCCGCTGACCTTCACCAGGCCCCAGTGGCAGCCAGCCTCCATCCTTGGTCCCAGAGTGACCTCTAGTGTCGCCACAAGTGGCGTGCTCCCGGCGCTCCCCTTCAGTTATTTGGTAAGAGGTTAGCCCAGAGAGCTCTGCCCACATGGTGAGCCTGCTTCGCTCCTGCTTTCACCTCATTTCTGTCCGTGCACACAGCTTGAGAAGGGCAGCGAGGCTCAGGTTGTGTGCAGAGCCCAGGTGAGGCCTGCTCCCACCCGGCTATGCTGCTGCCTTCTCCCTGCTGTCCTGGGCGCTGCTGGTTTCAGCCCGCTGGTGGCATCCCTCCGCCAGGCCTTTCCAGCCCTGCTGCCCTTCACGGAAAAGCAGCACCCACAAGCCCGAAGGCCTTGGTCCTTCCCATGTCTTCCCACTCATGAGAGCAGGCGGCTGCTCTTGCTAACCAGCGCATGGAAGCTTTAAATTTTTTTATTTTTATTTTTTAAACCCTGACAAATGTTTGTGTGGAAAGGCAAAAGAGGGAGAACTGAGTGAACATAGGTTTGAATCCATTTGCTACAGAGCTCAGGTGGCTGGGAGCAGCTAAAGAGGCCTGCTTGTGACAGGATGCTGAACCAGCACCAGCCTCTGATAGCTACCTACGCCTGCATCTTTCCAGCCCCAGTCTGGAAAGCAGGAGCTCCAGCACCCCGCCAGGAGGGGACAGGCTCGTGGCACCTCTACAACTGCTTTCCATTTGGGTCCAGAGGAGCACCTGGCACATTCAAATCAAAGCAACCAAGGTGTGAAGGCAAATGTATCACTGCACTGCGACGAATGCTGGAAGTGATCATTTGTACACTTCAACTTCTGACAGTCGTCCGTGCAGTGAGATATTTTCTTTTCCCCACAGCTTCCTTTGGACTGGAGGCTCTACTTCAGATTAGAAGGGAAAAAAAAAAAAAAAAGTTCTGAATATTCCTGCTTATTCACCACTGCCCACAGTCCAGTGGACATCTATAGCGAAGGGTCAAAACTGCTCTGGAGACAAACCCTCCAGATCTTTTCAGAAGGGTCATAAGCAAAATGTAAAATTACATAACATAAGCAAAGCTCAGTCGGGTCTTACTGAATGACCAGAAAATCATTTTTATAGACCACCTCAGTTCACTGTCAGTTCAGGCACCTGAAGAACCCCCCCATATTCCAGGGGTGTAAGTCAAGCACAAGACCTTCTGTCATTTTAGGAAGACTTCATCTCTCTCCCATAGCTTCAATCTGATGATATTTACATCTTGCATAAAAGCTCCGGCCTGGACAAGCTGTTACTGTGATCACGTAATCTCACAACTTCAGTTTTCCCTGTGCTAAAACTTAACGTAAGTATTTTGACATGGATCCAGGACTGAGATAAGCAGATTTTCACAACTGGATTGAAGTCAGTGTTTTACAGTTGCTTCACTGGTATTTCTGATTCCTCTGTACTTTAATTTATTTCCTTTTCTCTCTCTTTTTTACCCCCATCTATAAGCATGACTCAGAGTACTCTATATTCTGACATGCTCCTGTATTTCATGGGCAGGATTTCACCATCCACAGACCAAAACCAGCCTTTCAGAAAGCCTTTCCCTTCCCCCATGGAACTAAAAGAACATTGCCTAAGATTTAATAAATAAAATAAAATACTAAATTTAAAAGCATCAGAAGGCATCATTCACCTACACAAAAGAGTTGAAAAGTGCCTATTTTCGGCAGGGGAGGCTACAAAGTCCACTAGTGCAGGCACAGTGGCTTTTCCAGACAAAATGAAGACATGAACCGGAACAGTGTGAACAACACGGCTGGCATTCCTTGCAGGCCATGATTATCACTTATTAAATTACCCATGAGCAGAGCAAGCCAAGTGGAGCAGCACATCACACTGACACACACCAAACCAAGGCCTGCAGGAAGCCTCAGAACTCCCTGTCCTCGGCTGGGGGAAAGAAAGAAATATTGTAGGTTAGGCGTGAGAGAGTGACTCTGTGTTCAAAATTACCTGTTCTCATTTCAGAATCATAAAAGCCAGAAAAAGAATCCACTATTCAGAAAAGAAATATATATGTATATATTCTGGTAACATACAGGGATGGAAGAATGCGATAAAAGGGTTAAGGAAGTGGCAGCCTGGAATATATCTGGATTTTGTTCGGTTCACTGTTCTCAGGGACTGGCCCAATAGTCCTTGGAGTCACTGAAGTGGTTTCCATCAATTTCAGTGAGCATTTAACTCACCCCCGGTCTGACAGACCTATCTCCAGAATACCTTGAGTACCATTGCACCAAGAAGAAATCTCATCTGAAAGAAAGTAGGTTCGATGACAGCTGAAATTAAGGCTTGTTATACGCAAGACACAGAGTTCACATAGGAGGGAGAAAAATTAAAGGATGCCTGAAGGCTCCCTGTCAAGACGCAGATTCTGGAATAACAGTACAAATAATCTGCATCCATTTTCAAAGGGCAATGGACCCCAAATGTGAGCTTCCACAAAGTGATAATCCAGAGTTATTCCTGACTGATATCTCCTCCTGTAGACAAACACTCACTTGTTAAAAGTGAAGCACAGTGTATTGACAAGAATAAACTGTCAAATTCAGATATGTTTGTTAAGGCCAAGAGAAGTGTAAGCCTCAAAGATAAAATTAGAGAAAGTTTCTAGGTGAAACTTGTTGAGGAGTCCGGGGAGAAAGCTAAAATCAAACACCACCAGACAGACAACTATCAGTAACCCAAACAACAAAGAGAGGTACAAAAGGCCAAAGGAATAGCAGCCCAGATGGTGGTCATGTGAAAAAACACATTCCACAGATTGCAAAGCACTTAACTTATTTTTGATTATAGAAGACAGAAGGATGGAAAAGTTAAAAAAGAAATATGCTTGGGCCATAGTCATCACAGACATACGCCAGTTGTGGACCTCTCTATTTTTGACCCATTGGTTCTTGCCTTATTTTTCCAGTGAAATACCTTAGATGCTTTAGATACGGCTAGAAGTAAAATATAAAAAATAAATCATGGGAGACTTAAGTGTGAGCTGTCCATACCAAAGACCTGCAGAAATGGGTGGTGGTTTTTTTTGAGAGACAGAAATTCTAGAAAATTTTAAAGCGGTCAACAGCTACTTGCTACATGTCTCCCCAAGGAAAAGATTAACGTTATTGTGATGAGTGAAGTGATAGGATTGCAGCTTCTCCCAGCATTGCCTGAGCATCAATGCCCCAACCAGAGAGAAAAATAACCATGTCAGGAACATCTCTCCTCTTTGTCTTCATTAACTTACATTTTGGCTGCACACTCCAGAGGTGTGCAGCAGAGAAGAATATGCAGGCTCAAAAGGGCTCAGCTGGAATTGCAGCCCAGTTCTGCCATAAAATGACTCAAACTTCATTAAATAAAATAAAGCTGCTGTAGCCCAAGGATTGAGTGACTTGCAGTTTCCCTTGCTCCTGGGTTAATACAGCAAAGCTGGCACATTGATAGAACACTTAGCAGGACAGTGGGACGTGCTGAATTCAAATGAGTCTTCATAGCTGGTAGGCCTGTACTAGGTGCTTCATACATAATCTGCTGCTCGGAGGAAGAGAATACAGCTAAAGAAAGGAGCAAAAGTACAATCTACAATTGTACACTGACATAGATTTCTCTCAGAAAACAGAGGACCCTTCAGGCCTAGAAGTGACTATAAATTAGAGAAAACCATATCAGAGTCAAGATTAAGAGGATCTTCTGACTTAGATATGTCTGACTACAGATCAGCTCATAAAAACTAACAGTCCTGACATCCCAATGGGATATCATCAGAAATCCGCAAACAGAGCTCATGTACTGTGTCCAGCCTGCAGCACATGCGCTGGACAACTGAAACACACAGCAAACCAACAGCTACCAGAATGTGCGGGCTGTCTTGGACGGGATTGCCAAAAATCTAAGAAAGAAGAGAACTGGAATGCCTCCGTTCCAGTTCTTGCTCTGTTCACAGCTCAGTCATGCTGCACATGAGGTGTCAGGCATCAGCCGCGCAGAGCTGAAACCTCCCAAGAGCGCGTGAGGTGGAGTCTGTCCATGAGATCCTACTGCTCGTTTGCTGGAGGTTTCTACTCATAGAGCGACCTTGCAAGAGCTACTGTTCCAGGAGTGCTGTCAGACACCTAGGAGACAGAACATACAGTGGATTAAACCCGAAGCCTTCTGCCAAAAGAAATAAGGAAGCACTATAACAAACCTTAGTTCTGGTTCCAAACAAGTCAGGCCAGCACTCAAGAAAGGGCCTTAGCCACTGGGATATCCACCCTTGGACTAGAAAGAACAATACTTAGCGAGGGCCTGTGCTGTCTGTGCTCTCTTGGCAAGGTCTTGAGGGAGAAGCACATGAGCCAGTACAATAGGGGACGCCAAGAAAAAGCACACATCTGAAACCTGGCCTCTTCACACAGACAGGGTCTGCTGCCAACAATTAGGCACCTCTGTAAAACTGAAACTCAGGCCTGAAGCTGATTCCTACCAGCAGGCAGGTGGGGCTGTGACCCCCGAGGGGATTACACGGCAACTTGACTGCCAAGCCTAAGGTGGCAGACCTCACAGGTCTCTGAACTGGCTTTTAGGAGGTACTGGGGAAAAATTCCAGTCCGTTTTGGCACAATTTACATATATAAGGGCAGGAAAGACATTCTGGAAACAAAATTTAGGCTCTTGGGAAGGAAACTGCAAACAAGAAATATTCTCTGAAAACATTCCCAGTAACCCTACACAGGACTGAAAAGAGGCAAAAAAGCCAAGGCTTAATACCTGGCTGAGAAGATGGTTAAAGAGCAGACTCACCGGGAACTGGGGACACTTCTGGAGGCAAGGGGACCCATGGCAGA
Source organism: Nettapus auritus (assembly GCA_011076525.1). Lineage (NCBI taxonomy): Eukaryota > Metazoa > Chordata > Aves > Anseriformes > Anatidae > Nettapus > Nettapus auritus. Next base: position 17,454,356 of record CM021774.1, read on the forward strand.
GGGGCAGACATCTCTGACTCACCGCAGAACAGTCTTACGGGCACTTAAAATCAAGCAAATTGTGAGCAGGCTTTTAAACTCGGGCGCAGCAGAAAGCAAATAGGTGCAGAGGCACAAACGGCTTTGGCTGATGCTTCTTTAAGAACAAAGCCATGGAAATCATGTATCCTTATGCAGGGAACACAGCAGGGGATGGAACAAGTCAGACAGAAAAAAGCAAACAGACGAAGTGCCACTTGAGTAAAGTGCCATGAGAACCAAACCAATGACACAAAATCCCCAAAATCTAAGAAGAGAACTGGAATGCCTCCATTAAGTGAGAACATCACCTAAATACATAGCTCAGACACCTGAAGGCAACTTGTGAGCTCTCCCACAGCACCCCTTTTGTGCTGAGACAACCACCAAAAAGAAACAGACAAACTCAGGGTGGTTTCCACTACAAGCAAGAGGAGACATTCGGGGAAGAATGCCCAACAGCTGATGTTTGTTCTACGCTGGATGCATCAGCAGTGTTCTGGCAGCAGTGTTAAGGCACAGAAACAGGGTTTGTGCTTGGGTGCACTCAGCACCTTCCTTGGGTGATGCTGCCACCTTTTTTTGGGACCCATTTGAGTTATGTTCTGCATGCACAGTTCATCACTGCTGAATACAACAGACTTTTCACACTATCCGGAGGACAAAGGGTACATGTAGTAACATTGCTGGAGAAGAGACTCTAGTTTTGTGAAGACAAAAATTCCTCAAAGTGGAAATAATACACTGGGTAAAGCAGTTAACATACTAGGGTGGGCAGTACATTACTGTAAGGTCCAATCCATCAGCAGGCATCCTGCCCTAAGAGATAAGAAAGCAACTCCTGAAAAGGAGATTGGCATAGGAACCAAGAGTCTACAAGTTCACACCTCTGCACAATCTTCTCTTTCCACCTCACCTCAGACTGACAAAAACCTGTTGTCTTTTGGGGAGTTCCTCCACTTCATTTCCTTGGTTTCTGCGTTCCTTTCTGTCCGGGGGCTCCCCCATTTGGAGCCGTGCGGCCCCTGTTTGGTTCCTCTGGGATGAAATGTGGCAAGCTCTGTATTACCCTCTCTGATAGCAGCTGTGCCTCGAGCTGAGGCTGACCCGTGTCTCAGAGGCATGGAACTGGCAAGTGATAACCTGGCCTCTGCCTGCACACCTCGGATTTTCCTAAAATTGTCATCTAGTTCTTCCCGCTGGCCCGAGGCACGACCTACATCGCTCCTGAGAAATGAATTATCAGGAGAAAATATTCGGAGAGCAGAAAAGCAGTTACTTAAACACCACTTCATTTTAATGCCTATCCGCTTCCAATCTGTATCTGTATCAGTGTGGGTGTGTTTAACACGGAATTGTACAATTCCTAGAGTAATTTCAAGAACAAATTGTACCAGATCCATGGAAAGAGAGAGAGAGAGATCCCTAGGAGGTATTTGGGTAGCATAATCAATTCATACGGAGCGAGCGGGTGTCTGAGTATGCATGCGAGTACAAAAAAAGCACTTGTACACATACACCCACACAGCACGCCAGGATGCTGCAGAATCCCGTAGACATCACGAGTATAAAAACCAGACTTTTGCATGCATTATTTCTGAAATTTCTCAAGCCCTCTGGTTTCACAAAGCTGAATTATTTAAAACCAACATGGAGAAGCAGGACTGCATTTTTTTTAAAAAAAAAAAAAAAAAAGAGGATAAAAAAAACGCATTACCTGTATCTGAGCAAATCAGATTTTGTTTCATACTCAATTGCTCACAAAGAAAGTTTATAACCCTGGTTTGACCCTACCCAGAGCTGCAATTTTCCAACTCACAGGGTGACAAAACTAAGTTGAAACCTGTATCTGAATACAGTGACAGCAGTTTGACCCTGGCTAGAGTTAAACTGATTTTTATATCTAAAGACAACAATCATTTTTTGTGTCGTCAGAAGTAATGCCGGGGGACAACAATACGAGAAATGTCACAACATGGGGTGCTACGGACTGGAAAAAGCAGCTCCTTGATGGGGTCCCCTGGTCTCTGATGTGCCCCTGGTAAAATGATCTAAGTGATTCTGGCCCATTGCCACAAGCCCTCTTCTCTGCTGCATGTGCAGAGCAATGTGTTACAGCATTATGAACATGTCAGTGGCACTGTTAGCAGTACCGAGACAAAACCCCAGTCATCTTTAGTGCAGCAAGTAGGAATGTGTATCACTGCTTTAATTATTAAGCCTCAGTGGGATGTCCTCAGTTTCCCAAACCCAGTTTAAACTGGATTGTGCCCCGCAGATTCATCACTCTTGGGCTGACGTTGAAGAGCTTTAAAAATATTTTGCTCTGTTCCTCTAGCTCTTCCCCACTCCTTTGTTCATTTATTTCTCTTCCTTGGACTCCCAAGCCTTCTGAATCCGAGGCGAGGAAGCACCAGGCGTGAACTCGTTGCAAAGCTGGCAGCTATCCTGCCTTACCCTCCTGGCTCCACCTGCCCAGTCCTCCCAGCAGAGCTCGGGCACTCACCTGGGGACAGGTCGCTAAGCCTCCTCCCATCCAAGTTCAGTGCTGACACGGCTCAGAGGAAGGGACGGTGCTGCCGCAGCAAGTTGGGGGCCCTTCACCCTTCCAGGAGCTGGGACGTGTCGGGCTGCTCAGGACACTGCTGTCTGCTAACTGCTACTCCAGCAAACGCATACAACCCGCTTCTGCAGCACGAACTGTAGGCCCCAAAAGAGCCAGGGGAGGATCTGTGAAATAAAAAGGACAAGACCTGGGATTTGGCTGAAAGAGCCTTTCTAGTTTTCAGTGCAGCATAATGCCTGATGTCCGATGCCCAGGGCTGGCACTTGCAAGGGTCTGTCCTCTTCTCCACCCAGCTCCTCGGGGCTGCTTGTCCACCATGAACAGACCTGCTCACTCACTTGGAGGCCAGAAGAAGTAGCACGTTATTGAAGAAATTCAGATTCAAAATAAAGAGGAAATCAAAATAAATCCTTGGAATACAGGCCAGCTTAAATCCTGGTATTTGGATAATGGGTTAGATATCAACTACACCAAAAGAGCCATGAGCATTCAGGGCTCTGATTTTGCATCTCTGTCTGGGTGTAAAACCTTGTGTTCCTTCCAGACCACATGGTGCCATCTGTCTCTGCTTCTCACCAACTCCATTTGGCCACGTGCCGCGCTTTAGGACATATGGATGAATCAGCAAGAGGAACATCACCTGAGGATTCCTTTCCTTTGATCTTTTGTCCAGGCCCCTCCACCACCACCCCTACCCACCAATGAACCAGGCCCGACGTTTGACTCCAAGACCAGGGTAGTTCAGAACGTAGGTCTGATTGGATTTTACTGCTGTCTCGTGGGCGACATGGAAACTGGACGTGGGACAGAAAAAGAACAGAAAGAGGAGAAAAAAACTATAGTGCAAATAGTGCGAGATGAGAACCTTTGCTTTAGGAGAGATAACAATGGGGAAAAAATGAAAGACAAATTCATCAACATCTACAGTTTAGGATATATACAGCAGGTGAAGTGGATATTTCTTCAAGTAAAAGGGGTGTAACTAGGCTGGTAAGAACAATCATAATTAGAAGGCGGAGAAACACCCAGCATTTAGGTAGACATGAATGTCCAGACTCCAAAATTTAGCTCAAGGTCATCTAAGTACAGAGTACAAACACAGTAAGAGCTATGCTGCTTTGTGCAGCTTTGAATGACAGCTGGATCCCAGAAATTTCAGGTGCTCAGACCAGACCCAAAGCTCCCTACATACTCCACACCTTCCCCTTGGTGGGGCTTTCCTCTTCCTCCTGCTGACCTTTCCAGCCTATCAATCATCTTGCAAGGGTAAGGCTGAGCTGAAGACACAGAGGGAAGTCCCTACAGATGCCACCCTCCCCATGCAGTCCTCCACCATCTCACACCTCCTTCAGTTCCTTCTTGGCTCATTTGCTGCCTGGTTTTGCACCAGCTGTGCCCACCCTACGCCAGTGCCTGCCCTGCTGTGCAGGACATCACCCAGGTGGTCCATACTGCCCAAGGCAGCACGGGAGCACTGGGGGCACAAAAAAAAAGCCGTGGGGTGGCTCTGGAGCTGATGACTGCCAACTTGCATTGCTTTGGCCACTGAGTGAGCCAGCTGCTGCTGCAAGCAGTGCTCAGAGAGCCCCGCTCCAGTGCCAGCTGCCAGACGTGGCACCATTTCTATGTACTACTACACCGTGCAGGCAGGTCTGGAACCCAGCTTGTTAAATCACAGCGTTGGTCCAAGCTGTTCCATGGCGTGGAGTAAACCATGCAAATCCTTCTTGTTATTCCTTCTAAGCTCAGTCCTGTGCTTCTCTGCAGACATTAAACTGGGTTGGGGGAAGAGAAAGATTAATGCAGTGGCTGCACTGGATTGTTCTCATCTGTCTGTTTTTGCTGAGAGAAGGGAGAAGGCAGATGCTTAACCCCCAGCAGGAGCGCACCACTGATGTTAGCTCTGCAACCTCCTCTTCCTTGCCAACGTTCCTGTGATGATCCTCCAGGCAATCTGCACAGAGCAGACTCTGGCTCACCTGCAGTCCCTTGCATCTGTGAGATCAGCTGCTTGGTGGCACCTCATCGCTGTGAAGGGCTGGAGCTGCTTCATCTCGGCTCCTGCTGAGTTCTGAGGTCAGCAGAAGTTGTGAGCGTCTGCTACACGGGGAAGCAAAACGCTGCTCTGCAAGTAGCAGGGTTTCGCAGCCTCTGCTCAGATGAGAATGCAGCTGGAGATGTAAGCCAGGAGCCCCTGCCTATTAGCAGAGGCAGGATTTTGCTTGCATGAAAGGCATGTACTCCGCCTTCCCACCTCCTGCTTAGCTCAGAACCACATTTCCCTCTATAAGTAGTGCTGATACCTGCAGACTTTCACCACCACTAATTATGCTTGTAGCTAGATCTGCACCGCTCAGATTTCTGCTCCGTACTGCGCTGCCTCTACTGAGCCCTACTGAACACCAGCCAGGTTGAGGAAAGAGCACGGAAAGCCACTTAGACATCATGGATACAACTTGCAAGGGGAGAAAACAGAGTGAGGACCAACATCAGCCTGCTGAATTTCAATCAGTGCACAGGCAAAAAAGAATCGGAATAAACTTGTGGACTCCAGAAAGATTTTCTTGGCTGCCAGAAAGCTCTTTAGAGCCTTTTACGGAGAGTTATTTCAGAAACAAGAGGCACAGGATTTTTTTTCAAGAGGAGGACTGTGCTTGAAGATATTTCTTTGTATTTCTGAGGCACAGCATACCTGTCTTTTATTGATCTGCTGTCCAACTGGAACAGCCAACAGAGCCCCTCAGAGTAAGCCCCCACCAGGGCAGCACGATGCTCCATCAAACACTGGCCACCTATCCATTGTCATGCCCCCTGTATTTGTCACTACCCAGATCAATCCCGTGCTGTTCAGCACATTTTAGGAACCCAGGCTAATAAATCATTTAAGTGCCTCTCACTTCACAGATGGTAAGTGCAGTTCAATGAAGGTAATTATAAAAAAAAATTACTTCTGGAGCAAAAAAATCAAAACATGGGAATATCTGTCTAATAGAAAAGGCTTGCAAAGAGATTTGGGAGTTCTAATAATTCTGAGGAGCAGGTTAAAGGTCTGCGAGTCTGACAGTAGGTTTTCCGTCTGATTGACTGAATCGATCCTGTCCTCGTGTAACAGCTCTGGGCCCCTGTATCCAGGATATTTCAGGTCCTGAAAACACTGCTGAAGAAAAAAACTGTAACAAGCCTTGTTCTCTCACTACAATGTTGTGTGTTTTTTTTCTTTTTGCAAACACAATATCCATCACTAAGAAGATGAGGAAAGGTGAGGATCCTGTAGGGAGCAGGGAAAATACTAAAGCAGGACCAGACTCTGGGAACAGTGGCACAAAGTGGTAGCAAAGCAGACTCCCAAATTTCCATTTGATTTTTGTTCTTGGATTTCAACATGACATGCTGCCACTGTGTCATCTCAAACTATCGCTTACACTGCTCTTTCCAGCATGCCAGAGGAAAACTCCGTCTCTGGCTGATGCACACAAAGGGAAGAGACCCTCCTCAGCCAGCACCCCGCAAGGCACAGTTCCACCTGGTGAAGCCACTCTTTCCAGCTTGGCCACACCAAGTGAAGTCTCCTTTGTCCAGGCATTAAGGGCACAGCTCCTACCATCTCAGCCATGCACAGCCAAGTGTAGACGGGAGCAAATCCAGTGAAGGGCCGCAACGATGATTAAAGATCTGGAGCATCTGTCACACAAGGAGGGGCTGGGAGAGCTGTGCTTGTTTGTTCAGCCTGGAGAAGGGAAATCTCAGGGGAATCTTACCCATGTGTAGAAGTATCTGACGGGGGGAGTAAAGAAGAGGAAGCCAAACCCTTCTCAGGACAAGAGGCAACAGGCACAAATTGAAATACACGACATTTCATTTTACCATAAACATTTAAACGCCTTTCTGCATAGAGGGCTTTTTTTCTGGATAGCAGATTCAAAAAATAGTCTCAAACTATCTTCATCATTCCTTTGAAAACCTTTGATTACACACATCTTTCTCAGAGTCACTGATCTTGGAACTAAAGACCTCAGGCGCAGCTGTCAGCAATAGGTGAAGGAGCCCTTTTATTTGCATACAGCTACCACAGATAGCCTGCTGCTGGAGCAGGTAGCTTTAACCAAAACAGCACCTCCCTTCAAATCTGGGGTTGTTACAGAATCAGTGCACCCAGTGCACTGAGATATAGAACTAAGTATTAACCTGTTGCATTTATTTATATGTAGCATGGCAAAAACTGATTCAGAAATGGACAAAATTTCTCTAGAGTTCAAAGCAAAGCCAAGAAAAAATTTCAAAGTCATCTGATTACCATTTTCTTTCTCTCTTTTCACCTTGGTGATAAATTCATGTCCTTCAAGCAATTTACAAAGCTAGCCTTCTTACTCCACCTATACATGTATTGTTATATAACTCAGTTTTAACAAAGACATTAATTAAAAAAAAAAAAAAAAATCACATAAGGCTGTCACATAAAGCCTCCGAGTCTCTGGTGTTTACCTCATCCTCTAACGACCTACTGAGTTCTGATCTGCGTCTCGATCCAAAGACATTATGTCCCAAGGTTAAAGCATTGTTTATAAAGCTCTAGGTAAATAACAGTGGCTCCTCCTCGCAGCTTTCAGAACAAACACTTTTTTTGATTGCAATTACAATTTGAGGAGCATGATATTTAGTGATACATTTGAAGTAACCTTAAATTGTTAAGTAAAGGACGAATGTGAAATAGGATTCCAAGAACTCTTAGGAGATTAGAGATATGATCAAAACCGTTTGTTGAATGAATGCCTTTCTTGGACCCCGGAATTTCAGCTGGATCTCAGTAACAGCCAAACACAAACCCCTTGTTATTATGAAGAGTCCGAATAGCGGTATAAAACACACAATGCTACAAAATAAGTGAGTTAAGACGAGAATAGTTTGGGTGAAATTTGTCACTGTGCTGAAGGCAAGAAGGCCTAGCTATATCCCTAAGACCTTGGAAGTGCTATTTTTGACATGCTCTTATAGGCTGAAGAGATTTTACCTAAGATTCATCCCAGGCATTTGTGTATACGCATACAGACTGAATCAATAAAGTTTTGAGAGCTATCTGAGTTAGCATAACTTTTGTGGTTTCCTAAGTGCCTGAAGCCTTCCTGTTTAGTTTCACTAAAGTCATCAACTAAACTAGTGTATAAACTAGGTAGCCCTGAACTCTTACTCCCTCTCCCACTTTGACAACAGCTTCAATTTAATTAGCACCTTATCACGCTGAGACATCTCAAGGCACTTTATGAAAGATGTAATGTCATATCCTCTGCTGTGCCAAGGTAACAAATGAAATCAAGAAAGAAAAAACAAGAAAAGCCTCGATTTAGATTTATAGAACAAAAGAGTGGCAAAGGACAAAATGGGCTGGATTCTCAGCAGGCAGACACCAGTGACCGGCTTCTGTCCTCCATCTGCTGAAACTCCAGTCAACTAACTTCAACAGAAGTATCTCCTCTTACCTAAGTGATGTTTCATATTCATATTTCCACACATTAGAAATTCAAACAAATAACTAAGGAAGATAATCTGGAAACAAAGTTTTGATATTGCTGATTGGTAACCCTTTACCCCCTTTAAAATCAGCTCCAGAACGCTGCATGTACAGAACTAAAAAAAAAAAAAAAAAAAAAATCATAAAAATAATTTATTGCTCTCATTGTTTCAATTTAATATCTTGCCTGTGGGTCAAGAAGCAGTGTATCTCACATCTCACGGTTACAAGTACACAGATGCCCAGCATTACGTGGTGCAGCGTTATGATGCGTGAGGCCGATACTGGAAATGACACCCTTCAAATGAGAAATCAACACTCATCCAATCTGCGTTTCTCCTAATTATCCAGATGGATACTTAAGATAGCACGACAACCTTCACAAAGCATGGGGGACAACTCCAGTGACTTGACCAGTATTTCCTACTCAAAACAGCAGGGGTTTATGTCCTAGACAGTGAATAGTTATAAAATAGACGCTGGTTTCCCCTAAAGCATTATTAACGTTATTAATCTGGATCATGGGACACATCCAGATGTTCCTACTCAGATTCTGTTCAAGTGAAACTCCCAGTAAAAGCCGAGGATTTCCTTTTGCACTTATCTGATTCATTATCTTACTAAAAGCCCCGTTTCTGGAGGCTGTCACAGCCAGAACATGTCCAAGTACTACCTTCAACAGGAAGGTAGCTGAAACAGAAAGAAGACCACAAGATATTAGGACAAAGATTTAAGTTCAGGAGTCCACTCAAGCTTGTCAGTTGGGCCAAAGATTTATTAGAAGCCCTGGTAAAGAAATAAATAGATACTTTTTAAAATCACTTTGTAAATTCCTTCTCTCATAAAACTCTTCATTAGGCGTTGACCTCACTGCATTGTTATACACTGCATCCAGCTGCATTAATAAAGTGATGTCTAATGTACTAAATTTATGTCAAAAGTAAGTAGTAACTGAAAAAAAATCCTTTTCTAAGGGGTAAATGCAGTTTGGATGACATCAAGCACAGATGTGTAAGAAGATCATGTGTGCTCTGGCTTGATTAAAAAAAAGAAAATCAAGAGCTCAGGCATCTTCCTGATGGGCAACAATGAACCAACCAAATTAGATGTGAAAAACACACACACACACACAAATAAAACAACAACAAAAACCACCACAGTGACCAAAAGGAGGAAAGATTAGAAAATGAAAACCGACGTCTAATCTGACCCTCTTTGAGACTGAGCACACACTACTGCAAAAGACTGCAAGGCAACAGGGAAGTAACGGTTAAAAAGCAATGAATAAGAATCCCTCTGCTTTTAATAAACTGAATATGAATAAAATGAAACAATGCCACAAAACAAGAATATGTAGTAAGGAGAGAACAAGTTATATTTTCACCAGATCTTCACTGATAGGACTGGAAGAAGTGCGTTTTCAAACCCAGATTTCCCCACTCTTCAAAGCTTTTGATAATATGTAAAAGCTCACGGTTTGCTGCTGTAGAAAAAAATATCTTTTAATATAATTTCACGTTATTCCTTTTTCTTCCTTTTAGCTGCTGTGATGCCCCCAAACAGAAAGAGTATTTTAGTTCAGAAAGATCTACTGGCCTGTCAACTTTCAAAATATCCATCAAGCCATTTTTGTAACACATTGGGGCAAGGAAAGGGGAAAACAAATTTGAAGGACTTGTCAAAGCTTATAGTAATTTATGAAGTGAATGGAAAGTGCCTTTGACAGTAAGAAACTACTTGCCGTGAAACTATTTTGCAGTGAAATAAATACTATAAACTGAACTGCGATGCCAAACGTCTTCCCACTCTCCTAGCAGGGGGCTGTGCGATGCATTGCCATCTTTTGCACCTAATTTATGCCACTTGTGAGAGAAGATTGCTAGGATCCCAACTGCAGAAAGCTCGTCAGCATTAATCAGTGGGACGGTCTCAAGGAAAGGTAAGAGCTGTCTTCACTTCCATCCTCTTCTGAAGACACACCATGTCCTACCTTATCTAAGCATCATTCGGGTTACAGTAGCACCCAGAGGTACCAACAGAGCCCCTGTTATGTCTGGCACCATGCCGACCTGTGAAATGTGAATATGAAAGATATGGGAGTTATAAAACCTTGAGAAATTATGCTCCAGCCACACAAGATGACAGAGGAAGTGTTTCTGTCACCTGTTTTGAAGGACAAAAGCTGAAAGTACTCAACATTTCTGGCAAAACTTGGAGCTGAGGCCAAGCCTCTCAAGTGCCTTAATTACAATTTGACATAAGTAGGACTAAAACATCACACATGGCAACAAACATGAGCAGGGTTAATAAGGATTACAGAAATAGAGAAAACAAAAGTAGGACTGGGTACACGATTCCACGTGAGAGTGGTGAGCGCCAACGAAGAAGGCACTCTTGTGAGTAGGTACAACTCCTATAACTCAGTACAAGCATTATCCAGCTAGCACTGAAAAGAATTGAGAATAATGAGGATTAGGTGGCCCACAGAGCAGCCTACATCACCAGTTAGTGGATTGTCTCCCAACTGAGTCAGGAAAAATAAGTCAGATTTGAGGAAAAAAGTCAGATTCCTTTTGTAAGCCCGGTGGCACGTGGCTGATTAGAATTGCAGGCAGCATTCTCAGTCATCGTTTGTTGATGTTTTGTCTGTAAATCTGAAAACTGTAATAACATTTCATACACCAAGGAAAATTCAGCAGAGAAAAGTAGAGAAAAAGTAGTCTGAGTAGCCCATTTACAGTGACCTCCATTTCTGAATCCCTTTATTCCTTACTGCTCTCATTTAATCAGTGAAGGTTATTAACGTTATTAACGGAAACAACCCTCTGTTTTACTGGCCCTTAATGCCAGAGTTGATTCTTAAAATTATTGAGGAGATGCAACTATGCAAGGCATCTTATTCAGCTCAGTAACAGTGAGACTAATTTCCAGGGCTAGTTGTAGAGCTAAAGAATTGTCTTTGCCATGAAAACTTTGTGTTCTCAAATCAGTTTTAAATAGTGAACATTACCTTAGGCTATGTCTTTATTTTCAAGCTTCAGTTCTTTCTTTATTTTTTTAATTGTTCCAAAATTCAATGTTTAAAATTAGTTTGATTGGGTTTGGATGACTTTCTGTATTTATCAGCCCAAGGTCAGAGTTTGGATGAGTGCCATATTAGCTCCAGGGTTTTAACAAGTACCATAGGGGCTGGGGGGTTCCGTTAGTAGCAAACCCAGACTCTTTTAATATTTAGGATGTTCTTTGGGACCCATTTGTTTTTTGGTTGCTGTGGAATGAAGTCTCCCATAGGAGGGAAAAGCAAAAACAAATAAACAAACCCACCAGGGCATTGAGTCCACATTCTGGGGATGTACTGGCAGCAGACCTCCATTGTGCCAGTTGTAGGCTTCTGCGTTTTAACATTTTTTTGCATGCAAAGTGATGGAACCAAGATAAATGGTTGCAGATGGCTGAAACTACACTTCAGAAAACAAATCAAGTTTACCTAGTGCTTTGCATATCTACACCACAGATGTTTGCTTGGTTAGCAGGTCCTGCTGAAACAATTCAGAAAGGATTGCCTGTAAAAGCTGGCTTGGAGATGCAACCTGCTAAGATCATTAGTATATTCCCTTTTAAAAACATCATCAGTCCCTGCTCATTTTCAAGGACTTGTGATCTTGATGTAATTGGAGCTTTTGCCTTCATCTTCTTTCCAGTTGCTTCTGTTTTTTAAAACACAGATGAAGAATAACCTAGCAGGAGGAGGGGGCAGCTCACTCTCACAACATATTTCGCTCTTGAGAATACAAATGCTGAAATGCAGATATTAGAGAGGACTATCAGATGTCTTTAGGATTATAAGGCACAAGCAGAAGATCCAGATTCTAATCCCACTTTTCCCCAATGAGGACTGTTCATGTCAAAAAGGATGTATTAGATTTGGAAAAGATTCAGGGAGACATTATGGAAAACTTCTGTATAAGGGAGGCTCCTACAGACTCCTTAGGGCTCCAGCTTGGAAAAGAAATTACTTGAACTTATTTTAGGGGTACATCAAATCACGAGTGGTTTGGAGAGGTTGGACAGAAAACAGTGTCTAGGTCGCGGTAGGATAACTTCCAGTCTACCACAATAGTTTCATGAACTTTGGAAAAGTGGAACTAGATGCAGAGAGGTACTGAATAACTCAAAATTGTCAACTGTTCCCAACACAGTATAAATTTTCAGGAGAAAATAAAGGGGAATATTTAGTAGAGATCATGGAGAGGAAAAAAAGAAAAATTCTGTCACTAAAAAAACACCAGTAAGTTTTGGACAAACACACCACATTTCCCCCACTTCATGCTCTGGGGGACATGAAGCTTGTTAACCTGGTTCCTACAGCAATCCACGCCTCGAGTTTCAGAACAATGTTAATTACTCTTAACATATGTTGTGCTACACAATACAGCAAATGTATTAAGATAAGAGGTATGACCAAGAAGCAAAGGCAGAACAGGAGCGAGAGATTCCTGTATGCATCTCTTTCTCCAAAGATCAGTAATCTCATTAAATGGTTTAGGCCTTGATATTCACCCACATTTGCTTCTGTAACCTCCTATGACAGCAAGTTCCTGTGCTGAGTGAGAAAGCATTTCTTTTTTCTACCCCATATTCATCGCCATCGATTTCATTGATTGACCCCCCTTTAAATCAGTCAGTGTAAAAATATAAAGGGCATCTGATAGGGTTCCAGAGTGACATAACTTGACATAATATAGCCTAATGTGACAAGCTGCTGAAGTCTGAAGGAGAAGATATTCCAATTCCAGCCAGGTATCAAGGGTGAACTGAGACAATCTGAGGTCCTACGCTCACAGCTCTGTGATGGAGCACCACCCTGTCAACCCATCTCCCTCCTTTGTCCTTCAGTACCAGTAGCTTTCAGGTGTGAGATGAATGAAGCTATTTACCACTTTAATATTCACCTTGAATGAGAAGGTCTTTGAGGGCGCACACTCCTGCTGAAAGCCTGTGGTGGGGAAGTTACAGCAGTCCAAAGTTTACAACCAACTTCACACCTGTGGCATTCACGGTGCCCACACAAAGGAGCTGGAGAAAACATTTACATTGCTGTCAGAGTGGAGGTACAAGGACAGCTGGGTTTTGAGCACAAGCACACGATGCTCAATGAATTTTCACAACTCCTCCAGCAAATGGAGCACATGCCTCTCCCTCTGAGTTACAGCTGCTGACAGAAGCTGATGTTTTCACAGGTTGCTTGACCTGGAACGAGGTCAAGATTTGAAAGGCTTCCAGGAAATAAGATCCCATCTTGCACTCATAACGCTTAATGCTTTTCTTAAATATCATCATCCAGCAGCATGTCATACACACAGCTCAACAGAGCTTGTGATTGCATGTGCAAAGGTGACTTCATTATTTGACACAACGTACTCAGCAATGCAGATGCTGAGAAGCACGCTGCTGTGCTAGGCCACTGGGAGAACTTCCCACAAAGCCTGATGCTCTTTCTTCTCTGAAGCTCCTAATTCTTTTCAGAGAATCCTCTTCATAATTAAATGAATATTTCAGTCCTTCAGACAGATGTGGAGGGATAGATAAAATCAAAAACAATGGGGACATAAACATCACTTACATTTAGCGTGAACATAGGTGTCTTTCTTGGGAGACCATATTCATTACATAGCCAGCAGAAAGAGAGGGGCTTCTCCAAAGAAAGACTCAAAGACGCTGTGGAGGAGTTCAGCTTTCTCCACCGATGATGTAGGAAGGAGTGAGGAACTGCTTATAGTAACAATCATTCTTTGTTTACAAAAGTGATATTCTGTAGAGAAAAGAAAGCAGCAGTGTGCATAACATAGATTTACAGATCGCAAGGGATTAGCATGGGCTGCATGCACTCCCACGTCACAGTATGACAATGTATGACAGGTTTTTCACCTTGACACAAGTTTACAAGAAAATTTGCAAGTTCCCTGGCTGTCAGACAAAAGTTTACAGGTTTCACACAACTTACAACTTATGTTTAAGCCTGGAGTCATGAAAGAAATAAATAGAAAGTTCAAGAGCTCACCAAGTTAGTTTCTTTTGTGTCATGTGTATACATTTGCCAAGAAACTATGTTGACAATGTTCCTAGAAGATCCTCATATGAAAACTTTGAAAGAAGAAAAAGACACGGCTAGACTAATGCAGAAGATAAACTAGATACTTCAATACTTCTGAAAGCAAAGGCTCCATATAGGAGGATGAAACCCATTATGTTAAATCACTTTCAATATCCAGGTAAGCAGGAGACTAAAGGGACCGCTTCATTTCACATGCCTTATCCTTCGTTACCACATACAAAGCAAAGGAAATGCTGGTAGTTTGCCCTCCTTACGGTTTCTGGTCCTAGAATTAAACCAGGCTCAACTCCACAATTTTAGCACTCCAACAGCAAAACAGAACCTGAATCTCTTGCCTACTCACTTGTAACACACAAGAATGAAACTAGGTACTCAAATCCCAACTTGTCCCTTTTACATCCATATAAAAAACTTCTCCATCACCCAAGCATTCGTACTGCTACTTCCCCAAGTGTGTGAAGAGGAAATGAACACAAGGTGTTACATTTGCCCTGCAGGTGCCCAGCTGAGCTGGAATCTGTTACTGTACATCTGCCCGTTTTCTAGCTGTACGTGACACATAAGGCATAAGGTTACAAGATTAAAGACCACGTAATCTTTTTCTCTGGCAGAGGATGTTGGTTGGGAACACGGGGAGCAAAAGGTATAAGGCCATTAGGAACCTCTGCAGGCAAGCACAGACAACTCTGTCAGAACTAGGAAGCAAAACAACTTTGTATTGGGAAACTCAAAGTGGGATTCATTATGTCCCAACAGCATTTCCCTTTTCCTTTGCTACAGCTCACTAAAGGTTCTCCATTTTTCTCTCTTTTATGGTTCTGGTGGTGGTAGGTTCCTCGAAAAAAAAAATGCAATTTTTCTTTGTTAAGAAAAATGTTTACATGATGGCTGTTCTTTGCATATAGTGAAAAACCTTGCTTTGGAATAAGTCAGACTCACTGTTTTTCGTGAAGGCACACAGATGAATGCAGCTGGGCCTTTTAGTGGTATCCTTGAGCCTTGTTTCTATGACTCTCTTTGAACCTCGGACTTCTCTTCCAGCTGCATCACTGGAGCTCCACATGCCAACAAAGGTGATTCAGAAGTCAGAAGAGCCTCTCTCAGATCTAGAAATCTTGGCAGTGCAAGATCAGCCTCCTAAAAAAACATAACCAGAACATACTCCTAAAATCTGATTGGTAATACCGACTTCCCTTCCAAAGTGAACTGAATAAAAAGTTTATCTATATTATTTTCACCCTTCCCATGCTATCCATAACCTCTGGATCCATACACCCAAAGTGAGAGGTGCAAATATCTAATTGGTTCCAAAGCCTCATACGCGCACACTTCAGTCATTGAAAAACATATCTTAAACTATAGCAAAGGCTCAGGTGAAGAAAACGCTACAAAGCTACTTGTGATGATTAGCCATACCTCCCTACAGCAGCTCGCTCTCCAGCTCTGCACGGTTTATGATCAAACAGACGATGGCACGCTCATTATCAAACCCACCACAGAGTCACAACACCAGGTATGCATTTCCTTAAACACCTCGGTACCCCAGGTGCTGCTTTCATTGTTGAAAAGCGCTTTTGAAGACTGAGGATTTTTCTTGGCTGGCCAAAGTATGTTTTATTTACATTTGAACAGCAAAATTATGATTCTGTCCCCATGTGCTTTGCATGACTGTAACTTGTGGGTTTTTTACTTGCAACTTGAAGAGATAGCACATACTGAGTTTATTTTAAATGGTTTCCAATTCAGCCACCCCAACCCACAGTATCCAGGACTGAGGCTAAATTCTCCCCTTCAGAATAAACAAACCTTGAAGCTTTCATTTCTCTCTGACTTATCTCTGATCTGTTTTAAAAACCTGACCAGATCCTTCTTTTCGTCTCACAAAAATTCATGCCAAGAGAAGTAACATCATCACAACCTGTCAACACTTAGAGGCTAAACAAAGAAAGAAACAGATCAAGAAAACAGAGATGAAAAGCTTTTGTGCCCCTCTTCCCAAACTAATACTCCCAAAATGTGTTTGGAGAGAGGGGGAAGGAGCCATTGTTTGAGCTAACACATCAGCGATGTGCTTATTTAACTAACTATCTCCATCCCCAGACATATCAAATGGAATGCAATGCCAGCTGAAAGTATTATGTAGCCTTCAGTGATGTGAAACATATAAGCTCTAAGGCATACAGTTTGGCTGAAGACTCCAGCTGGCACTGGTAGTTTTATTGTACTGTGAAAAACATTAAAGTCCTCAGATGCCCTGCTGATCATGGGATCTGAGGAACTTTCCTCTATCTGCCTGACACGGACTCACACTGCAATTAGCACACTCCTCCCTCTCTTTCATTTTCCCTCGCTGCAGATGTACACACGCGTGCGTGCCCCACCAGTATTTAGTGTGCAACACCAACGTTATTTAGCCCAAGAACACTTGTGCTGGAGTCGGTGTGCTGCTGCATTCGGGAGGGGGAGGCGTTCTTTGTCCGAGTGCTAAAAAATCTGGTACCTCAACTTTCACTCGAAGGTGGCAGCAGCACATGTAGAGACCATTAAGGGCTGTGTTTTGCTTCCTAACTTTTCACGTTTTTCCTCCCTTTATGACACGTTTATTGGCCTTGAAGGCGAGGAGGGATAACATAGGAAAGCAAAGTCCTCCGTTGAGCTCTGACTCACCTATTGTGCACCCCTGCCTCATTTAAGGGCAGGTTGCACTCGGCATGGTGGCTAGATAGTGTGAGCAACTGGAACCATTAATCCCTGTTCACATCTGATTTTCGGCAAAATCTAAACCAGTGTTAGTTAAACGTGTAGCTTGGGCAATTAAAAAAAAAGGTTACAGATGAATATTATTTGGTCTGAAAACAAATCTGCAAGGGGTTTTGGAGACTAGTGCCTTGAGGATTACAGCTTATTTGTGGAGCTTTAACAGGAAACTGCTAATTATGACACCTGCACAAGTTTCCTTGAATTAGACCCTGGGGATTCACTGCCTTGCCTATAGATGTTAGCCAAAGCCTCAGGCTCTTAATCCATAGCCATCATCTTAAGTGAGAACAGAACAGCCAGCCATAGGGCATTTGCAATCTCTGTTAAGAAAGGGTATCATACAGTTTAAACTGGATGCTGCCTTGCAAGACAAACTACCCGAATTTTGAACCATCTTCCAAAGAGTTTTACCCTTTGGGGTTATGAACTTGTGAAATCGGCAGGCTGATTCACTAAAATGGCTTCCAGACAAAGTGAGTATCTAAGCGGCACTACAAAAATGTTGGGAAAAATGTTCAAACCGTTATGAATCAATACAAATAGTCTAATCAATTATTGTAAAATGAGGGAATTTCACACAGAGCCATTGTATCACTCACTCTCTATTTCAGGTTGAAGTGGACAAGCGTCTCTCAAGCCTTGCCTTGATCCCCTATGTAAGATGAATATCAATTTCCACACTCCTCTGACCCTACTGAAAGAGCAATGTTTGAACAACGACATGGCAATGCAACATTTCTTTTCTTATTGGGGCAGCAAGGGTTGACAAACAGGTGGCAGGACAACATTAAGCAATGCATTCGTAGAGGAAAGCACTCCTGGGTCTGTTTCCTTGTCTCCGTCAATGACTTTTTGCAAATGTCTTAGCTCCTTTTTGGCTCAAACTGCTTAAAACATGGGAGCGTTCCAAGTAATAATAAACTCCTCGTCTTTAATTTATAACTCCTAAAATTGACAGAAGCCCAAAACACTTTTTTAAGCCTGAAAAGGTGGCAGAGACGCATATTGTGTTCTCAGCACAAGAACTTCTGTGGCTGCAAGGAGAGCTGCCAATGCGCTTGCAGAAATAGCAGCAGTATTTTATTTATCCCGGCAAAGCTTGCCCAGTATATTTTGCACCGAAGGAGCAGATTTACTACGAGGAACTGCTGCCTCCATCCCTTTTAGCACTGCTCAGTGCAGAGCACGGCCCAGCCCCAGGCTGTGAGCCCTGCCCTCCCAGCAGCTCCCCACCTCGTGGCTGTATCTACCCCAGGAGCACGGAGAAAAGCCATTACACCGGGTGCTATAAACTCTCCTGCTCGAGTTTACAGTCCGGAGCCTGTGTGTCCTCTCCTCCCCATCTCACAGACTTTCCTGTCTCCTACACAAGGCCATCGGGCGGTCCCACTGCACCCTCTTGTCCTTCAGAAGCATGCAGTAGATGGGCTTCTGCCCAGCCGCATTGTGCAAGGGGCCTGGAAAGCAGGGGCTGGGAGCAGGGGCAACGCATACGCAAAATCCTCCATCTGCAGCCCAAAGTAACAACGGGGAGCGGGAGAGGGAGCTTGGTACACGCAGCAATACAAAAAGTAGTTTTTGTGCCAGGCTCATCAGTGTGGCAGGGTAATAAGGTCAATGTGAAAACAACTGGAAGGCACATTCCCCAGTAAACATGTGCTGAGTGAAAACGGCCCGACCTTATGTTGTAGAATCCAAACCCATTGAGTCAATTGCCAGAAAACATGACATGACCTTTCAGATTCAGTGAGCATCAGTTCCAAGAGCAGGCTGCCGTGCTCTTTTCCATTTCACTGCTGCCCCCGGAGGGCCTCAAGTCACCGGAAATAATAGCTCGGGCTCAAAATCTGCACTCCTTTAATGAAAAAAAAAATACACATGGCATCCAGTTTGACCCTGGTGGCAGATTTTTTATATGCTTAGCTCAATTTCTTTAAACTTAACAACTGTGCTTTTTTTATTTTATTTTTTTATTTTTTTAAAATCTTCCCAGAGCTCGGGTTTTCCTGCAGACAACCCTTTTTTGGCAACAGAGGAAATATTTTGGTTTTGTGAATGAGGAAAATAATTAATAGCTAATGAGGTGCTCATTCCAGCCCACAGCCTTCCCTCCCCAAAGAAGCAAAGAAAAAGCTATTCCAGTTGGAACACATTCTCCTCGCTTTCTGGACTGAGAAACGCGTAAAGATGCATTTTCGCCCACAAACCTCCAAAATCTTATTTCAATCCACAGAACTCAAGCAGCCCATGACAGAAGCAGAGCTGTGTAACATGCTGAGCACTCGCAAGATGAGGGCTTGTGATATTAAGTGTAATTCAAAATGTACTTTCCCTCCCACCGAATTACTTTCTCTGCTAAATCCTGATTAAAAATTTTCTCCCCCTTTTTTTTTTGTCTCTCTGACAGACTGATGGGGCTGAGATCTGAAATCAACTCCAGCTTTCAGGCGAAACATTTTATTTTGGGGCTCAAAGAAGAAGCTTTCTTGGATACTATTCAGATTTTCCCCTCCTCTGTCAAAAAGCAAAAAGGAGAGGCAAGGATTGCCGTCTGGAAATTGTATTTATTTTGACTTGAGCTGTGCCAACCTGCAGTATACAAATACTCAGTCAAAACTGCCTACCATCTGTGTTTATTGTAGAGGAATAGCAACATCCAATGGCCAGTTAAATGCAGGTTAATTGCAGGCGTGTATTGAATTCCCCGGAGAGCCAAGTACACAGTTAGCTCCCCTAGTGTAATCTCTTTCTGCTACATGAAGGAAATCAAAAAGAGAAGGAACAACAATGCCAACTCACAGAAGAGCTGGATGCCTCTCCGCACGGAGGGGGGGTATCTGCAGGGAACAATGGGGGTCTATTAAATTCTTTCATTGGCACCGGAGAAGTAAAATGAACATAAATTAATCAGCTACAAAAGACAGGACAAGTGTTGGTGCAACTCTATTGAAGTCCATGGAGTTGTGGAAGGGATAAATTTTACCCAGGATCTTTCAATGTCTGCATATTTGAAAGTGGCTTGTTGAAAAAAATTGGGCATTCTTAGAAAAGAAAAAAAGAGCGAGGGAGAAATGCCATCCTTTTAATATCCCTGAGCAGCCACATTTCTGCCATATTGACATTTATCATTTTATTTCCTTGCATTTATAAAGCCATCTGGCTAAGATTTGCAAAAGCACTGACAAATTGTGGGCACGCCACTTCGGAGTTTTAAAGGCCCCGGACTGACAGCGCTGCAAGATCCTCACGCACTGGAAACGAGAGCCCCGCAGAGGTGTTGGGCAGGACAAGATGCAGGTGCTCGGTGCGTTCTGGATGAAGTCGAGGAGCAACCTCTGGCCGGTGTGAACCAGAACACCACACTGGATCTGGGGAAGAAGCAGGGAAGAGGAGCTCATGGCTTCTTCACAGCCCCAGCCTGGGAAATCCATACCAAAAAGCACAGCACACGAAGTTTCAGTTCACATCAGGTCAACCTCACAGCTGCCATCCTAAACTATGCATTGCATGTGGCCTAAAAAGAGCCACAAAACACTAAAAAAAATAGAAAGAACACCCCCCCAAAGAGAAGCATGGGGGTTGCGGTGTACCCAGAAGACAGAAATTCTGGGTGGTGCCAGAAGGGGGGCAGAGAGCTCCCAGGCCCCTCTGGAGAACGTCCTTCCTGCGTGCACGCCGATGGGGCCGCGCAGCACAATGCGCTGCAGCACGGCCACGAGGGTGTGAGGATTGCTCTCAGCGAAGCGAATCCCAGAGATTTAGGGCTTGAAAACGAGGACCAGATTTAATGGGGAGGGGTGAAGAGAAAGGGAAGGAGGGACTCGAGGGACCGCAGCCTTCATGAGCATTATCACACAATAGAGGAAAGGCCATGCCTTGGCACAGCTTCCCCGGGAGCGCCACAGCCGCCTCCAGCCCCAAAAGCAAGCAGCCTGCCCCTACAGGGAGCAGGCGTTGGCCAGGTTAGCAAGAGCTCCAGGGCAGAGCCGTGCACGAGATAAGGGCGACGGATGAGATACAACACTTCAGGACTACTGCCCAGTAAATCGGTATCACCAAGAGCTGTGTTATTTCCCTGACATCCCCTTTGGCTCTGGGAGCGGTAATTCACCTCAGCCTTAAAAGACCCACTTCCCACCTCTCCAGCAAGCTCCACGGCCGGCACGCCGAATTGACAGAGCTGTGACCCCTTCCTCGTGCTGCAGGAGGGGCTCTGTGCCTCCCACGCGCTGCACCACATCCCGAGGGACTTCACGGGGCAGCCGGTGCTCGCTCCCCCGTCCACTTGTGTGCACTCACAACTTCAGGCTCTGAACTGCTCGCCTCCGGGAGGGGTTAATGCGTTTTCTGCTCCCTTTCTGCATTGCCCGTGGCGATGTCCTTCTCGCAGGCTCCTGTTCTTAGGGGCATTTTTAGTTCTTCCTCCCTCTTCTCCCCGATGTCCAAGCTGCCATTAAAACTGCCTGCCCCATGTATACTGCTGAAGCCTTTCAGGCACGTCTGAGTCATCTCACGCCTCATCTCACTGCAGCTTTCTCCCCTCCAGGCTTCTGCCCTCATCCCCTCCAGTCCATTTACCCAGGCAGCTACCTTCTCTGCCATCCTCAGATCCCTCTGCTTCCCAGCCAATGCTCATCGCAGCAAAGCTTATTGTTTTCCCATTCAGCACCTTGCACAACTGTTTCTTTTTCTCTCTCCACTTCCTCTCTCTTCATTTTCATCCTGGCCCTCGTCAGCTCTCCCAGGAAGCAATTTGTTCATCATTTTCTTCCAGTTTCATACCAGAGTTTCTTGTATATGCCACAAACACGACCAGTCCTCTGCCGGGTCAGACCCATGAAGTACAAGTCTATGAGCAAGTTCAGTTCTTCCTCCCTTTGAAACATTACAATAACCATTACCACTTTGAAAAACAGAACTAACAGTACACTTTTCTGCTTCCTTCAGTTACGTCCCATGCCCATGCGCTCACACTGGCTTCAGATGACAAGCTGTCTGCCAGCCTTACATCTTTAGGGCAAAACACTAGAGCTGTACGTGGTACCACGTGGTAACGCACCATCTCCCTGAAAACTCCTTCCTCTCTTATGTAACTCGAAAGCATCCTATTTTGATATCATATTTTAAAATATCTTTCTATATTACAACACTTACCATACAATATTTTTATGGGGTGTGGGTCTGGATTCTTAAAAAGCATAAGCCCGTATGGTTTTATTGGTATTCATGAAATATAAACGGCTCTATTAAAGTGTGTCGAGTAGCATCAGCTGGAAAGTTGGCTCCACAACTTAAAATCCAAACACAATCAAGTCAGTGACTCTGAGTTTAATTCAAATATCACCATCGAACTCTTGGGATTTCACACTGACAAATCTCTTTTAGAATCTGAAGAGGAAAAAATCACGTTTTCTCTACATTCCACTGTTTCAGTTCAGAACAAGCAGCAGGCAGACGCTCTGCACAATGCTGTCGTTTACACTGCTGAGCCAATGAGCTGAGCATTTCAGCCTGAAGCTGACACCTATCGCCATGACCCACGGTGCCCTCATTTACCTCTTGAATTAAAATGGAGCCTATCAACACATTTCCTGTCTTACTCCTTGGATAGTCTCTCACAGAAGGCTTCGGAATGCAAAGTTCATCATTAAACGCAGATTATCACCCTCAGGAAGTTCCAGAAGCCCAGAGAAAGATGCTACAAGCTTCAGTTCCTGCAGTGGATTCAATTACAGTATGCAAGGGACATTTAAAACAAGCTTCCCCAGGATAAATGAGAGAAAAGAGCCAGCACACTCAGCATGAGGAAAATAAAAAGCAATCTTCAGCTGGTGCCGGCCAAGCATATTTTGAAAACCATCCCCTCCAGCCATTAACAGCAAAAAGTCAGCAAAAACTTATTTTAGAATCTGAAAAGAGAGAAAGTTAAAGCATTTGGCGGCACAATCTGTTACTTAGGGACAAGCTCATTAAAAATGCAGCACTATTTACTGAAGGCGAAACGCAGACATGCACTTTTGCA
The DNA here is from genome assembly GCA_011076525.1 of Nettapus auritus. Taxonomy (NCBI): domain Eukaryota; kingdom Metazoa; phylum Chordata; class Aves; order Anseriformes; family Anatidae; genus Nettapus; species Nettapus auritus. Next base: position 17,477,343 of record CM021774.1, read on the forward strand.
TGCAAAGCAAGCGCTTATTGAACGAGAGGAACACCTTTCCTCCTGCCTGGAATGGGACGGGAGGTTGGTTTGATTGTGTTGATGGATGGATGACTCTCAGAAAGAAGGGAATAACTGGAGAAGCCAATCCAAAACCTCATATGAACCCATAGGGCCAATGACTAAGAGACCGAAAGAGGAAAAGAGCTATACAGGGAGTTAAAAGGAGCAGATGAAGAACCACGCAATGGACCATAGGCTGCGTGCACACTGGGGGAGAGCACAGGTTCGGGTAGGAGTCCAAGCAACATGACCTTTGGATGAAGCTACGTTTGTGAAGGGAGAAGAGAAACCAGGCAAACTGAGCTGCAAAGGTAGACGTCAAGAAACGCTGAAATAGCAGAAGGGGTGATCAGAAAGCAAGGGAAGTGACACGGTGGGAAGATGAGACTAAGGAAGAATGCTGTGACTGTCAACCCAAATGAGGGGGAAAGGGCAGACAAAAGGAGAGGGAAGGACCCAAAAAGAAGGTTCATCATTCTCCTTTTTTTTTTCTACTGAAATTATTTTGTTTGCCTGGCTGCAGACTGCAGCTAAAGTTTGTTGGGGAAACTCGGCTATTTGAGCCAGCTACTGATCTCACCATGGATTTACACTGCCATAAATCTCTGACCTAAATCAACTAGTTACTCCTCATCTTGATAGATCAGGAGCAAGCCCTTGGAAGTGAAAGGTGCTACAGGAGCATGAAACATTTTCTTAAAACACAAAGAAAAGACCCTGAACGCAATCAAACACTTGACACTCATGGCTATGAATTCCCTTGCTACATAAAGCCATTTATCAGCCATTGCTGTGGTTGATGGGAGCAAGTCACTTGTTTGTTTCAAAAAATATAAATTATACACATTGCATGCACTCTGTAAAACACATTCAATTAAATGCATTAAGCATTTTTGGTGGTTTTAATCTCTGGTCTTCAGAGCCTTGGGTGCCCATGACTCACTTGAAAACATGTCTAGGAAATTTAACAAGAAACAGAAAAAGAAACAGAAAAAGAAACAGAAAAAGAAACAGAA